>QLSS01000001.1:5462276-5507728 GCA_024372645.1 Trichomalopsis sarcophagae
AGAGAGAGAGAGAGAGAGAGAGAGAGAGAGAGAGAGAGAGAGAGAGAGCGCGCGTGGCTCTTTTATACACACCGGCGCAGAGCGAGACTTATTGTCTCCCTCGCGTTGCGAACGTTCCTTTCTCCTGAATACGCGTATAAATTAATCGATAAAAAAAATGAAGATGCCTACCTGAATAGTTGTACATGTCGAGGTTCTCGGGCGAGAATTTCGGCTTGACGACGGTCCAGTTAATCTCGGATTTGGTTATCGGTTCCGTGAGTGCCCTGGCGCAGTCGAGATCGCCGTAAGAGCAGGCCATGTGAAGGGGCGTGTTTCCACCGCGGGTACGCACAGTTGTACTGGCGCCGGCGAGAACGAGTCGGCGCACGATCTTCGGCTCGCTGATAATCACGGCCAAGTGCAATGCTGTGTAAGACTCGTCGTTGTATATGTCGAGGAGACACGGATGAGGCGCGAGGTTTATCAGCCAGAACGAGGCTTCCATGTGGTTCATCGTTATCGAGGTGTGGAGTTGCCTGTGGAGATGAAGATGTTTTAGTTTGTGATAGTTGGATTTTTTTTTCTTTTCTTAGAGGAAAGTCAAAATACTTACGTGTCACCTTTGCTGTCCTGTTTGTAGAAGAACTCGTAGGAGTTCTGAAGCATATCGCCGTTGATGTCGTTCCACGGACAATCGAGCCGATTCGCGTCGATTCTCGTCTCGGATTTCTGCTGCGACTTGCCCATGTCCAAGTTGTTGATGTTCGTGTTTAAACTTAAATTGGGAACTAAGGTCTCGCTGAGCTCGAACTTGGCGTTCTCGCTGCAACCTTTCATCGATGCTGTGCGATTTTCGACGAGTGACTGAAAACCCGAGTCTGATTGTCCGCTTATCTTGCGCTCGATTTTCCTCGTCTGCGCTGCCGAATTTTCCTGACTCCACATGATACGATCGGCGAACACGGCGCACAAGCTTCTCTTTGTACACTACTGGACACACAGATTTTACACGGATGTCCGGCAAATGTATCGAGCGATTGAAAAAGAGTCTCTTTCGACCATATATTCGGCGAATAAAGCGAGCAAGAATAACTCGACTTGGCTGAAGAAGCGATGTTCATCTGCTCGAATCTCGGAGCTAACTGAATGTTTAGCGCCGCAGCTTTCCCTCGATGATTCCGGCAGCTAGACGGCAGCGCCACCTCCGCGACCGATCACTCAAGTTCAACACACACTGACGAGGGGGTGAGAGAGGGAGTAACACATTGCGTAGGACAAAGGCACGTGGTGGAGGACGACTGGTGAGGTTCGATAATCTGGGAGGGGGAATTTCATGTAATATCCAAAGCGAACCTTTGGAGAGGTGCGGGACGAAAATGTGCCGCCGGGGCTTTCCACTTTGTGCTTGCAAGCTCGCAATGATGATTTTTTGAGAGTTTGAGAAGCCTGCATTCGAAATGCTATGACAGGCTACGAAATAAATAACGTGTGTCACGAATGCGATTATAATTTATAAAACGAATTGAAATAATTTTCATTTTTCGAAAGCTCGCGTGCTTTGATTTCTAGGCACGCGCGCGCGCGCGAGGACAACTGACGGGAGACTTGAATCGAGTGAAATAGAAATCTCAATTAGTCCATTTTTGTAAAATTTACGAAGAATCCGATCGAAAACTTCATTTTTCATTCGCAAGCGCGCAACCTTCGAACTCTCAAAGACTATAATCTCGAAAGTCCGAGGTAGAACGCGCTTTTGAAAAAAAAAAAAAAAATCGCGTCGTTGCGCAAGTCACTCCTCGATCTTATCTACCCAAACTTGAATTCCCGTAGATTTTTCATTTAACGGACGCTCCGCGCAAATTTTAAATTTTCATTCAAATCCCGTGCGCGCGCTCATTTTCCTCGCCCGAAGAATTCTCTCTATAACGCAGTATTACTTATAAGGTTTACGCAACATCCGGCTGATCGCTCCAAATCGATTCCCCCGGTGCACCGTGGATTAAACTTACACATCTGAGAAAAATATCGAGAGTTTCCCCAATCCACGTAATCCACACCCCTGAGCGCAATCAGTAATATCAAACCGAGCTTTTGGAACCTCGTAATCGTTCTCTCGATTTCGGGGGTATAACACTCTATTGAGAGGGTCGGCAAGTACCAGCACAGGAGTGTACAGGTATAGATCGAGGAAAATCCGAATCGGACCCGCTGCAATACTTCTATACCTGCATGTGCCGTATCTCCCCCGTAATTATTGTTAATACCGTTTTGGGAAAACCCCTGGCCGGCAGCAGCACATTTTCCACACACGGTCTCGGCAAGGCATCCACATGCTTCCAAACAGATAAACTAACGGAGCTTTTTCCTTGTGTGTGTGTGTGTGTGTGTGTGTGTGTACCTATGCACCGATCTCGATTTGTTGTGACTAGATCAGGCGCCACGATGTAGTGGGTCTGTGCACATGCTTGCGCTCGCTGACTTTTCGCCGCGTACGTTTGTTGCTTTTCCGCGATAAGCAAAGCCGCTTTTCGCTATACATAAGTGCTCTGCTCGTGCGGGAGATGTAAATCTGGACTGTCCCGGGCCGTAAGTACTCGAGATAGACACGTACGCGCGATGATTCAACAAGGACGTTCACGGGGAATTTCGAGAGGATGCCCGGAAAATTAGCGAGGTTTTTTCGGCTTTCACACGGGTATCTCTGAAGCTCGTAATTCACCGAGCTCGCGGCTTTGTGTTATTACGCTCCGATGTTTGCCGATGACGCGGGCTCTAGTATGTTTACCGCGGCACACATACGCACTGCACACACATACAGTAATCTAGTAATAATCCGGTATTTCGAGCGCGCGGCCTTGCGCGTTAGCAACGAGAAAAGAAATTTGCAATCTAAACAAGGGTATTTCCTCGGGGGCGATGACGCACTGACAGCGGGATGAATTTTCAATTTTCTGAATTAATTAATAATCGATTCCGATAGCGATAACGAGGTCGAATATTAACGACATCCAAGATGAAAATTATCATATCCGCTCGCTCTAGGGGGTAAATCGGAGAAATATTCCCAAAATGAGAGAGAGAGAAAACATACCTGATACGATTATTAACAATTTTCCAGAACTTATCGTCCCGGTACTATAACGCGAGATTTTACTGCACGTAACATGACTGGCTTCTGGGCTGGATACGGTGCCGTAAAAAGTAAATTTCATGTGTATCAAATCTTATAAACAAACGAAAGCATAGTTTATCTTCAAAGTTTTGCAATGCGATTTTCAATTACGTATATTAAGTTAAACTACGAATATTGGAAGTAAGAGAAAATATCGAATACCAATGAAAATCACATTTTTGAGTTTATGTTTGCTCGGTCTATCATGGGATGGACAGAGTCTCACTACGATGTTCCGCACTGTTAGAAATTGCCTGAAAGAGAAATTCAGATAGCTGTAACTGAAAAATTCTGGTGAAGAAAAACTCAGATACGAGTATCTGAAAAAACTTAGAAAACGTTAACGCTCAATACATATTATTTGTATAGTATATATTGGTATGTTTATCCTAGAATGTTTCTAGTGACATTTTTGGTTTTATGCACATTGATAAAGGAGTGAAAGGGTATGTGCAATCAGAGTACTATAAGAGTATAGTGTAAATAGACGTAGGAGTGGCAAGCGATACTAGAGTGAGTGAGAGAGAGAGAGAGAGAGAGAGCGTATGTACTGCGTATCTCTCCCTGCAGAATTAGAATCCTAGGGGGGAGCTTGCGCACGGAGCGAAGGAAATGGGAAGCTAACGGTCAGTTGGTGGAAAGCGTTCCGAACTACGCAGCGTCTGGAGTGATGAGTTCTATGCGTGTATAAACTTATAAGTTATCCGAAAACAAGTAAGTGAGAAAAAGTATACATGCCGATCAAACAAGAAGAAACAAGTTTGCACATATCAGGGATGGAATCGCGCGTGCGCACGTGGGCTGCCATGATTGTTGTAGAACTCTGAAGCCATTGACAGCTCTACGACTGAATTAATAAATATGAAGATAGAGAAGATATTATAGTTTATTCAAAGGTCATATTATTTAAATATAGAACGCGACTTTAAATTACTTTAAATTTTTCAGAAGTATATATTACAAATCAGAATTATATTACAACCAGAAGAAAATTTTGCATGTATATAATTAAAATTTGTAATTATTTTCGCTCAATTAAATTATAAGTGTATTTTGAAATTAATACGTTTAGAGTGAATTTTTTGTTACCATCAGATTCAGGAGCATTACTGAATATCCAATATCCATACCTAGAAAATTCAGATATACTACTGAATTCTCATACACACCAAATTCAAATACTTTGCTTAATGAATCAGTTACAAAATGCAGATACTTTACTGAATTGTCCGTTGCACGATGTATGAATATTCAGTCACGTGCAGTTGAATCTTTCAAATACGTGACTGGAAAAGACTTCAAATAGATTTGTTTGAATTTTCGACCAGTATGGCCGGACCCGGCCAGGTCCGTCCCAGCATTTATCAAGTTACATGCCAGTTAAGGCCCGGATACGGCAAATATTGTTGTAAGGGCCGTACGATTAGGTCCGGCGACCGGACTAAATTTCTACTCGGGATGGGTGTGGCTGTTCTATTCGCGGGGAGCGGTACCTTTATACAACTAGCCCATATACGTTTAATGCGCTCCATACAGCTACCAGTGCTGGATCAGACAAACGGCACGGAATTATTACAGCATTACATGTACGTGCTACGGTCCTGGGCTACTGCCTACGGACGTGTTTTCCCCTGGGAATATACTGCATTTGGGAGCCTATAACTGATAATAATTCTGCATAATCGATCGGAATGCCGAGGAGGTGGGCACGTTTTGATGGCGCGTGTTCGTTCCGAGTGAATCACAGGATTTTGGAAAATGTTAGCAACGCGCGTCGAAAATCGTTACGTTCCTCTGTTTACGTTGACGAAAAACGCAAACATTCCTCCTGCATTTTTCCCTCTCCCTCGATCGGATAATCTAAAGTGAGCTCTTCTTATCGCCAATTCGAACCGAAGTAGTCGTGGAAATGGCCTGACGTAACGACGACATCAACAACACCGCTGTGTACAACATAGATAAGCTGCATCGGAAAGGCTTCGTCATGCGGCGCCAAACTCCGGTATAACTCCTGCGTCGATCGACCTGCGGATCGATCGATTAACCGCGTTGACTCGTTTGTCCTTCGATATATCGCTTTTCTGATTAATTTATCCCGAAAATCGCATTCGTCGACGATCGAAAGAGGCCCTCATCGTGTAAAAAGTCGTATCAAAAGTGAGTAAGCGTATAATATATAACACATCAGAAGCCAGCATCTCACGCGCCACTACTCACAGATATTCCCCGCCCGGAAACTGCATATATCTTTGTCCTACGCCTGCCTGGATTCCATTCGCGTGTCGCCATCAAGTAGGTCACTGACCTGCCGAGTTCGAAACCTCTAGCAGCTTTCAATGATGCTCCTTTCGACATCTCGCGAAATCCATAACGTCCTTGTGTAACTTATTCGATCAGCTGAAATATGCCGGCGCTTCCGAAGAAGTCATTAATATGGAGGCACACGACTGCGGCTGCTGTCACCGGGGGGGCCCTGCAAAAACGGTTTTCCTATTTAGTCACGCTTTTACCAGGAGCTCGCGCGACGCAGTCGGTTTTACTTTCTTTAGTCTCGTAACGCATCTTTTGGAGTTTACACTCTGATACTCTCCGTGATTCAGATTTTTCAAAGCTCGCGGATTGAGATTGATCGGAGGCTGATTGGAGCTGATTCGTGATTCACTTTGGATTTTACAAGCTTCGTTTCTTTTTAATTCTCGGCGTAAAGTACAGTCCGAGGAAAATCGAACACGCCCAGTTATATCTACATCATAAATCTTTGAGAGCCGTAAACCTCATAAGCCTCCACGCGTGAGCAGATTTGTAAAAAATCTCTCCCTCCGAGAAGCCTAATTCACCGACGAACGCATATACGTGACCGGTCCAAGCACGAGCACAACTTCCTCATATATACACCACGTGTTCTCCACACACCCCTGCCACATGCGTGTACCCAAACGCAGCAATATAATACCCTAAATGGCCCATCATCCCTCTAGAGAGCTTTTACAATCGCTACGAGTGATTTACCCATATGTTCGCAGTGCTTAGAGAGCTTTTAAATACTTTCTAAATACACGCGGCTATACCGATAGCCTCGCCAAGACTCTCGACTGGACGAGCAAAACGGTCGCGAGCTGTTTTCGCAAGATCGATCGGCGCCGAGATTAGCGAACTCTTGACTTTTCGGCCGCGTGTTTGTTGACTCTGCGACTCTCCGGGTAATGATGCGAGCACGATCATCTCGGAACCGGGAGGATTTGCCGCTCGGGAGTAGCGTAAGTGGGCCCATTACGCCCGGGGAAAACGTAAGGATAAGGCTATGCTTGACCCTGGGGGCGGATGCGAGCTATTTCTAGACGATGGTTCGATATTTTCTCGAAAGATTTCTCATTATAAGCCGCACGCACGGAATGAGCTCACGAGAGCGTATCTCGTAAAACGCAGACTCGAGTATAACGTATATGTTCCGCGGGAATTGCCTGGACGCACACAGAGCACATGCTCGACTTATGCAAGGCTGTATAGTTTATTGAGCCAGCATTAAGCTCGTAAAACCAACGACGCGCAAGGCGGAAGGCTTCGACCGGGACAATTTCTCCCGGAGTCCCCTGTCCGGCACGCATCAGGGCCGAGGGTCATCAACCCTCTACGAACTATACGACCACCAGCAGGAAGAAACAACCCAAGCCCGAGTGATTATTGACCCATCAGCAGGTATGATTTAGGGGACTTAATAGACCGGCTAAACAGTCCCCGGGTCGTATAATGTCGCAGTGGTTTTCCCAGTGTGTCCGTATACCTAGGCTGGTACTCGAAAGAGAGACAGACCCCCCGCCGAGTTTTGAGGAGAGATTTTCTGGTGGCCAGTCTGTTCCCAGGCTACTCGCCTTTACGAGCGGACTATATATATATATATATATATACTATATATATATATATGGGAGGAGTGTATGGACGCTCGAAGAATGGGATTATTACGCGGTACCAGCAAGCGACACTCGCACAGTGTTCCGCCCAGACTTCTGACACGTGCGCACCCTGTGTTTCCAGGCGTCGGCTATAGGCCACAACTCCGCCTCGGCGTTTATTGCGAGGGAGGATTACGAGATTGCGGGTCCTCTTATACTGCATATCGGTATGTTTTCCACGGCGAATCGGAGTGAAAAACGATCTACGAGCTTTCTGTTGGATCGTATCCGAGACCGATGATTGCCGGAGCGCGGGTTTTCCGGACTTTTTTGTAATCGGCCAATTGCCTATGATATATCTTAAATTTAGATTCAAAAGTCTAAATATACATTTTGAATCTATCGTCACGTCTTTTTACATTTTCCAACAATATATATCGAAAAGACTAGAGAAACCGCGGCTATCAATGCGTGTAATACTGCTTTCAAATATAAATTTTATAGGTTGCTTTGAAGTAAATTTTTGAAAGTACGAAACTTTCATATTAAACGGCTCGAGATAAAATTTAATTAAATAAATTATCTCCATCGTATCGACCATTTGTTATAAAAACGTATAATCGCGGAAATCAAATTACTTTTCATCGTCACTTATCTTCCTTTATTGAACGCTTTTAACACTCTCGACATGCTTATCGAGCTGGAATTCCCCAATAAAAGTTCAATGAACGAGCCTCGACTTGCTCAACGTTTTGTAACGAAATTAAAACCGCAGGAAATCTTTTCGGCTATTTTGAGTAGACTTGAAGATCGGGGAAATCTCAAGTTCGATTTAATTCAAACGGTACAACACAAAGAATAAGAATGTGCAATAAATTGTGCCTGATGAGAGAAATTTTAATTTTTAACTTCTACACCTTGCTTTTGTGTATAATTATTCATATGCCTCGTGAATTACTTCTAAGTATTACATTCTATTACAACACTTTGCAGCTGTATAAATATGACTTGTGATTATGAAATTTTACTTATACTTTTTTCAGACAAAATCAAATTATGATGCTTAAAATAGTCCGGTCATACATATAAATTATGATTTATTGGTAATTTTTTCCAAAATGTGAAATTTATTAATCGTCTAGAACTTCGAGTATTTTGAAAAAGCTATGTGTACTCATTTTTGCATGCAAGTAAATAATCAGGAATAATTTTAACGCACAACGATGTATTGTAAAAATGAAATAACAAAGGATTTGATTGAACTTGATATTCACTTGAAATTTATTTTCCTGTACATTTTGACATAGAACTAAACATCTGTTTATACAGTTTTGACATAGAAAACAGTTTGAAATATGTATTCGGAACTTCATAGTTAACCTAATTGTACAACAGTTATTAAAAATAATTCTGCTGAAAAGTACATTGAAGTAATCGGATTCTATGGAACAATTGTAAAAGTGAAGTGTGAAAAAACTGATCTCTTGTAATCGACGTACGTGAACTTTTACAAAATTCTTAATACTTATATCGCTAACAATTTATTGGATTTAATGAATAGAATAATCCCCATTCTATGGATTGTTACATATATATATATTAGATAGCATTATTTAACATTACCGTATTCACCAGAAACGATAAATATAAAAACATAAAATATCGACAAAAAATTAATGCGCTATTATTTGTGAAAAAGAGATTCTATTACTTTTTTGATAAATCATGTTCTTACGTTTGAGACTCACAAAGTAATATGAATTTCTAACTCTAAATATCTCGTAGATCTAGTAACAAAAGTGAAATTTTACATCCAAGTCAAGATTAAACTTTAAAATGCAATAATAAAATATAATTAAGGTCCTAAAACTTGCTCTCTACCCATATGTATATTTAAAGGGTGCCACTTTGTCTGCCCAGTTAGTCATTAAAATCTCCGAAATTCTTCCGCGTGATTCGTCTGCTGTGAAACTTTGCCCTCGTCTAAAAGACCGCGGTAACGACGACCTCGTCTTCTATTTTCAGTCCACGAGACGATCCGCACTTGGGCATCGTTCTCTCCCTTTTTCCTGGAGTCTAGACATGCAGCGCAAAAGGAGAGAAAAGAAGTGAGAAAATTTATGTTCGGATGCTTGGAGAGTCGGGGGTTGAAATACGCGCCCGACGTCGTGCTCCAAGTCTCGAAATAACACCAGCGAGGTCCTTGCTCCACATATTTACATAATCCCGAAACGGTCTCGGGCACTCGCGGTACTATACCGTTAATACATAAGAGAGCTTTCATTCGGGCTTACGGCAAAAGAAACGTATATTCCCATTGATAACTACTTTTTTTTTTAACGCGAATGCAAGCTCTCACACTAATTTAATTATCATTTACTTCATAAAACTTTTTACGACGCGAACGTGTCGTAAAAAAGATTAAATTTCACCGATAATGTTACTGTACACGTTTATTACTAAATCTATAAGTTTCTTATAAAATCTTTTATATATAAATACATAGTTAATTCTCACTGAGAGAAAATTCGTCAGTTTTGCATTTTTGAGCGATTTCAATCTAAACGTGAGCGTCTGCATAAAACAGATTCATGACTTGAAACGGTTTTTGCATCCGTTTTGAGGTTTGAAAATTTACAAGAACCAGATTCTAATAGAAATTTGATTATTTTTGTATACAAAGAATTGACGCATACGATACATATATTGATATAATTCACGTAATTCATGACTTCAGAGACTTTCAGAATTAAAAAAAAATCTACCTACATAATTAATTATAACGGATTGTCGAATAATGACGAATATTTTAAGCTCAGTCATTGAATTAACGGTGATTTGTACGATTCATATTTTTGATCGTTCACACAATAAACATAAATAATAACGCATCTGCTTCGAACTTATATGCGAAGTTTTGGAAAATCGAAGAATAATAAACACACGCTTTACTTTATATTTTACTGGTTATTTAGAAACGAAATGTATATTTATACCCAGATAGTGAACAGTAAGTCATTTTCACGGCAGTTCTGAGCGTAAACTTCAAAACTTGCGGAAGAATAAAACAGTACGTATAACATAACCACGCAACTAAACCGCGGCCAATTCTCCTAAATTCTAAAAACAATTATATTCTTGTTTACGTACACGTACTTGGCACCCGATCGCATTCCTTCTTTAAACCAGGAGAAGCATACAAAGTTAAGTTGTTCGATAAATTCAAGTCTTTAAAATACATGCGTCGGAATAAATTTAGCCGCGAAAGAAACATAGAAGGATGGAAAACACAGATACAAAAATTTTAATCGTTAACCAGCAGAGTATCTCGCCATTGGGTTATGGACTCGGACGTAACGCAGCGAATATCATTTTTCAACGTTAACTAATCAAAGCTCCGACTATGAGCCGTTTGTCAATTCAATGTACAATTACATAGAAAGGTCGGTTATATTTACAATTGTAATTCAAAGTGATGTGAGAGCAACGCCTTCAACCGCCATAACCCAAACGGCGCATCACCTTCGCCAATCGCAATTATCGAAACCTCCTCAAGCCGTGAGCATCGAAGCTTTAGAGGGGAAACCAATTCGCGCGAGTGTCATACGGTAGGCCTCGCTGTCCTCCTCGTCGTCGTCGTCGTCCTCGTCGCTGTCGCCGTCGCTGGCGAGTTCAGGAGGCATCGATGGAGTGGCTCCGTGCCTGATGAGCTCCTTGGCTAGTCGCTCGTCGACGCAACTGGCCAGGTGGTAAGCCGTGACTCCGCCGTATGTGGCGGTGTCCAGCTTCGGCCGGCCTTCTTGAACCAAGATATAAGCGATTTCGAGGCGGCGTTTCTCGATCGCCAGGTGGAGGGCTGTGCGGCCGCTCAGACCCTCGCGTGCGTCGGGGTCGGCGCCGAGGAGCAACAGGTGGCGGACCAGTTCGGCATGACCTTGGGATGCTGCTAGGTGAATGCACATCTCGCCTGAAATTCAGAAAGAAAAGTTTTTGATTATCAATGGTTTTTAATTAGTTATTGACTGATACGACGAATCAGTATCATCACGTTCCGTCTGTCATTTCCAATTCTTTCTGAAAAGAGTGATTCAATGAAATTTCCGCTCGACGCGCGAGATTGCTGTAGTTTAAAAAAATTTTCCCCTGACCCACGCGCTACTTTTGCAGAACTCCCGATTCATCATTATATGCACAATGCACTGACGTGGCGTATACGTTAAAATAA
Source organism: Trichomalopsis sarcophagae (assembly GCA_024372645.1). Lineage (NCBI taxonomy): Eukaryota > Metazoa > Arthropoda > Insecta > Hymenoptera > Pteromalidae > Trichomalopsis > Trichomalopsis sarcophagae. Next base: position 5,473,546 of record QLSS01000001.1, read on the forward strand.
TAAAATATTTTCGAGGAAGATTGCAAAATCTCAGCGAAATGCCAGTTCATTCACATCTGCAGCCTCCTCGAGTAATCTTCCGCGCGTTCATTCACAACTCTGTCTTAATGATTCGCGAAGCATCCATCATTTTCGTCTTTTTTCCCCAAAATAACCCCTCCATTTAGCTTTTCCTCCTCTAAAAAGAAAAAAAAATCAGCTGACTCCTAAACCATCGTGCACTTTCCTCATCCTCTCTGCCTCTCTCACACACACACACACACACTCTCTCAGCCATACACCGAATGCTCGGCCGAGTCACACGGTGCCTTTGGCATCTCCTGCGTAAAGCCGCGATAGAAGGTGCGGCGAGACATCGGCTGAGACGTTAGCTCTGAATCACACATACACACAGGCAGCTGCCGCGAGTTGGCCGACGTCCCGTGGTCCAAACTAGGCGATCAAAGGCGCGCCCGGTTCCTCTAAATTTAACCGCTGTCGTCGCGACTCGTCTCGTCTCTTTCTTTCTCGTACTCTCTCGCGCCGGTCATAACAGCGGCGGCGCATCGCGCATTCTATTCTTGGGCTCCGCGAATTTCTTTTTCCGACGTCGGGGGTTATTTTCGACGGGACACGCAGCCGTACACACACGTGGTAAACAAAAATTCGCACGCGAGCGGTTTTATTTTATTTTTTGTTTTCTCGCATCGACCCGACGAGCGTGTGGACTGTGTGGAGGTGGGCGGTATGGTAGATGAGTTTACGGTTTACAAACAAGCTATAACGAGAGACCCTGTGTTTTGGAATTTCGTCGACTGTGTAGGTGTTTCGGTAGCAAACGGCTGTATACTATTCGCAACAAAAAAAAATAACGCTTCCCGCGTAGAATGCCTGAATTGAGTTATTTCAAAAATTAATTCAACGGAGTGTCGTAAACGAGCGAAATCCCCCAATCTCGTAAAACCGAGCGGGCGAAATAACCCGCAGACCTAAATGTAAACGAATAAAAAGCCGAGCTTCCTCGATCAGCCGACCGGAAAATCTCGGCGCGCCGGACCTGCGCGCCCCCATCAGCATAATATCCCTTCTTTCGAAACCTCGAGTGCAATCGTTCACTCTGGTCGCAGCACATGGCCGTTATAAAAGAGAGCCGTTCACCAAAGTAAACCGAGTCGAATCAACGCCGCCGATACGCGCAACTCGGCCGATATTTCTAGATATCGACTCGGTTTTTCCACGAAGAGAGATCACCTATACACAAGAGCGTGGTTATACGGGCAGTACATACGCCGCTGTGCGGCGCTCGATATCGGCCCCCCGGACTCGACGCCACTGCCGCGAGTGCTGGGGTTTTCCCGAGGCCGCCGCCGACTCGGCTGCAAATAGCCAGGTATACGTATATATAACGCTCTCTCTCTCTCTTTTAACCCACGCACACGTCCACACACGTACGTGCGTACGTACTGACGACGACCTCTGGTCTGGGCCGGCGGCGACGACGTCGACGCGCTCGTGATGTAATTGCGCCAGCAGCCGAATTTATGCTCCGCAGACGAGATAAAAAGAAAAGAAAAAGGTGCACACAGTGTGTCTTCTCTCTGCTCTTTCTCTTATTGCGGCGCGAGAGCGGAGAGAGAGAGAGAGAGAGAGTCGACGCGAGTAAAAGTAGACTTCCGGCCGTCCTTCGCCGCCTATGGTGTGCGCGTGTGTATATATATACTGTATGCTCTATACGGGCTTGGGGAATTCCCCGAGATTAACTCTTTTCGAGCGCCCGCCGCACATTTCTTTCCTCGTGATTTCGGAGCCCCGGAGAGAGAGAGAGAGAGAGAGAGAGAGAGAGAGAGCGTGTGTGTGTGCACGCGAAGACGAATTTTACGGGTCTTTTGTTGCGCAAACGCGCGGCTCCCTGGGTCATTGATAAAAGTTCGACTTCGTTTTAATCGTGTTACATAGGTGTTCTTTTTGGAGCGCAAATTTGAATATGGATATGTTATCGGGACTGCTCCTTTTTTTCAGCTGTTTATAATTTACGAGGCTTTCGACGAGAGAGTTACGACCACTTGAGTAGGCTCCGCTGAGCTAATATTCCGAGTCGCGAGCCATGAATAATAGTGTGTTTGTGTGTTCACGTAACGCTGACGTTATTTACCGAAACAATAAGTCCAGGAGCCTATAATCGCGGCTGTAATGATTTTTTAACGAACCCGGAACAATAATCCACAAGAAGTCGTTATTACACACGAATGCAATAAGAGAAGTATACATGTCGTAAATTTTCATCGGCGCAAGGCTTCCCGCAAAAACGTATCATCGAGAGACATATAATACTAGAACTATTAGAGCAAATATGTAATCAATCCGACCTCCTATTGTAAGGTACACACATGCGAGGCAGTCGGTAACCCGAGAGTCGTCGCACAATAGCCTGCGAGAGTGTCCGTGTGGTGTAACGCGCGTGAGCCGGTAAAAAAAATCGGTTTTCCCCAAGGCTGCGATAGATTAAAGAAACGCCAGCCAGGCGGCGACAAAAGAGTTCGGCGTTGCGTTATAAAACGCACACATATACGAGCGGCGCATCCCAAGAAATTAACTGGATTCCTCGTGGCCGTGCACAAAGAGAAGAAACCAGGTATCGCCTGTGTGTGAGTGCGTATATAAAAGTTGCAATAAAATCATCGCGAGCGGCGAAAAAAAGAGCGGAGGAGAAAAAATGCACGTCCCGAGCAGCTGCGCGCGAGCAGCCTATAATACATCCGCTGGGGAATCCCGATAAAGAGGCTCGGCCGACAACGACCCCCGACGCCGCGATGCAGGAGAGTATAGCGTATACGAGAGAGAGAGAGAGAGAAGAAAGAGAACTCGAAGCTTCGAACGATCCTCGAGAGCTGGAAGGAGAAAAAGATCTATAATTGGGGGACTGTACGGGATTTCCGTACTCGTCTCCGGCTAATTTATCGATTTTCATTGTAGCTTCTCTTGATAAAGACAATAAACTCGCCGCGGTTTTAACTCACTCTGGCTTGTATAGGAACTGGAATTCTAGTTCGCGGAAAAAGACGCTTGATCGTATGCGTTAGTTCTCGCGAGTATACAGCTAGGAAACGAGTTTTTTTTTCGGTCTCGACCCGCGATTTCATACCTGAGCCGCGTTTTTAATCGCATCCACCATGACCAAGTCGAAGGAACTATAAGATAATTTTTCTCGGAGTAACTAACGCGCCCCGCATTATCATATGACGCATAAGTGCATCTAATTATGCGTTCGTTGCACGCCACGCTTAGCGTGTTTGCACAAGCGAAACTATATTTTATCAGGCGCTCGCTGCAACGTCAAGAAAAAATATGTTAAACGTCGGAACGTCCTTTTCGCAGATCGTATTTATCTTTAAACAAACATTTGCTCGCTTCGATCGTCGGCCGTTGAACATACGATTCGCGGAATCTACATTCATCTTCTTGCTAGTTCAACGATTTAACTTTTGCCTATAGTTTCGCAGCGACAAACAAAAAGGTGATTTTCCTAAATCGAGACTCTTAGGCAGTCGGCGCGTGTCGACGCAGAAATTTAAAGGTACATCCTCGAGAGTGGCGAACTAATAAAACTATAAATCAAAGCGCTTCGCTCGCCGCGCGCATCGCAAAAGAAAGAGTCTCAAGGTTGATCCAAACGCGCGATTTCAGCTACATCAGAAATGTCGCGTAAATATAGCGAGAGCAAAACAAGGCAATACGAGGACACTCGGAATCGACGGAGTTTAATGACAATACTCGAGAGAACATAGATATACTCGAAATCCGCGAGGCTAGGCAGGTTTCGTCGTGTATTACATAGCGAGTCGTCCGAGTCCCGTTACGAGAGATCGTCGTCTTTCCAGCTTTTCCTTCCTTTTCGGAGCGAGCGATTTTTGAGCCGCGGAATTCCCATACGTGATGTCATGCATTTTTGCCTCTCCGAGAGACTCTCTCGTGGCGATAATTAGCGGCCTAGAGAATTTCGGATGATAAATTACGCGTTTCCGGAGGAATATTGCGCTTTCTTTTTCGGGGCCCGAAAAATATTGCTGCACCGGTCTCTGTTCTCTATTTTCGATTTTTATTCCTGTGCGTTTATCTCTCCGTCTCTCTCTCTCTCTCTCTCTCTCTCTCTCTCTCTCTCTCTCTCTCTCTCTGCGAGTTTCGCAAGCCTTATATAGTTATACATTATAATATTAACGCTATCAGAGCCGCTTCAGCGATCGGACAAAAAATGATTATTTTTGTAAAATGACGTATCGCGCTCGCAGACTGATAAATCCTTCGTAAAAAATGTATTTCTCGTTTTTATCGGGCGCACGCGGCGCAGATTCGCGAACCTTCTGGCAAAAATTAACATAATTACAAAAAGAATTTCGCTGTGTACAGCCGAAATAAGAGCTAACGAGCTCTTCTGAAAAAGAAGTTTTTGAGAGAGACGGTCGCACGTTTATCTTTTTTTTTTCGAACGACTGAAGGGCATGTGTCAATCACGTCGATGCTTCGTTTGTATTAGATAAGACGCACGACTGTACAGCAGACAAACGAGTTTTCGAAATAATGCCGCGATCAGCTGGCGGACGCATAATCGGATGCGCGTATGCGTCATGTACGTAATGCTGCGTATTGTCGTTGCTTATTTCGTCATTCCTTGGACTTAGCTATGGTGGATCGAAGAAAAATCTCTGTCCAGGTATAAAATAGCGAGCCGACCGAAAAAACTAGTTTCCTATTTATAGCTGTATATCCTAATCGAATCGAGCATCGTTTTCCTCGAACTGAAATTCCAGTTTTTATATACCAGAAGTAAATTAGTCTTTTCGAATTGAGAAGAAGCATTAATAAGCTGCATCAAAAATCAATAAATTATTTAGATAAGAGAGTATAACGAGCTAGGGAATCCCATTATAGATCGTTTCCTCCTTCTCACGTGTTTGTTCTGGTTCCATTACACAATATCTCATCTAAATTGGACGATGTGTTTTTACGGAAACACTTATACGCCTATGAAAATTTACGGACGCCCGCATGCTCGTTACTTCCCGTATCATTCAGCCGTCCACTTATAGAAATGTACATAATGCAGTAACGAATCATTAGAATTGATCGGTGTAGGTTGTTAACGAGTTCGTTATAAAATCATTACAGCCACGTGTACAAAGCAAAATAACAAGACCACATGACGAGGCTAATACGCAAATAGAAAAAAAAAGAGATAAAGCAAAAATGCGAAAAACCCACGAAAACGACGTAATTGGAACATTGTTGCAATCTGTTCCCAATACAAGCGCACACTTATATCAATCGCGCGATAACGATATTCTTCTATATATATACACACGCAAACATTATAGCGCGAAGCAAAACTCGCCGAAATTTTCCGATCATATCGCTCTATACCACGCGAAACCTGATTTCCCATAGATACTCAAGATAGAGTCTAACACGCATTATAGATACGGATGGCCAACAAGGTATACCTACAGGCCAAAAAAGTGAACGTCTCGGCTTATCGAAATCAGACGCGACCGTTGACCCTGGCGCAACAATGTCGTATATATCGACGAGCTATAGCCGCCTCGCGAGAGAAGAGGAACTCGCGCGTCATCTTCTCTTCCTTTTTCTCGCTCATTCGTGCGCGATCTCCCACACGGGATATACATATACACAGCGTCTACAGTTTGTATGTATATAAGCTATGCTATAGGAATGTGTGGCTCGCGGAAACCGTCGGGGAAAGCCGAGCAGCTCGACTATAGCATATCGGAAAACGAATAGCAATAAAGCCGTTATAAAGTTCTTGGCCGCTCGCGCACCGAGAATAATTCTCATCGAATTTGCTCGACTTATCGACTTTTCTGCGCTCTCCTTCTCTCTGCGCTGCGCGAGCGAGTTATAAGCTGTGAGTTTAATCGCTCACGATTAGGTCAACGAGTGGCTATATACGCGAACAAAAAAATAGACTGGCGATTAATCTGTCTGCTGGCTATAGTGTGATCGATAAATTAATAGATACCGCTTTTGTAAAAGGGCACCATCAATCAAAAGCTCGTACGATCGAATTCGGCAAATGATTTTTTCGAGTGACTACGGTTAGATAAGTCATAAATGCAGGTGACGATCGTCCAATCTAGCGCGAGTCTTATCAAGAGAGAGAGAGAGAGAGAGAGAGAGAGAGAGAGTAAATTTAAGATCGGGATTTCCCAAAGGTAGGGCTTGACGAAAGAGCACACTTGCGTAGATTATCTGGCGCCAGGTCGAGAGAGCTATCGCTCCAGTATTTACCGAGAAAAAATTTATCTCGGCGAAAAAATCTTTCAACAAAAATGAACTTGACTTGCTCATGGTGATATTCTCTCGTATCAGTCAATAAAAATATAATTATCGCGAGGCGTTGAATTGCTGTTGATGAATTTAAAATTTCTTATGCAAGAGCGATTATTTTTAGCGATAAGCGAGAATGAAACGTCTGTGCTTACCATCGAAGTTTCGTTGCTCCAGGTTCTGGGGTAAGGAAGGTGCCGTCTTGCCTGGCTCCAGCCATGTTCGTTCGTTTACTGTGATTGGATTAGTCAGGGCTTTCGCACAGTTCAGATCTCCAGAATTGCAGGCAAGATGAAGCGGCGTGTTTCCTTTGATATTCCTTATAGTGGGATCAGCTCCAGCCAGTATCAACCGTCTCACCATTCTGGGTTGACTCTTTAATACTGCAAGATGTAATGCTGTCTGAGCAGCGTCGTTTAGGATGTTTAGCAAACAAGGATGAGGTGCTGCATTGACCAAAAAGAAGGCTGCCTCGATGAATCCCTGGTGAATGGCGATGTGAAGTTGTCTAGAGGGACAAATTTGCTGGTTAGTTTATTTGCCAAGTTTTGTTATACACGCAGCAAGCAGGACGTAGACAAAAAGACAAACCACCAGAACTTAGTATTACAAAACAAACTACTCTTTCCACGTGTTACTTGTCGATTGAAAAGACTTGGTAAGCAGGAAGCATGAGCGGTGAGCAAACCCGATAATCAATACTTACGTATCACCATCGTCATCTTGAGTATAATAGATTTCCCATGGCTCTTGTCCCTCGTCGCTAACCTCTGTGGAAGCCAATTCCTCTGACTCTACGTCGACGGTGCCGCTGTCCAATACATTCAGAGTATTCTCCTTCAGTGACAGCTGACCAAAACTTTCAGTGAGTCCTAGATCGAATCCACTCTCGCAAACATTAGCAGGTTCAGGAGCTATGTTGGTCTCCTCCTCATCGTTCCTTTCCTCGTTCTCTGGCTCTATGCTTAGACTCGAGCTCATAAGGTTACTGCCGGACAGGAATCCTGAGTCGGCTTGCGAATCCACCTGCTGTTTGTCCTCCTTGGCCTCTGGCCCGTCCGGGATGTCCCTTGCCTTCCACATCCTGTCAACCGTGACTTCACACTTTAGGAAACACTAGCTAGAAAGAGCAAGCGACGAGATTAGAAATTTTCACGCGGAGAGCCGCGTCTTATTGAGTGGCAGAGACTGGAAGAGATCGAGCCGCGCGAAAGCACACTTTCACTTTTTCAACCGGCCAAATTATAGCCAAGCGAGTGAAAACGCGACGATTAGAAACTGTGAGAGGTTAGCTCAGCATTTCGGAACGAAAACTCGCGGATCGATGCAGGCGATGTATAAACACATACGTTGGCTCCGGCGCGTAAACAAGGAACAGCGTGTTATCAGGCACTTTCCGCGAAGAGCGTTCGCACAACGAATGTACGCGCAGAAGAGCGTAAGGGTGTAAAAAAAGAAGCATCAATGCAGTCTTTAAAAATTTCCACGCGCGTAAACATTCGATGGATGCGTGCCTCGCGCGCGAGCGACTCTGACGTCGAGACACGATTAGAGAACACACACAGAGAAGCACATATAGGAGAAGATTGAACACACGCACGGCTATAAGTGCGAAATATATACATACATTGCGGGGGCGCCAAGGCTGGCTGCAGACGACGTGCTCGGCGAAAAGTCAACAGGAAAGCTTTCCTCCAGCAGTTGCGTGGGCCGCGAGTGTGTGTGTGTGTGTGTGTCTTTCTCTCACGCTCGTTCTCCCTTCCCCGCGATCACTCTCTGCTCCGAGTTCCAAAGTTCTCTCGCTCTCTCTCTCTCTCTCTCTCTCTTCAACGTACACGACGCGTCACTTTTTCCTCGGCATATCTCGGTCGCGCACGCGCGCGCAAACTGTACACTCGCGCTCTGCCCGCGTATACGCGTGGATTATTTCGAGTTGGCACTGCTCGGGGAAAACCGTCGTCTCTTCCTGGTCTGCGGCTCGGAATATACCTCGCGCTATATGTCCTCTCAACGGAAGAAAAGGCGAAGCAGCAGCGACGAGCAACAGCGTCTTGGCATTCTTGTTGTTGTGGAGCGACTGGAACGGCGAAACGAGAGACGCTACAGCGAGCGATCGTTGCGAGCTACGTTAGCGCCATCTGATGGCGATGGCGCGCTTGTTCGAACGCGTAACGATGCGGGGTATTTCCCAGAAAGCAGCTGCTGCTGAATTACGTGGTTGTCGAGGGCCCTTATTGCGCGAGCGATTTTTTTTTTTCTCTCCGTCCCTTGGGTGGGCTAAAGTATCGAGAGAGCGAATAATTCTCTACCGATGATCAGTTAATTCAATTTGTATGTTACTTTTGCGCTGTAAATAATTGATCGGATATGGTCAGATTTTCATCGGCGACCGAGGAGCAAGTGCGGCAACGCGTATTGTCTTATAGGTATAAGCCTCGAAGACCGGTTCCTGTATATAATGGACGCGAGAGTATACCTGAGCTTCGGCGAACTCGGTAACTAATGGTCGTGAAAAATAATGATGCAATTTATGGCATATAGTATAGGGAAGTAAAAAAAATATGAGCGACATGTATAGTTATGCAGTCTTTATTTGAACATCGGTAATGCGCGAACGATATTGCCTTTCTCTAAATCTATTTTAACAGAAGTATTAACAAAAATTGATACAATTCTACGTCCATACAGCTAAAATTTGCATAAATAAATCAATGTGTATAAAAATAATCATGCTATAAAAGTATCAAATGGTCGTCGTCAGTCGGATTAGAATAGAAAGTCTTTGTTACTGCTCGGCCGGAGCAATTATGTTGTTACCACCGCTGCCTCGAGCAGCAGCCACCATTTTTTTAACTGTACATTTAGCGCAGGGAACCACGTACTCGGCAATTTTCCTCGAAACCAGTGCAGGCAGAGGACGACCAAAGGTATCCTGGATGTTTTGCTCAATTCGAAGAATAGGGCGAAGGTAATGACGCTTGATGTAGTTGACGATTTGTGTCATGGTAGCCCTATAGTTGGGAAAAAGGTCGACACGCCTCCTGAACAACCTTCCGAATTTTTTCCTCCGCATTGGCTTTGCGATCTGGCAATTGCATTTGGTCAAAAGATCCAAAAAGGTCCAATATCCGATGAGCGTCTGATTCTTTGCCCTGCGAATTTCCGCGACGCAAGCCTGGTATTCATCCCAGAGCTGAGGTTCTTCCTGGATGCGCATCTCGTCCTTCCAGGCGGCCGAGGGCATAAGCGTGAGGCCCGTGTGCAGTGCCAGGGCTCTGAGCATCAGATAAATGCTCCTGTTGGTACGATTCAACACGCCTATCAGATCGAACGGTGTGTTACCGTTTATGTCCTTGAGGAACAGCATGTCCGGGTCAATCTCCAGAAGCAACCATATTGCGGACGTGTTCCTTCGCATACAGGCGGCATGCAAGACACTCAAACCTCTCTCGGTTATCATGTCGATGTCAGCGCCACTTTCGAACAAAGCTGTCATTATGGCGTTATGGTTCCTCACGTGGCCCATGACAGCGACGTAGAGTGGAAACTCGCCCCATTTGACTCGCGCGTTCACGTTCGCCCCGTGTCTCAAAAAGAGCCGTGCCTGGAAAACGAGCCAATGTATTTTCTTGACAGTATCTACCTATTGCGCTCTATACTGTCGTCTACCTACCAATGCGAGCTTTCCCGTGAAGACAGCCCCGTGTAACGGCTGGTACCGGTAACTCGCGCTTTGTTCGTGTAGCGAGGTGCCATTCTCGATGAAGATCCTGGCTAGGATGCAAACTTTATGCAAGGGGAATGCCGAGCGGACAACCGACAGGCAGTGCAAGGCGTTCATACCTGATATATTCCTGTCGGCAGCGCTCGCTCCGAATTCGATCAAGAGCCGCACCAATTTTTCGGGAGCGACGATCAAAGCTGCCGTGAGCAGTGGTGTTACGTAGCGCTCGACATCGATGGCGTGGACGTTTGCTCCTCTTTCGAGAAGCGACCTAGCCGCCCGGATTCGATATTTTTTCACCGCCGTATGCAAGGCCGTCCAGCCATACGGATCTCGAGCATTCACTTCGGCTCCGTGTTCGATTAGCAGAACGATGAATCGGTCGTTCCACGGAGATGGATACATCATGACAACACAATTGAGGATACTGCTTCCCTCGACGATAGTATTGTTGTTGAGACTGGACAATGCAAATCCGAGGAGCTCGTTGACGTTGGCAGCCGACCGTACCAACAGCTCAGCCGATTTTTGATAACACGATAAAACCGCGGTCCACAATAGCGAGAGCCTCTGGCCCTCCGTTGGAAATATTCGACGGATCGCCGGTTCCAGTCTCATTAGTCCTGCGATCAGGTCATTTTGTTCCCTGCGCCCGGTCGAAGAAACGAGCTCTCGCAGCTGGATGCTTCTCCTGGTTTGACAGCGCACGCGGAAGATCTTTTTCAGCGCTTTATGCAGTAAGTTGTCATTGTTTCGGATGGCTACCTCCTCGTACGGATCCGATCGCAAGAACTCCAACCAGTATCTTTGATGGGCATCGTAACGTAATACGGGATAGTTCATCTTCGTCTGCGGAGCCTCTACTTATGACTACAAATCTAGACTGTTACGACTCAATATTGCGACGCGGTTTATCAACACTCGCACTCGCGGATCTCTCAAGACTGCGCGATGCCCCAACGCTTCTACGGGGTGTGGAAAAGTCGCCGGGCCATTTCTCCCCACCTTGACCGATCGCGCGATATATACCTTTTTCGGTTGCCATATTGCTAATACAAACATTTTCCAATTAGGCGTTGTATGTTATTTAAATAAAGGACAGTTGTAGATAGATATGGTTATCTATTGTCTTTATTAAAATATAATTCGTACATAAAAAATTAATCTAAGTCTGCGTCCACACCTGAGATTTGCATAAATAATCAGAGTGCAAAACTGACAAGTCAGTTTTGCACTCTGATTATTTATGCAAAACTTGTCAGTTTTGCACTCTTTTTTAGAGTTTGTCAAACCATTAAATTTTTTGGTCCGTTGCCGTGAGAAGTTCTTTCAAGTAAGAAAAATTCTCCGGAATTCGTTGCTTGTTCGTATTCGCAGGATTGCTGCCGAACTGTTGAAGGCGAGAAAAAATGCCGTATTATACATTTTGCAGCTTTTAAATGCCTCGACAACTCACCATGATTGATACTGTTGTGCATCCAGGGATTCATCGTGTATTGCACCGGAACATTATACTGCAACATATAATTTTGTATCACCGGGTTCAATATTAACGTCGTCGGCGGCTGTTGATTGTAAGATGCGTAATTCAAGTTCGTTGGCATATAAGCGTTGCTGGTCGACGGCTGGGCGCTAGTTGCCAAACAATCAAGTTTATAATCATATAAATCGTATTAATATATTATATCTAATCAATATTTGGTATACAACTTTTAGTACGTGTCCATTGGATTGTTCGAAGAAGAGGGTTTCGGATCCTCCACTATATTCGGAGCATCAACTGACGTTGCTGGCTCGGGATTCGGAGCATGAACTGACGTTGCTGGCTCGGGATTCACAGCAGAACAAGCGTCGCTACTGATATTTGTATTAACATTTTGCTCGGGTATGCCCGACACTTGTTTTGAGACTAAGACCCTCGGTGTTTCACTAAACTTTCGCCGTTTTACTCTTATGCCGTCTTCCGAAGCTGAAAGTCCATAGGATGTTACATTGAATCGAACACATTTTTAATTGAACCTAGTGGATTCATTTCTCATATAATTATGTAAATACTCACCATACTCTTTCGGAAGAAATAGAAATGGCACAGGTAAGCTGAGCTCGCCGTCAGACGGTCGTTTCAACTGGAGAAACACTTTAACCGGCCGATCTATGTCCTGTGTAACGTATCTCGGTGTTTTAAAGATAAGGGCGTACTAAAATATAACAATGCTTCGTGTAATAAAACGTAGAGATAAATAGCTTCGAAGAAGCGCGACACAGTATGAAAAGTTCTCTTACCTGCTTGTGATATTTTGGAGGATAAAATTCTGCGATAGCTTCCCACTTACAATTCTTATCAAAAAAACATACTTGAATATCACCTATTGTTACCTTCTCACACAGTAAGCAGACAACAGTGCCTCCACTGGCTGGGACTGAAAAATGACTTCGCCACACAACTTGGGGTTTTTCTATAATTTATAAAAGAAAAATTTCCCATTAAAAAAATTCAAAATTCAGATCATATCGAAATACTTACTTCTGTGATCGAAGATCGGCTCGGAAACCACAGGGTCGAGAGGAATATTGAATTTGCCGTTCCTCTCTAGAAAAACTTGAAAACACAGTCGAACTGCGGTTGTATCCATTTTTTCCACTCCGTCTTCAGGTTCGTATCCAGCTGAAACGCAAAAAAAAAAACAGGGACGCGCTTAGTCCTCGAGTATCACACCTTAATGAAAATGCGCGTAAAGTAACAAAAACTTACTTTTGAAAGGGTCCACTCGTAAGCGCTTCCGTTCCTCTAGAGATTTGGCCATATCTCTTTTTCTGACACGCTGAATGCCGATATTGTTGAACGACACTATCGTCTGACCCGGGGGTATTTTAAAGTGACAAATGCCATGCGATATTCCACGTGACTTCCCTACGAGATTGTACGGATGAGGCATGTAAGGCTCGTCTTTTGTGACGCAAGAAACTACCACGGCAAACGATCCCATGTAGTTCATAATCTATAAAAAAAAAAAAGATGATAGGACCGATCGATCGGTTGATCGGTGACAAACACTTAAAGTTTCTAAAAAATGTTCTTACCTGGATTGTAGGATAGGACTTTTGACCCTCACTGGCGTTGACTCCCAAAAGCTCCACGAATCTGGCTTCGCTGTCATATCTGAATCTGCATTCCCGGTCGGAGGGCTCCTCGGTGATTTTGACGTAAGGCCTGCCGCTCATCATCGTGTTTTTTTGGTCACTCAAACACTCGATTTTAACCAAACTCACAAGCACAAGCTTTCTCGAACACTTCCGAGCTCATATGCTCTTACTAGCGCTGATTCAAGTCAACTGGCTTCTAGACACTCGAATCGCCGGTCAGTCTGTTCGAGAAATCGACCCTTTATTGGTGTAGTCGGTACTAAGAGAATTTTACTGGACGCTTGCTAAAACCGCCCCGCCTCTACTATATTTCAGTACCTCCACACTGAGAGAAAAAAACATTGCAGCAAACATATATGATAACTGTTGATATTGGCATGTTCGATTTGAGCCAATAATACCCGACGGGTCTAAATACCAGATCTGACAGTTCTAGAGATAAAATAATAAGTGTCATTTCAACTGATTCAGTAGCCTCTGGCATTTCCAAAAAGGTATACCTATATCAACTAGTTTATCACTATTAGTTCAAAAGTTATTGGAAAAATTCTGTAGTGTGTTAAACATCATATCGTAATCATTCATTTTTCAGATTTGAATTTTTCCAATAACTTTTGAACTAATAGTGATAAACTAGTTGACATGTACCTTTTTGGTATTTAGACCCAAAAGGCTGGTGAAAGACAAAATTTTGAAATTTGACATTATATCATTCCAAAGGCACTTTGCATGCTTCCTTAGGTATATTCAGTTGCTTTTGTTCTATTATTAATGATTTATTGATTATTCATGATAAATAAACCCTCAAGAATATCTTTTGTATGAAAGAGGATGACGGATTTTGAGGTTAGTCGGTACGAGAGAAACGCCATCTGCACGCAACACTACGCACGATGGCCATGAAATTCATATGTTAACTATTAACATAGGTACAGATATTTCCCGCAATATTTTGGATGTATACTATAGATATCTATAGTATACATGAAAACTGTTTTTGTTTCGTATAGAATATTTGTAAGATGTACACGAATATATTAGCAATCATTGCTCCTAACGTGTGTACACTGAGAGAAACATATCGTTGCCGTAAACATGTAAACGCGTTAGGAGCAATTATTGCTAATATATTCGTGTACAAATATTCTATACGAAACAAAAACAATTTGTATGTATACTTGGCGTTTGTATATATTATTGTAGATACAGTCTGAAGGAAATTTCAATAACTTTCATGACGTACAACCAACGCGAAGATTCGCAGCTGATCATTCGATGAAAAACTGCATCATTTGAGAGCAAGAAAAAAACTAAATGAAAGTCGCTATAAGGACATTGTAACGAGTGTCGGTTTTTCCTAATAGATTCCGCGGTTGCTGGGTATTTCCTATATGTACTTAGAAATGCACTACTGCGCGTTTGGTGCTATGTTTTCACTCGTTTAACGAGAAATGACGAAACTACCGGAGTTTCGTTCTCAAAGGTAATTCTTTTGTTTTAATTGAAATTCTTTCTTCTCTTATTATAGCTGATGAGAGCGTTACTCGGTAGTCGTTAGGAAATTATGTGTAGAGAAGTAGATAAAATATTCGTTTGATAAGGATGAGAATTAAATTTGAAAGGAAGAGGAGGTCAAGGCGTTCGTACAAATAATAAAAAATTGTTGTTTGATATTTGACGTAGTGCTTATTATTCATTATGTATACATTATATGCATATGGTTTATAACGAAGTCAATTTGATGTATATTTCCTACCTATTATAATATAGTGTAACATTAATCGCTAGTATAATAAAAAATACTAATGTACAATATTTACAAGTCTTATTAACAATAGAGCTTACATTATTCAGTACTTTTACGTGACTTTCTTAGAAAGTCTCGCCGCATTTGGATTTCCTCCAATTTTTCCATTACTATCGTAGGAACATAGAAAAATACGCGTCTATATTCTTTGTCCTGTTTGCAAAGAATCGCTCGCCGTTCCTCGAAACGAGTCAATCATCGTTATTAAAGAGAGTATATGTTATGGTTCTCGCAGCTTAATCGCTCGAGTAACTGCGCGTCTTTTTTCCTTCGCACGTAGAAAAATAATGTTCACAAGCAACTCTTGAGTATAGAAAAGCTATTGTAGACTTTTACTTTATCAACTAAATGGGAAAGTCAGAACCTCCGTAGTGGTCTTCGTTTCGCATTTTAACATAATCCTGAGATCAACTTTGATTCTCACTGCATGAGATATGCAGGAAAAAACTTATTTAGTTGGCTGGTGCAAAATTATAGATGCTTGTGTGTTAGAGTGAGAGAGATTTTTAAAAACGTGTATTATTGGATATATTTTCCGCTACAGCTAGTTTACGTAATCTATACATAATTTTAAATTGCTAGCTACAGTTTTTTAAAACTTTAATTTTGTTTGCCTAATATAAGTGAAGCGGAATTTTTTTTTTCATTTTTATCGTTATTACGAACGATAGAGCTCGGTTTTCCCGTGAAGGAGATAAGCAACGTAGGAGTACAATTTTTATACTTGAAATAAATTTTTCAATTCGAAACATACAAGCGAAACTGAGTACTCGATTTATAAAACAAATCAGCATAATCAACGCAATTTTTTCAATCATTCGGACTTCAAGCCTACCTCGATGACCCCGAAGCCATCGCGGCTCTTCGAGTATCTGAAGCACGCTTATAAATAATTATGACGTGAGCGAAGTCAAAGACATTCACGAATTCGAAAAGTGTGCGCGGCAGGAAAAAAATATTCGAAAGAGAATAAAGAAACCTAGACACAAGCACAACATTACAGTTTTTACTCGCTAAGAACAAAAGCCATAACACACAATAAGCAAATTTATATTAACGAATAAATAATCGCTTAGTTTTTACTGTAGATAATGACGGATATCGTTAGGTAAGTTAAAATTTTCGTACAGAGTGATTGTGCAAGAATATCGGAAGATGTATTACATATAGATATTATCGTATCTAAAATTTGTAATTTCACTATCTACGTCGAATCTTAAACTCCGCACTCAACAACGAATTCACCTAAAACCGAAGCATCTCTCACGATCAATAACAATTCGCTGTTCGCACGCGATGACGCACGTGCATAAATATCATAAATAACCTATCTAGCCAAACTCTCCACAGACGTCTCCATACGCAACTTACACAAGAAGCTCGTCGCTATCAATCTCAAGCTCTGGCGACGGACACGGAGAAGCCGGGCATCTCCCTGAACTCCTGGTGCACAGGCGTCGCGCCTCGGCTGACCAGTTCACTGGCCAATCGCTCGTCGATGCAGCTGGCCAGTTGATAGGCAGTGCAGCCGGAGTAGGTGGCCGCGTCGAGATGTGGCCCGTACTCCTGGATCAGACAGAGGAAGAGCTCGAGCTGGCCATGTTCGAGAGCCAGGTGTAGAGCAGTGCGACCGGCCAATGATTCCTGGGCCTCGAGGTCCGAGCCGAGGTGGACCAGGCGACGGACCAGGTCGACGTGGCCTCGGGCGGCGGCGATGTGCAAGCAGCTCTGGCCTGTAATCAGACAAACAAAGAACCCCTCGGTCAGACATTTGTATCTTTGTATTTTAAATATCGGCGTGTATATCTGAGAACCGGACACTATTTTCGCTTAGATGATTAAGCGAAGATACGCGCGCGACGAGGGACCGGGTGATTTGAATTTTTTGAATTTTGCGTCAGGCTTAAATTTAAACTCGCTCTTCCAGCGGCAGCAGCCGCGATTAACTTTGAAAAAAGTAGACGTTCGCGCAGGCATTCAACTTTCTGGGAATCCCGCGGATTTCAGGCCGCGAGTGTATACCGCTCACGTATATCAGCAGCCGTAGCGTCATTCCTTTAAATATATCATTTACGGGAGCATCGAGCGGGGCACGAAAATTGAATTACGTACGGTCTCCGCAGAACAACATTATACACACGATAAGATTTATCTTCAAAAGCGTTCATTCGTCAGGCGGTCGATGTTTCGCAAACGCGAGTTTTCTCTCACAATACGCGTATACGTGTATAATATAACGAGAATGGATTGCAAAATATCATCAATTGTTAGGGGGTCCGCAGTAGAGAACGATAGATTCAAAAGAGGAAAAAACTCTAAGAAATCACACATCTCGCTAACGGATTATTTCATGATGTCATTCACGCTATTAGGCGTGCGATCAACTTTCGAACGTCGCGACGTATACGCCTGGGGAATTCCAGAGGCTCGTCCAATTATTTTCTGTACTGGCCAAACGAGCGTAATATGCGCAACATTTAGCAACGTCTCTCTCTCTCTCTCTATCTCTCTGCAATCACGAGCACTTTTATGTAGCAACTGAGCGACATGATTGTTGAAGTGGACGATGAGATTTCGCGATCGATCGTATTACAATGCACGTACGTCGTAGCCGATAAGAAATCGATCGAGGACAACTTCAAACCTCGAAGCTTGTTTTTGTTTCCTTTGCCGCGGTGAACTCTTCCGGCCGCGTGTCATCATAACCCAGAAAGAATTATCTTCAAAATTTCTCGATCGAAATCGAAAGTGTCCCGGACGTCATGATCCTGCTTCCCGAAAATTACTACGCGAACTGCCTCTGCAGGTAAAAAAAAAAAAAAAAAGAATCGTTGTACACTCGTGTATCTCGTTATCCCAAAAGTACACACTATTGACAATTACTTGTACCTCTCGACTGTAAAAGCGATAAAAGCGCGATAAGGAAATTAAAGACGAGTGTATAACGATCGGCCTGTGTATACTGTATTGTACCCCCGCGAGACAACGATCGCTTGCAGCCCACGTATATGCGTTCGCACATCGTAACAGTAAAAAGAAACCGCATCGATTATCTCTCGCGCAGGCGAGAATCCCGCTGCAGGCCGGAAGTCTTCGGCCGCAAAGAGGACGGGAAATGCGAGCCGCCGGCGAAGAAGGCCGCTGAGAACAAGTGTCCACCGGCGAAGGTCAAGCCGGAAGGTATAGCAATAAAAATAATCACCTCTATCGACGTTTACGATTCTCTGACTTTAAGCTCTCCGCTCTTTCACAGCGAAATCCAGCTGCCGCAGCAGCAACAGCCGAGCTCCTGCGGTTGCGGCCGCCGCAGCGCGGGAAAATCAAAAAGACCGCCTCGCTCTCGAAACCCCTTCATAATATTTTACCGCAGGCCGAAAGATAACCGACGTGGCTCGCGAAGCTGGAAAATTGTGGTGTGGCATAAGGAGGTCTACCGGAAGATGGCCAGGTTGGAGCAAAAACGTCGACAGCGCAAGTCGAGAAGACGCCGACACGAGTGCCGTCGTTGAGTTTTATAAGCAGGGAGTGGTGGGGAGGGTTTTACCCGGACGGATGTTACGCGCCGCCGCCGCTGCTGCTGCTGCTGCTGGGAGAGAATTGAAGAGACTGGAATTTCGAAGCGGCGAGAGAGCGCTGAATAAAAAATTGATTTCTCGTGATGCGCTTCTGATGAATTTTTAATTTTCTCTAATTAACACACACGCGAATGTTCTAGTTTCCTAGTTTGACGAAGAAAATATTTCGAAGCCTCGAGTTATCGAACGCGAATTTTTTTTTTTTTTTCGGCCGAATATACATATCCGTATAATAAGAGCGATTTCGAGTGGTCTCCGTAAATTACTCGACGCATTATATATTTCATCCAACTCGGAGACGCCGCAACCGCGAGCGTTGACCTCCTCCGCAGTTTCTGCCGCAGTTACTGCACATGCGTATAAAAAAGCTGCTCGCTGCGGCAGATCGCGTGTATAGGTGTAGTTATACGATGCCGTATTCTGACGTACATTGCGCTTCGCGCTGTTGTTTCACTGCGGCGCCAGTGAATTAGCTCCGAAATTCCCCCGATTTCTTTTTCCCCTCTGAATAGCGCAAGAGATAAGAGAGCCGGAGAGACGTGACGTCGCGTTGGAAAAAAGCTAGCCGGGGGAATACGCGGTGTACGTGTTGAAATTGTTAGATAATTGTATGCGCGAATGTCATTGTCTATTTCGTATTTCGTATTCATAGCAAACAATATGCGCATCATCGTATATCGGCATGAGAGATGAGCAAACGATCGTGGGATATTCGGCTGACATCATTAGAAACTTTCGCTAATTATATTCGTGAACATTTTTTCGTATATCCTTCTTTTCGTCACTTCCCGTGTGTGTGTGTGTGTGTGTGTGTGTGTGTGTGTGTGTGTGTGTGAGGCAACTCTTATGTCCCGTGTTCAAAAAAAAAAAAAAAAAAAAAAAAACGAAGAAACGTAAAAGCGAGCGACTTTTTCATCATCCAGCGCGCGGGAGATAAAAGTCGAAAAATTTGAAGTTCAGAGCTCTCGCCGTATACGAAATTCACCGTTGCCGGGTGAATGTGAGCTTAGTCACGTATATATAGTATATATGTATACACAGAGGCTCATTCCGCGGACACGACACGAGGAGAAGCCTCGTTATATATTAATTCGTCGGCATGTAGTAGCGTTTCTTTTTTTACGAAAGGCTTTGTAGGTCAAGAAACCGCACGCGCAGCTGTAGCGTCACGTTTATGCTCGGGATTACCCGAACTTCGATTTCACTCGAGGCTATTTGGAGAGCCGCGTGAACAAACGGAAAAACCGAGCCCGACACTTGTCCTTTCTTCCACGTGGTTGTCCTGGGTTTATACCCTCGATTAATTTTTCTTTAATTCATCGGCCTACTCTGCTCTCTAGGCACTTGTGTAAACGAGCGTTTTTATGAAAATTTTTATCTATTTCTGGCGTTCCAGCTCGACTCGGAACGATTCCGAGATGTATATATTATGAAATTCGGATGGCGATGCCGTGCACGCGTATACGGTAGTATAGTGAGACTGTTTAATTAATACTGCGGATTATATAACGTTGGCCGATTACGCGAAGGAAGACGTTCTAGCAATCGTATGTTTTTATGATTCACGAGCATACGATCCAAGATCGAGATAATGACCAGGAAGTATAATAGACGCCAGTATTTGATCACCGTTTTTTTTTTTTTTTTTTTTTTTTTTTTTTTTTATCGCGCGATTGATTATATCGAAAAATGTCTGCTCACCATGGTAGTTCTGCTGCTCCAGATTCTGAGGGATGACGGGTAGTCTCTTCGACAAGAGATTCTTCTCAGCTGCTGCGATCGGTTCGGTCAGAGCCTTGGCACACTCCAGATCACCGGAGATGCAGGCCAAATGAAGGGCCGTGTTGCCTTGATGATTTCTGATGGACAGATCAGCTCCGGCTAGGACCAGTCTGCGCGCGATTTTCGGCTGCTTAGTGAGCACAGCCAAGTGCAGTGCAGTCTGTGCTTCGTCGTTCACAATGTCGAAGAGGCATGAATGCGGTGCGATGTTGATTAAGCTTAAAGTGGCTTCGAAGTAGCCTTGAATGATGGCTGTGTGCAGTAGCCTAGAACAATAAATATTGGTTTAGTAATTTGATTCCTTTGAGCTTGCTGCTAATTTCTTGCATAACGTGGCTTCACACGGACTTTGAACGATTTTTATTTTTTCACATATTTAGCAACAATAAACAATACTTTAGGTAAACAATATTTATCAGTATTTGTTAGCTGAAAGCATCCGCGGTTATAAAAATGAGAACAGTGAAGGTCATGAGTCAACAACGTTTAGATGATTATTTCCATAATGAAAAACCATTGGGTTTTTCCCAAAGAAGTCTTTGTGCTCGAATAAAGACTTCACTGATTGACCCCCTCTTTCTCTATCTACTCTGCTGTAAGCCAATGCTTTTGTAACGTAAAGTTAAGATTGATAGCTGAACAAACTAAATTATAACAAAAACAATATTTATCAAGTAAAAATACTCACGTATCACCATCATCGTTCTGCGTGTAGTAGAGCTGCCATGGTTCTTGGCAAACTTCCTCAGCCTTTCCATTGCTGGTAGTCATGGATACTCTTCCAGAGTCAATACTGACAAGTGTTGACTCCAATACTGGCTCTAGGTACACCTTGTTGTTATCCATAGCAGTCAAAGACATCTGTTTCAGTGACAGCTGATTAAAGCTGTCACTGAGTCCAAAATCGATTCCACTGTCCATCTCTTTTGGTGACTGAACAGGTACCGGCTGAGAATCCTCTACGATGGAATTAGATGACAATTCGGAGCTGTAGGTGTAGCTGGCCGAGTTGGTGTTGGACAAAAAGCCAGAGTCTCCAGTCGATTCCTGACCACACTTGTCAATGCTGTCGAAGCATTCGCCGAACTCCTGGGCAGGCTGCTTCCACATTTTTGCTTCTTTTTCTTACTGTCAATTCACTCGCAACGCAAGACTATGCGAAACTCGGCAAAATAGAGTAATCACTAGAGAAATCTTTGGCAAGAAAAGGCACGAGAAACAGCAGATGCGGAATCTAGTAGCAAATCAATAGCGTCCGGGGAACGCAACAAAAGCGCGACAATTCCGCAGCAACAAAACGGAAAATAAAACAAGAGTCGACGACTACTACGTCTCGGCAGTTGTGCGATCGTCCGACAGTTGCTTCTTGTACTTGCTGTCCAGATAAACTTGACAATCCGTAGCGAATCTCATTCCCCACTTGCGCAAACTGACAACGATATTTCCCCGAGAGGTGTGAGGAGCTCAACCGACCTACTCGCAGAAGGTTTCGCTCGCGACTGATCAACGCGTGCCTCGAGTCTCGACACATGAAGGCATGAACTCAGGCAACGCGAATCAGTCACTCCCTACTCCGCCGCGAATGAATCGGGGAAATTTTTTTCTCCCCCTCTCCAACTACGCCGCGGCGCTATCTCCTCCGCGGCTCCGCAGCTCCGCTGTGCAACGATCTCTATAGACCCCTAGCGGCGCGCGCGGAAATTTTCAAGAATAAAGGCGCCGAAGGACGTGCGGGTGATGCCATGCATGGGTTTTTTCGCGAAGCGGGTTTTACGGCGCTACGACTTTGCCTTGTATAACGCGTTATGTAGTTGTACGTGTACATTTAGATTATTGAAATTTCGAACGCTTCCGGGTTGACGATGTCGACGTTGCCAAAGCGAAAGGGCCGCGAGCAAATTACGGCTATATATATATAGATTTGTGCATCGGGGATCAGGAAGTCGAATGACGATGAAGAGACAAAGGGACAGAGAAAATCGCGCGCGGAAGTAAAGAGAGAGAGAGAGAGAGAGAGAGAGAGGCTTTTGTTGACCGTTGGACTTTTACATCAGGTGCGGAGGGCGTCGGGATGGAGTTCGGCGATTTACTGGTGAGCTACTTGTTTAACTATTATATTTACATTTTTACGACATTTTTGTATCATGCTGAATAGTGTTTATTGAAATACGATCGTTTACGTTATGCGAAAAGAACCGTTAGATAACCTTATAAGGAGTTTTCCGTCACGTTCGGGAAACTGTTTTTCACGTTTACGGATTGTTGAAAACAAATTTACACGTATAGTTCTTAGAACTAATATTGATAATGTAAGTAGACTTGGACTACTTTAACAAAGTTATGGAATTTCCAAAATATTACTGGAAAATATGAAGACATTGACTCTACAAATAGTCAATAATAGCCAATAATCTTTATTAGAATATCGCTAATGATTCAAAGGATTTATGAATTGGTAGAACACGAACTGTTAGCAGGAATATTTGGCTTAAATTGAAACCTGTGAGGTACTTGGTAAATCCTTTGACTCATTTTTACAGCATTCATACAGTATCCTTTTCAAGAAATTTGACGACTCAACGTAGATGTGTAAGGGGGAAATGACTTCAAACATGCATTTTAATTAGAAAAATACTTAATTTATTTATAGTAACTTATAGTTAATAAGGCGTTTGTTTATAAAAACTGTATTTTATAGTACCAAAATTACTTTATACACCATAAAGGATTTGTTCTCACGAAGAAACATGTTCCAGTATCCCTTGCCTTATTAAAGCTTCACACTGTGCTCTTGGTAATAAATGATAAGTGTTTGGTTTCAAGTTGACAATCTGTCCGTCATCAAACTCAAATTTACCATAGTCTTGCACACACCGTACCTATGGACCACAAGATATGGAAAATATTACTTGTTGTCTAAATGTATGTCAACGGTAAAATTATAAGTATGAATAAAAAAACATGTACCTCTATGTATAATGATTTTGGTGGTTGAACGTCGTTTGTGATATTAAGCCCATCATCGCCTATAGATCTCATGTAGGTAGCAAGGATTTTGTTATATGCTTGGAACCACTGTATTTCAGGGTTTATCAAATTTGTAGTTATTTCAGGTGGCAGGATGCTACCTAGCTCCCATCTAGCTTGCCTTAGACGCCTCATTCTGTGGTATAAGTATGCTAATAAACATCGTTTATTCCTATTCATGGCAAAGTGACGAACTATCAGTGTATTTTTTGGCGCTGGATTTTCTTCTGTGATTGCATTACTAAATCCAAAACATTATACTTTACAAAAAATTCAAATAGCATTAATTCAATTTTCTCCAATAGATACTTACACGTCTTTGGAATTTTCTTCATACAAAGACTGAATTTCCTCCAACACTTGTCGGAATATTGCTTCCTAAAATTGATAATACAATATATGAATAATTTAGATTGTTATATTCCTGAGTGTTTTTTTAAAGATTTACTTGCATTGAATGGCTTTATTTCTTCAGATGTTTCCAATTCGCCAACTAGTTTTATTGCTTCTTTCCCAAACATTTTTTACCTTTGATCAAATATTTATACATATATTCTTTATTTAATACCCTAACTTAACAATAAGCACTTGTTTACAAATGCACCGCTTTTTTGCAAGCTATGACAAGATAGGTTAGGTACGGGCTAGTAAGAAAGAGATGACAGAAATCTACTCTACCAACTACTTTATCCTTGAATGGTATAACAACACAGCTGCAGTTGCGATCGTCGGTAGTATATCAGCTGGTGGTCTATACTTTATTATTTTTATTCTGTAATATCAATTGCACAAATATATTTCATTTTTGTATTGCATTATTTATATATTTGAATTTTTTACCGTTTGAGAATTAAGATTATTTTCCGTTTTTGTTGCAAACTACGAACGTGATTTCAATGCTTATATGAAATTTTAACTTATTAATCGTAATAATAATTATTTACACCATCAAAATATGTTTCAAACAAAATATATTATTTTTTTTTTTTATAATACGGCTATAGTACAGCCTAAGTATACCAGAGAGATATCTACACGAAAAATTTGGATTTTATCCTTGATACCAGTATTGATTCTCAGCCTGCTAATTTATTAAAAAGCTTGCAGCTCGAATTTTCTTCGAGCATTTTCCATCGCGTTATATGGTTCTGCGTTTCTACGTATCCACTTTAATCAGGGTCGTGGTAAACGTTACTTTTATAATATATGGTGAAATCTGTAGTTCGTGATTACCATATTTCTTGAAATTCATTCCAGTATAGTCTTTAAGAACGGTAGTTGCAAAATTTCCATTTTCATAACTCGCGAACAATACGATTGAAATGAGATCCGGAAACTACGTCTCGTCATTGACGACATCGACCGATCAATGTAAGCCTATTGTACAAAAGTCGACTGCAATCGCAGAAGCGTCAATTTCGAAACGCAACTGTTTACGCAAAGTAGGTAACTGCTTCAACAGCAAAACTACGATGGTTAATTGTTTCAAAAAAATAGTGATAGGGGGTTTAGGAAATGAAACTAGATCGAAAGTATTTAGTTATTCAAATAATTTAATAACAATATATAATGGATAAATACATTTACAATCTTGAGTGAAATTAGATTATAAATAAATATTTATTTTTCTCTATCCCTGGCCAAATGAACAAGCATCGATAAAATATCCCTAGAAACTTGTTGTCTGCTAAAATAATGACGTCTTAAAATACTGAGTAATTTGTTTGTAAACTGTTTGTTTGGTTTGGGGAAAAAATGGTAGAAAATCGAATGTTTACTTCAAGTGATTGCAGTGTTAAAAAATTAGTCGAATGAAAACGAACTTTGAGAATAAGACAGATTCGAGTTGGTCAGCCACTGTGCGAACGACCGATACTATTCTACTGTGCAGAATCTTAACGCGAACGCTCACCAGTGACGCTTTATAATACTTCGAGGATAATAATGTGTGACGGTTTTTGTGTTTACTGTGAATTCATGTAAATAACTCTACGTTTGTCAATATAGTTTACGGGTTTATTCATAGATTAAGTTTATTTCTATAATGTACTTCGATTCTGAGTTACTCGCTAATGTAATTTACGTAGGATTTGGTTGTTGTTGTTTTCTTGCTCTCTCAAATGTCCCTGAATTCGGTAATATATATCGTAAATAAATGTGACTGTACAGACCGAAATTAATGGGTGTGAAGATGTCGAGTGTATATTCAAAGACAGTCGATGGAAAAAAATTGTATTGACGGAAACTTTTCTTCTGCCTGTCACAGCCATACATATATATATATGTAATATGTATATATATGATATTATTATATAGGTAGTTTAATATAGTATGTTACGTTGTAGACAGTATTAAGATAAAAAAGAAACGGAAATAAAATTTGTAAGGACAGTAACACTAGTATTTCTGATCGATAAACTTATAGCTGACACTTTTTTAATATTATTTATGTAATTCTTCATATGTACAAATAATTAATATTTACAATACTTTTGCTTAGATAACTAGATACACGTTACTAAAGTAACATCGTTTACGTTATTTTTTCTATCTGCGTCAATAGAAACTCGATCGGAGGCATGTCTGTTGCTATATTATTATAATAAGTATAATTTGCATGGATTTTTTGTTTTATCTTCATTAATAACGATACATCTACACGTACATTATTCCCCCTTGCTTTCGCGCTTATCCTCACTCGTGTATATGACATTGTTTTTATCACGTATAATTTTGTCTGTATGTACACACAATCTTTTATAAAATTTTCATAATACGTAGTGTCTAAGAATCAGCTCCGCCGCGCAAGAGTCCGAGAGAAACGCGCCAGGGCGAGTAGTATTGGTCGCAATCTTTTCTTTTAAATTTTTTCTCAATCATTCGATTTCGGGAGAGATTCATCTAAAGTGGTAATATTGAATTAGAAAGGCCACGTACTCGTCGTTACGCGTTTCCTTGACTCTCGCGTATAGCCCGCGGAGTGAGAGAGAGTGTGAAATGACGAGCCGATTCGAGTTCGCGTCTGAGCGACGTTCCCCTCGAGTCTCGCTCCTTTCGCTTTTAATTGTTTATTCATAAATTAGAGTTTAATTACTTGCTTTTACTTGTTTTCTTTAATAACCTGCACATCTAACTAGGCTAAGCAGGTTTACTCGCGCGCGCGCGTGTGTGTGTGTGTGTGTGTGTGTGAGTTTAGTGACGCGTATGCGTGTCTCTGTTTACAAGTATCACCTTCACTCCCTCGTTTAAAAGTTACAACGCGCACTGTCGAAGTCGTAGAGAGCTTCACGATGACACACACGCGCGCTCTCGTCAGTGGCAGTGTTTCGCTCGGACGTGCGCGGGAAAAGGCGAAAATTATTCGTTCGCACTAGCGGGGGCTTACGTAAGAACGTCGGCCGCACGCGCGCGCACGTCTTCTTCCGCCTCTTTTTACTTCTTCACATTCCGTATTCGTCGTCAATTTTTTTTTCTCTCTCTCTCTCTCTCTCTCTCTCTCTCTCTCTCTCTCTCTCTCTTTTGCTAACAGACTCTCGTATATAGACTCTTTACGTAAACCGCGTGTGGTGCGCATCGAGAGGCGAGCTTTCAAGGATCTTGTAATTTTCCGGCGAGCGAAGAAACTTTTGAAGTCGGAATATCGCCGGCTCGATCGGGCTACTTGTCGAACGCGCGGGAGGAATGTCGCTGCATACGAAAAAAGAAAAGCATAATATACAATACTCCATATCAACACGTCATATATAACATCATCTAATTTCGAGAAAGCCCCACTCGCGCAAAAACGTCCAGCGTTTTAAAAATCTATCTCGTCATATTTTTCCATCGTCCGCTTATATCAATGAGAAACATAATAAGTCCTTATAATTTATATAAAAATCCTCAACGACGATAATAAAAAGTATATAGTATAATGATCAAACAGCTGGCGTGATAGCTCGAAAAATATATATAAGTAAAAGTAAAAAAAAATGTACATCGAAATTTTCGCATTCTCTCTCACTCATTCATCGTAGCATATTCCTCCTCGCGTCGTCGGCTACTTTTTTACACACGAATACACGCACACACGGAGAGATGATCGCCCGTCGGCTAGATCCAAAAGCTTCTAGAGCTCGCTCGAGAATCTAAAGATTCGAGTCTCGGATGATCCCTGAAAGCTCCCACCAGCTATATCGCTAGCCGTACACTCTCTACCTCGACTATAAATACGGCACGTGTGTCGCCCGCGCGCGCTGTGCGTACTGCACACCCTAGTTTCTCCTCCTCCTCCTCCTCCTCCTCTCCGATAGTATATTATAGACTTTGCATTTATAGAAGCAGTGACACTGACTACTATTGTTCTCTAATATATGTATCGGCGTCTCGCGTATACTCGCGCGTAGCGCCCGCTGAATTTTTTTTATTTTGTTTTAATTATCTCTATACCCTTTCTTAAAATCGCCTCGTCTCTTTCTCTCTCTCGATACACTCGCCGCGCACATCGTCTCCCTTCGTCGCAATAGGAATCTTATTATCTTATGCAATTAGAGCTAATGTCGTTTGTACCATCGATGGGGACGCGCGCGTCTGGTTGCGCGCGTGCGATTTGCGGAATAAAATTGTCGGAAGTGTGCGAGTGCCTGTGTAAGTATTGCGCGCGAGTACCTCATATCGCGCTAGCGAGCTTGCAAAATACAGGTCGACTTAACGCTACTTAAGTTAAACACTTTCTTTCCTTCGTCGGCTGCGCAGGGGCAGCTTCCTTCGTCGTTTATTGCTCGTTTGTCGCTGTGTGCTGCGTCCCGACAATGTTTCCTCGATTCCTCCTTTCGTCGTAACGTGCGCCTCTGTGTGTGTGTGTGTGTGTGTGTGTGTGTCTGTGTTTATATATCCCATTCGTTTCGATATATAGGAAAATGCGCGTACCGCATGGTTGACGTTCTAACGTTCGTTCGCATCGCCTCTTGTATTAGGAACATTTGGAAAAAATTCAAGATTCAATTTTCGCTTTCGGACTATTTAGTGATGCCCTTGGAGAAGCGAGGAGCGGCTTATTCGAAGAGGGCGAGAATGTCGTCGTTCGACGGCGGGTTTCCGCTGCTGGCTCCGCTGCTCGGCGGCGTGTTCAGGTCCGGCGGGTCCAGATACGAGAGCAGCTCCATCGGGTCCACTACGGTGTCGGGCAAGAGCTGCAACGGAAAGGGGACGTTTGGTAAATAACGGGCACTTTATAGCTAGAAAACGGCGGAAAAAGCCGGCGCAAGAGAAAACCGCGCGCATAAGGGGGGGGGGCGGGGGAGAACTTACGTTAAGCGCTTCCTGACCGGCGTCTCCGTCGATGACGGCCGTAGGGTCAAAGTTCAGGTCGGATCCGATGATGTCGGAGGTGTCGGCGACACCGGGCACACCGTTGCCCGTCGAGCTGTTGAGATTGTTGCCGCTCGTGTCTTGCGATACGGAGGGCGCGACGCTCGGGGGGCCGCTATTTCCACCGCCGCCGCCGCCACCAGGAGTGTGAGGAGTGTGCGGTGTGTGGGGCATCTGCAACAGAGAGCGCGAGCAACATTTTTAGATACTTCCCTCTCTTATCCTTCGCTCCGCTCTATACGCGCCGAGTGAGAGAGAGAGAGTGAGAGAGAGAGCTATGCACGCTGGCCTATTATTATTTCGGTTATTCTCGCGCGCGGCCGAGACTCGGCGACGAAGCTCTTTGCTCTCTCTCTCTCTCTCTCACTCGCAGCGGCGCTTCATAATTCGATAATATTTCTAATAAACCTAGTTCGCGGCGGGTGTAGCAAGAGGGAGTCGCGGCGTTTATTTTGGCGAGAGGAGGATATGGAGGTAGGTGGAGCTCGCGATCTGTTTTCTCGAAGAGGTATTGAAAATTACCTGATCGCCCAGAGTCTTGTCGATGGCATTCAGGTGGTCCAGCGAGTTGGTGTGGTCGTTGAGGTGGGAGAGCGCGTTCGTGTTGGAGAAGTCGTTCTGTCCGGGATTGCCGCCCATGGACATGTCTCCGCCGAGTCCGGCGCTCATGCTCGCCGGGTTGTTGGCCTGCTGCGATACGGAGGTGGACGAGGGCGTGCCGGGGTTCCGATTGCCGTAGGTCTGCTGCGAGGACGGCGAGCCGCCCATCATCAAGCCGCTGACGATGCTGTTCATGTCCGGCGGCATGTACGGGCTCATCGCCTGGTTCGCGTCCATCCAGCTGTTCATCGTCGGCATGTTCATGCTGCCCGGCGACATGGCCTTGGTGTTGAGTCGCTTGCACTCCTGCTCGTCCTGCTCGGACTTCTTCGGCTTCCAGTTGGCCGACGAGTCTATCGTCACCTCCTCCACGTCCGGCGAGTTCGTGTTGTTCAGGATGCCCCACATGTACTGGTCCACTTCGAGACCCTCCAGTTGCGCCGGTTTACTGCGAAAAGGTATCGGTTAATACGGTGTGTTATAAGGGTTTCCCTTATTATTTGGCCAAACTCTGGCAATAGGTCTACTCACGTGCAAACGGGACACCTCCAATTTCCGCGCTCGCAGTTCAGCTGCAAGTACGACTCGAGATCGAAGCACTGTATGTGCTTGCAATCTTGGCCTCGCGCCGGTAGCGTGATTCGCTTCAGAGTTATGGGACACTTGAGCGACACCTGCGAACAGAGGTTGATCATGTATGAGTATATAGACGAATTAATCCGATACTTCACATCATATCGAGCTTTGAAAATCGTACCTTTATCGACGTATGCTCGAGGGCGTCCTTCTCCGTGGTCATTCCGTTGCTGGGGTGGGTGTTGCTGAAGTTCCTCTTGATCTTCGTTACGCCATGCTCGGCGGTGAGGAGTCGCTTGCGCAACAGTCCCTGCAGCACGCTCTGCACGCTCGGCCGATGGACCAGTTGCAGGACGAATAGGTGCGACTGGAAGCGGAGAAATTTTTAAATTTCCACACACGTACATTGTGACGTTTCAACGGCCTTCTCGAGTTAGACGAATCGATGGCGCTCGCCGTTAAGCAGGCCGTTAAAAGTTATTAATTCAGTGCAGTATACTCACACAGCAGCAGGCGGACACGGTGATCTGGATAGTGTTGCGGCCGTTCTGGCAGATGTCCTTGAGGTATAGGGGCTTGTGAGACGATTTGTTTTCCCCTCTGTCGATGTGGAGCGGCATCGCGTTTACCGATATCTGGACGCTCAGAGGCCAGTTCGTGTTCATTTGCCTGTCCTCGTGATGGAAGCATTTCAGCTGCAGCTCGAGGTCCGGCCGCAGCATTAGCGTCGAGTGGACCGTGTTCTTCAGTTGAAACACGTGGTTGCTCACCGCCAGGTTGTGCTCCAGCCGGAACGGCGGTAGGATTATGCCGTCCCTCACCGGGAATGTTAGTCGCAGCTCTTCCTCTTCTGCAAATTAAGGCGCGCACATCGGGTTAGTAAATTTTTCCGAGCGACGCAGTAATAAAGACAAAAAAAAAAGGAAAAGAGAAAACTCCGCACCGGATGAGAGGGGCAACGGTCCCCCGCGCGAGGGAAAGAAAGAGAGTCAATAAATTTAGAATTTCCGTAAAAGTCTTTTTATAGAAGTCGCTGCTGCCCACGTGCAGAGCGAGGCCCTCGGATATAGCCCCGAAACGTCTTAAAATATGCCGCGCTGCGTCGTCTCTCTCTCTCTCTCTCTCCTCTGGCTTGGGGAGGAAAAGCCCACAGTCTCGACCCGCAGCCTCCGAAAATCGGCTAGAAAAGAGCAGGTATTCCCCGGAAGAGGAGAAAAAAGAGCGCGTCATTTACGACGGCCGTTTAAAAATCCCCGCGGCGGAAGTATGATTTACGGCTCTGTTTATCCGCGTGACGACTCGATTCGCAATCGTCTGTGCCGAGTCGTTAACCTTGGGTTTCGGCAATAAGCCCCTCGTCCCCCCTGACGCGCTGCTAATTCCCGCGCGCTGAAAGAAAGGTGAAAGCTCCTCGTTATGGGCGTGTAAATATTTTGTACTCACTGGACATCATGGGCTTCATGTCGTTGAAGCCGTGCTTGCCGTCCGAGTTGGGACTGACGTAGGGTGGTATGTTTGAGGCCGGCGTGAGCGGAGGCGTCGGGTTGCCGGGGATCGGGCTGTGCTGATAGTTCATGTTGCCGCCGCCCTGGACTCCGCCGGCGGACCTCATCGGCGAGCCGTCCTGCTGGCCGTACTGGGCTCCGTAGGTGGGCGCGCCCTGGCCGTAGACTCCCGGATTGCCGGGTTGCTGTTGCTGCTGTTGGTGGCTCGTGTGGTACTGCTGCGCGGCAGCGGCAGCCGCGGCCATGGGGTTGACCTGCGGCTGCGGCGGCTGCTGCTGCTGCTGCTGCTGCTGCTGCTGTGGGTGGTGGACCGCGCCGGGCCCGTGATGATGGGACTGCATGGGGTTGAGGCCACCTCCGGTCGCGGAGCTCTGGCTCGCGTAGTACTGACTAGCCTGGCTGGGCACGCCTCCGTAGGCCGGTGCCATCGTCTGGGGTTGCTGCTGTTGCTGCTGCTGCTGCTGCTGCTGTCTGACCCCGGCGGCGCCCCTCATCATCGCGGACGTCGTGCTCGCGGAGTAGCCGGTCGCCGACATCGCCGCCGGGTTCATCTGCTGCTGCTGCAGCGAGGCCTGGTACTGCTGCTGCTGTAGCGAGGCCTGGTACTGTTGCTGCTGCTGCTGTAGCTGGTGCTGCTGTTGCTGCTGTACCTGCTGCTGCTGCTGCTGCTGCTGCTGCTGGGCCTGTGCCTGGGCCTGGGCCTGGAAGGCGTTGGGCCTCCCCACGTAGCCATTGGGATACTGCTGGCCGGTCGGCATGCCCCCGTAGGCCCCGTGGCTCATGCCCACCGTTGGGGCGCCCGCGCCGTAGGGGACCTGCTGCTGAGCTTGCGGCTGCGGCGGCTGCTGCTGTTGCTGCTGCATGCGCTTCTGCGTTGCGTGCATCGCAGGGTTCGGGTACGGCGCCATTCGCCTCGCGTACGCCTGCTGAGATTGCTGCTGCTGTGAAAATGCAAGGCCTCGTTTTTCGATCTCTGTTTGTCTTTTGGACGCGCGAGATGGCTTGTCGAGTGTAGTTTATGGGCCATCACGCTGCGCGAGGGGCTAATTCTCTGTTTGGAAACAGTGCCGTGGGTGATTATCGAGATTTACTGCCGTCGCCGCTTTCCAAACTCTGGCTTGGTTCCGTCGCGGAAAAACTTCTTCCAGATCCGATCCGAGGCAATATTATTAGCGGCGAGTTTATTGTTCTTGCGGCTCTCGCGAAGCCGGCCGAGTTTACGAAGACGACGATAGAATCGCTCCTCGTACCGAGCAGCGCAGCGCCGGTGGCTTACGACAGAATTAAACCTTGCGGACGGAATTAGACGGCTATATTTTACATATCGAAGTGATTCGCGGCGTAAAGAGTCAGAAGTAGCGACAAAACTCTCGCGCTGGAAATATTTCGATATAAGAACTTTAAACTTCCAGTCTGGCCGGCCGCGATTAACATATATTATAATTTTCTTATCTTAATGTATGCTATCGCGTCCAAATTGTGTATGTATCTGCTCGGAATTCTCGACATTGTCTCGGCGCGCGTATGTGATCGTTTCCTCGTTGAAAAACTCACCTGCATAGCCATCTTGTTGATAGGAACTCCGGTGCCGGGCATCGCGCTGTTCATCATGCCGACGTTGCCCATTTGGCTCATGGCGCTCATGGGCGAGATGCCGCTGCTCATGCCGGCGTTGCCCATATTGCCGACTCCGGCGTTGCCGCCTCCGCCCATCATCATGTGGTTCATTGGGTTGCCGTTGGCCATGCCGCTCATCGAGTTCATCGAGTTGATCGGGGACATCATGGGGTTGACCGAACCCATGCTCCCGTAGTTGTTCATGCCCATCGGGCCCATGCCCGTCATCGGGCTGCGCTGGTTGTATCCCATCGTGTTGTACGTTTGGTGCGCCATCGCGTGCTGACTCTGCATCTGTGAACAGGAGGACGAGGCTCGCTTTGTTTATTGATTCTCGCGAGTGTGTGCGTGAGAAATATTTTATTGAACTCGCGATCGGGCATTGACATTATTGAAGATGCTAAATTTTCTTCGATGATTTGCATAATTCATCGTGCTGCTGAATTATTAATCGCGGCGAATTATTTCTACGGCGAGCTGTAGAGATTTATTCTCAGCAGCCGTCGCTGTGACACCTTCTCTCCCGTTGTTATGAGAGTCGCGGGAGAAAAAAGTCTTTACGAGTAAGTACCTCCTCTCTCGTGACGTCGAAACCAGTCTTACGCAATGACAATTACGACACGAGCCGTCCGCTCTCTAAATTTTCGCGAGCGAGCAGTCGTTATTTCGCAGTCGCGAGAAAAATAATCTACCTATAGAAAATTTACGAACCTGATGATTGTACTGCGAAGAGACGTCCTGGCGATCCTGCATTGCCAATGCGCTAACGCTAGCAGCAAGGGCGCTAGCAGTGGCAGTGGCAGCTGCCACCATCGCCGCGCGCGGCAATGATCGGCCCCGGGCCTCTTCGGGCCCTCGACTCCCCCGCTGCTATATTGCCGCTGGCCTGTCCTGTCTGCCTGCCTGCCAACTGACCGAGCGTCGCACGCGTCGGGGAAATACCAGTCTCCCTCTCCCCTGCTCGCTCTCCCTCTCCTCAGCACGCGGCTTTTCCCGCAACAGTCGAGCAGACGACGCCGCTACTCCAGGGTCCACTGGACTGCGCTGAGGCTTCTGCTCGTGTCCATCTGCAAACGAGAAGCAAAATGCCGCTGCGTTAATATACGAGCCTGCTCTCTCTCTCTCTCTCTCTCTCTCTCTCTCTCTCTCTCTCTCTCTC
>QLSS01000001.1:5513466-5523745 GCA_024372645.1 Trichomalopsis sarcophagae
GTGTGTGTGTGTGTGTGTGTGTGTGCAGAGTCTGCAGCGAGGCACGTACTCCCGCCGCCGCACGAATCTTGAACGTGGGCTAATAAGGAAATAAACAATAAGTGGCCCCAAGGATAATCCGGATTGATTAGATTTAATTGATGCGAGAATGCGGGGTGGGGTGAGAGCTTTTTCCGACGATCCACCGGGCGGACAGCTCCGAAAAGGCTTTTTGCTTCTTCATAGCTAGTTCGACGCGATGACTACGTACTAATTGTTTCGTCGCGGAGTGTAATGTGTCGGCGCTGTGTTATCTCTCCCCCTTTTGCGTCAGTTTCATCGAAGCGTTTTACGCGAAATCGATACGCTTCGACGTATACATACTAGTATCGCTCCGTGTGTGTGTGTGTCTGTGCCCTCTATTCGAGTGCACGTATTATAGCGTGTATTTTGTTTCTTATTAAGTTTCTTCGTTCCGAGCGATGAGACCGGAAAATTCTCGAGAAAAAAAAAGAAGGAGAGGATACGCGACTCGTCAAGTCGAGCAGCGAACGAAAGTTAAAGCCGGACCTTGAGAATGCAAGCCAGTCGAGCGGAGATAAATAATTAAAAATGAATTTCCATCAATTACATAACCGCGCGCGCGAGCGAGCTAGCGAACGGCAGCAGCGTAAACTAGGAAGCTCGCGCTGTGTACTCGCGCTTGCAATAAATCAGAATTAGACAGCCGCGATGCTTGAAAAATTCGACAAGAACCAGAAGCTCGCTCATCGGCGAAAAGTTAAAGAGTTCACGGAAAAAGAAAAGAGAATCGCTACACACAAGTATAGCGAATTTCGCACGATTGCGAAAGCCATTGTTATATTTCGCTCGGCATTAGCATACATACACGGTCGCGGTAGCGCTATATATACTATACACACACACACACACACGAGCTAAAGTGCGCTCAGCCTTGAAAAACTTCATCATCGAATGTCTCAGTCTGCATTCTTCGAGAAACCGGAACGCATGTGTCGAAGCAACGACGTGTCGTCTCTCCCCCTCGGCAAATTGACCGTGTGTGTACGTGTGAGTGAGTGTATGCGTGCTTTCGAAAGCCGAGAAACAGAGAGAGTGTACGCGTTACAGTGAGTTTAAGCGCAAAACCGCGAGTGAGAGAGACTGTAGGAGTAGATCTGATGTAAGGCGTATTAATAACGATGTCAGCGTATAGGAATATTACGCAAAACGGTAATCTTATCGTCCGTTAAGCGGGCGATAACGGTATATCCCGGACGAGCGGAGGAACAATATAGCCCTTATGAAAACCGAGTCAATGGGATCGGCCTACGTGACGCGGAGCAGCAGCGGCAGTAACCTCTCTCCCTCTCTCTCTCTCTCTCTCTTCTTCTTTTCCACTCCTTCTCTCTCCCGCGGCAGCATCTGAGCCTCCTGCACAACATCGTCGCTCTCGCGCGACGTCACACACACACACACACACAGGCCTATACGACTACACTGTATATACGTATATTATACTCCTCGCTCGCATTTCTCACGCTTTTGTACCAATATCGACTCTCCTTCTCAAGCTCTCGCGCTCAGCTCCTATACTCTCCATTTCTACCTGTGTGTATACTATACGAGAGACCTATGTGTGAGAGAGAGCAGCAGCGAGCTCTCCCTCTACATGTATAGCGCTCACATTCTCTTTTTACCTTCTTCCGCTTCGGCCCTTTTTTCACATACCTTTTCCCCTCCAGCGCTGCGTTCCGCCTTTCTCCGTCTCTCTCTCTCTCTCTCTCTCTCTCTCTCTCTCTCTCTCTCTCTCACTCGCGTGAGCTGCCGAGCGCTTACGTATACGCCGTGTATACTCCACTAAATTATTTCATAGGCTGAAGGACTCGCGACGCGCGTGAATCGTACGCGACACGCGCTCTCGTGTCGGGAGAAATAATAAAGAGGAGTTCTTGAGTCGCGCTGAACCTTGCCGGTCATTATAAATTATAATCGCAGCGAAAGCTCCGCTGGCGCTGTATATACGTATAGCACTGAACGAGAGACAATGCGCGGCTCTGTTGATTTTGGAGCTTCTCGCGATGGATTTTTCGTAGACGATTTCCGATGCAGGAAAATGATGATCCGTACGTCAGTTGTTCTGCTCGTGCGAGCGAGATCTTTACGTCAGCGCATAATTATGTTTGTAGTAGAATAATAATAATGATGTTAGCTTCCGAATGCGAGCCGTCGTGACTATTTTTCCACGAGCGAGACTCTATTTTATAAGTATAACATTGCGAATATGCAAATATGATATCTATAAAATTTTTTTTTAAATACTGTTACAAGGTTACCCGGATGATTCAGTCCTTAAAAAAAAAAAAAAAAAAAAAAAAAAAAAAATGCTCAGTCTGGGAATTAGCATAAGGCTACCGACAGCTATACAGATATACGAAAACTGTTGGCGACGCATGTAGGTTATTCGTCTGCGTTATTTTTTTTAGCAATAATATCGTCAAAGTTGTGACAGTTTACAGCTCCTCGAGTGCCAAAATATTATTCGAACGCAGAAGAGCGAGCTGAAACTACGCATTCGATTCAAAATAATTTATAGTGCGTTATCGCGAAAACAATTAAATGATAAAATTTGATTATCAGTGCCGCATGCAATGGCTCATTAAATTATTATCAATTTTACGCGTGTTGTGACGCGAGCGCGAACGAACTCATCGAATCCGAGTCAGTGTAGTTTTGCTCAAATCTTCTAATAAGCCGTAGGCGAGTTTACTCTATATTAATTAATTTTATTTCACAATATTAATAGATTAATTTTTTTGCGCGCCGCGTTCGACCTATAGAGCATTTTTCCCAGCTAACCGAGCGTGCTAGTATATGCTGGTTATTTATTATTTAACGATTTACAGTAAAAAAAATATAGTACCTCAACCCGCGCATTACACACCGCGATCCATAATCATTAGGCATCGATTTATTCGCAAGAAATTTCAGGCTTCCACGTACTCTCAGCTCCCGAAGCCAATAAATTTCGAATGCACAAGGCAACGTATGATCGACAGCGTTGATCCTAAACACGCTGATTTTAATAATTGTCCCGTAAAATTCAGCGAATAATGTTCCCCCGGCTAATTGTGAACACACCCTGAAATTCTTCAAACTTATCTCTCGCTTAACCCAGAATACCGCGCAGTACATTTACTCCTTTTCTCGTGCGCTTCTGCTCCGCGCGCTGAGAGTTCGAATCGATTTTTCGTCAAAGATCGATCTCTTTCTCGCTCTCGTTTCAACCGCGCGGCTGTATCAACCTTAGAACCGTATCATAAACGCACCTTCGAAGCGGCGCAGCTCGCGCAGGCAGTTACTCAATATTCGTGCGCAAATAGCGCCTCGAAATAATTATGCGCGGATCGAAATAGACTTTATTAGCTCGTAGCCTAATGCCGCTTGGAAAACAGTAAATTCGTGTTTATTTTAGGGAGCTGCGCGCGCCTAGCCTGCTCGTTTCGAAATGCCTCGACTACTCCCCAAAAAGAGTAGCGAAATCGATCGATCGACTCCTCTTCCGATTAACAATCAGACCGCACGCATCGACAAGCTGCTGCTGCTCGACGACAATTAGAGAGCAGTCACGCCACGTAAACTTCGTCGAGCGACCATATAATACTCGTCGTCTTGCGCGTGCGTTTTTTTTTCTGTTTTTTTTTTTCTCTCGTTCTCTCCATCCATCTCCCTCTTTTACTCCTCGCGACCTACGCACGTGCCGCGCGAGCCTCTCCTTCGCAGGTATATACACACACATAATAGAGCAGCAGCAGCAGCAGCAGCAGCGAATCTGGCGTCGACGTCGCGCGCCGAGTTGCATAAGCCCGATTTAAAGTCCATTACAGCACGAGTCGAGAGTAGCTAGCGATTTTCGACTCGGCGCCGCGCGCGACTGCCTTGTGTTTTGCTCATTATATGACGGCGACGTAAAACAACCTCGAGCTCACTCTGTGTTCGTGCGAGTGTGTATATACGTGTTCGCGAGTGTCTGCGCCGAGTGTATTTTGAATTTCGCGACTGGAGGGATACGTATAATACACTGCGCGGCTCGGCGTATATACTTACGCGACTTTTCCTCCTTGCGCTCTTTCTTCTGAGCGAGCGCAAGTGCGCAAAAGCCCAGAGCCAAAGTTTCGCAATCGGCGATTTATAAAGGCGAGGGACTCGCTCTTTCTCTAAACATCACATACTCAGTGTGTGTGTGTGTGTGTGGGTGTAAATAAGCGTATCGACGCTTAAACGTGCGTAATTTCGGCACACGCCGAACTCTCTTTCTCTCCCTCATACTATACTCTTCGGCGTGCGCGAAACTTACTCAAGAATCGAGAGTAAGTGAGGATTCGTCATTGAGTTTCGAACGTCGAGAGCGGCAATTCGCAAGGACTTTTATCTCTCGTACGACTGTGTATAAGAGGGAGAGAGAGAGAGAAAGAAACGTCGCCGACGAGCGGAACTTTTGTAATTGATTTTTTTTCCTTCGCTTATCGCGTACACACGCGCGCTCGCGTGGACTGCTTACAGTATTCCTATACGTTGGGCTCGCGTTTGCGCTGCTTTTCTGCTTGACTTTTTTTCGTCGCGAAAATTCAAGTACGACGAATGATTTTTTCTCTCTCAAAAAGAAGCTCTGCAGAAATCGGAGTGTCGCGTACATGCGTGCGGAGTGAATTTTCGTTTGCGCAATCGACGAGCGCGACCTTTTTCCTCGCGCGCAGATAAAGAGCGAGATATTGTGCACTTTTGCTGCCGAGATAATAACGAGCGCTCGACTTTGATCGGTTGAGCGCAGCGATACTCGCGGTAAAGGACACCTCGTATGCGTGCGCGCGAGCTTTATTATTAGCGGCGATCGTTTTGGAATTATAAGGAATTTCTCATTTTTTAAAGTACACACGGTTTCGTAACAGTTTTCGACGGATTGAAATTTTCGCACCGTAGGAAAAGTTTCTTTTTCGCGCAGTGGACAAGGCCACTGCTCACCGTACTAGGGTAATTTTAACTTTGAATTCGGAAGCGGTGACGTAAAATCTTTTGTTTTCGAGTTTTTGGAGTCGCGTACGCAAACGGGAAAACTGTTATTATTGCGCGAGGAATCCCGACTGTCGATGAATTAGATTTTTTTTTTTCGTTCACGGTCGTTATTAATTATCCTCCATAGGAAGACTGAAAAGGATAAAATATTATAAGGTGGCCGAATCGAATCCAATTAATCAGCGGCAGAAATAAAGAAACCGAACACTGACAACTGGCTACACGGACGCCAACCGAAATAAAAGGAACGCGATCGTTCACAGCAGAATTTCATCGTCATCAAATTTGGCAAAAGCCAAATATAGAGGGGTCCCTCGGTAATACCGCGGAATAATCTCGTTAAGCTATTTCGGACACCTTATAATATTTTTAGTCCCCGGCTATTTTCGCGCACCTACAAGCACACATTTCGCATTTTCCTTTTTTTTTTTTTTTTTTTTTTTTTTTTGCCGCCCCCAAAATTGCAATTTCCAACGAACAGCCCGACTGTATACGCGCACGGTTTGTATACATGTATAGAAAAAGCGAGCGGAAACATCTGACTGGTGCGAGGGGTCAACGCATCTGGCTCGAGCGCAGCAGCAGCTCGCTCGCGATTTCCGCGGGAAATTTAAAGAGCGGAGCTGCCGCGGCTCTAAAAAAATGCAGAGAAAAAACAATCTCGTATGCGCGTGTAAGTGTACACGAGACGTAAGTGCGATTGGCGTAGATACTCACTGGTGAAATCTCGATTGGCGCGTGTCTGGTCGTCCCTTTCTCTCGATTATAACGTCTGCAAGTGGGTGCGCTGTGTTGCGGCTGTACAGCTACTCCTCTCGTAATCCAAAAGTCATTGACACAAAAGCTTGAGCACAGCCGAGAGAGGAGAGAGAAAAAAAGGAAGGCGGCCGACACACATACAGCACAGTCACAATGCGGCCAAAGTAGTAGTTCTCTCTCTCTCTCTTTTCTACTACTTACTACCGACAATCACTTTGCCTGCACGAAAGGAGAAATCGTCCGGCTCTCTGGTGGTAGCTGAGTACACACCTCGATCTCACTCTTGCATGTCTCGTCGTATTGAATCGCAATTTATAGTCACCCACTCGAATTTCAAGTCACATGCACATTACCAAAACAACGGTCACAAAAAAATAAATAAAACAGCCACAGTCACGGGGAGGATATTTCCTTGGCAATTTTTTTTTTTTTGCGATTCACTGTCTGAAACGAAGGAAGGAAAAAAAAAACAATAACCGTGCGGCAATGAGCAAAACAGTCTCTCGTGCCTGGCAAAAGTGGCTCGCTCGGCGTCGCAGAGCGCAGAGACAGCTGCTGCTCTCCCTCTGCGTGCGTAGCGGTCGAGCGCGCGAGTAGTACTACTGGCTAGCAGAAGCGCTCGGAAGCGTGTGCTCGTATACACAGAGAGCAGAGAGCTGCGCGCTGCGGCTGCTCTCTCTCCCTCTCTCTCTTGCTCGGCGCGCGCCGTATAGGATTCGCAGCCCGATTGACGGCCTACCGCTCGCACGGATGAACGTGCGGCGCTTCATCGGACTGGTGGCCGGAAGAAACGTCAAAACGCGCGCGTTTCACTCGCCCTACCCCCACCACTCGGACTGAGTCGAGCCAGCAGCACACCGCGTGCGCCAGACGGAGAGAGAGAGAGAGAGAGAGAGAGAGAGAGAGAGAGAGAGAGAGGCTATACTGCCAGACTGCTATTTTCTCGAGCTCTGCGTCGCACTTGCGCCCGTAATACGGCTCTCTCTCTCTCTCGCTCGCTCTCCTTTCTCTCGTTCCGCTCACCCCCACCAGCTGCCGCCGCTACCTCCCCGCTCGATCCCACGCTTTGCGTTTCGGAGCCTATGTCGCGCGCACGTGTGGGAGAGAGAGAGAGAGAGAGAGAGAGAGCGCAGAGAGACAGATGCGCCGCGCGGTATACATGTATATACACACGGGGGAGAAGAGGCGAGAGGGGGGAGGCGAGCGCATGCACACAGACACTGCTCTTTCTCTCTCGCACTATCCGTGTATATACGCACCGCGCTCTCTCGCTCCGGAGGCACACGCGCTCGCGCTCTCGGCGGCGGCGTTTCTTTCCTCTTGCCTGGAATCCGGCGACGTCCCTCTCTCTCTCTCTCTCTCTCTCTCTCTCGCTTGCTCCTCAAGTATTTTCTTCCCCTCTCGTCTGCAACACTGCTGCTGCTGCTGCTGCTGCTGCTGCTTCTCTCTTCTCTGCTCGACCTCGCCCCTACCACCGCTCCGTTTTCCCTCTCTCCTCCTCGCGCGCGCGCCTTTATATTTATACCCAACGGTCGGCGCGGTAGCGTACAACAAGCGTCCTTTAGTCCATCATTTGGCAGCAACAAACCGACTTATTGTCGGGGATCGCGCCTCGCGCCGATCGAAATTATTTTCTCCCCCCCCCCTTCGCCACCTCCTCGCGTGCGCCAGCTACTCTTTCGACGCTCTCTTCTCGCACGCGTATAATATAGGTATAGTTTTGCGAGCGACGTCGTCGTTGCATTCTCTCTCCGTCTCGCTATATACGTACGCTCTCTCTCTTTCTCTCTCTCCCCGTCGTCGTCGCCGCCGCCACCGCCGACGTAGGTCTAGACGGGCGAAAAGTCTCGGCTCTATTATCGCCGGCGCGAGGGAGAGAGAAAGAGCTGCTCTGCAGCTACCGCCGCGTTATTATGGATTGGGCTGGTTGCGATGCCGAGATCGATTCGGATTGGCTCGCACGTGTGAGAGCGTGCGAGTGTGTGCACACGGGGTGTCCTGCTTTTTTCTTGTTCTTTCCTCGCCTCGGCTGTAAATCGGAGGGGCGAGTATGGCGTGCTGTACACATACACATATAGCGTGTATATAGTAGTTTTACCACTGTTGTCCGCAGCGCGAGAAATTCTACGTCGCAGAGAGACGACGGTACAAGGGGTTGTTTCGGGGGAGGGAGCTAGGGGAGGGGGGTGATTTTTTTCTTCTTTTCGACCTGCGATGGGGTCGCCGAGAGAGAAGAGAGAAAAAGGGGCCGCGTGGTGCGGTCGAAAAAGCTTGGGAAGCTTTGTCGGGGGGGGGGGCTGAAAAGATAATGCGGATTTCGCGAGCATTGATTATGCACCTGTTGGATTGTATTTTTAGGTGGTTTTTCGCCGGTACCCGATTCCGGCAATTAAGCTTACCGATTAGCGCCGGCGATCGGTTATTTTGTTTGTTCTCCACAGTTTGGAGCCGAATTTTTTCTCCTCGACTCTCGACGGATTGGCTTAATTTCGTTATATACTTCTACGCGCGCACGAGAGAGGGAGAGAGAGAGACGCGGTAGATTGGAGTGAATGAGTGGTAAATTGCGGCAAATAACAGGCAAGGACGTGTAAACTACAGGTTTCTATTCAGACGCCAAACATTGCCCGATGCACGAGCAAAGACCGCCATTCACGCGAGATTGATCAATTTGTACATCCGCAAATGTTTGTTTACTGTAACGTCTATAAGCGCGTATATACGTATATAGATATGCGCAGAAAATATATAGGAAGGTACGAGAAGCGTGAAGCCTCCGTAAAATATCCCATCCGAGAGAAGGAGCAGCAGCAACATCAGAAGAATAAAGAACGAAAGCGCATCTCGGAATAAAGAAACGCCTCGTTCCGGAGTAACATTTCATTCCGCCTCATCTCCGAACTCTCTCTCTCGCGCGCGAGCGAGAGAGAGAAAGATCGAGACGGAGAGGGAAGGAGAGCGAAGATTTAGAGTGTTGAGCCGACCGACCGTCTGTATTTTTTCTCTCTTATTTTCCCCGCACGTATTTCGATAAA
This sequence comes from Trichomalopsis sarcophagae, assembly GCA_024372645.1. Taxonomy (NCBI): domain Eukaryota; kingdom Metazoa; phylum Arthropoda; class Insecta; order Hymenoptera; family Pteromalidae; genus Trichomalopsis; species Trichomalopsis sarcophagae. The sequence continues at coordinate 5,522,313 of QLSS01000001.1, forward strand.
ACCGAGCAAACGGAGAGCCTCCGTATAGCGCGCAGCAACAGAAGCGAGAGAGAGAGAGAGAGAGAGAGAGAGAGAGAGAGAGAGAGAGAGAGAAGGACGGAGACGCGCGCGCGCGCACAGGGACAGACAGAAAGAGAGAAGACAAAGAGCAAGACCGAGAGGATGTCTAAAGATCGGTAAAGGAACGATCGGCCGCCGCCGACGCTCTTTCTCTCTCCTCCCGCATTATATGCCTTGCGGAGTCCTTTTAAAGAGGCGCTCGGTCCTTCCTGGTATTAGAGGCCGCATCAGCCGCAAGGCCCGCAGGGACTTTTCGAAAAACATCGGCTGCACCGACGCTCCTTCTGCTGCATCCGAGGAGAGAAAGAGACAAATTTTCTTTCTTCGCAGCGATTTGCCCTGTCTCTCTCTCTCTCTCTCTGTATACAATGCCGTGCAGTGTTGTAGCCAGAAGTTTGAGTTTGAATGAGCGCGCGCGCCGAAAACACGTTTAGCGGCCAATGGAGGGTGAATCGTAGAGAGAAGCTTTTGTGTCCGTGTGCTTTGGGGTTTACGGATTGACTCGTTTTGTTTGGATACAGTTCTAATAGATTTCGATGCTCCGACGATTGAGGAGGCTATTAACCGTTTACATCGTTATTTGCAAAAATGTCCAACCGGGGTATTAGAAAACCCAATCGTTTACCATTTAAATCCCGCGTACTTCAGCGCGCCAGCGGAGCGTCTAATGCCGAATCGTCCTTTTTCAATTTCGTACCCACGGCATCATTTTTTCATAAGGCGATTTCACGCGTATACGAGCACGTGGGAGATGTGTAATACATTTTTGTTGTATAAATTAACCCCTTAATGCCCCCGACGATGCCATATGGCATTATCCGAGGGGTGGCGACTCAGACGAGCGCGCGCGCGTGTGTACAAGTCTATTTTGTCGCGAAACGCTTTGCTGGCCGTATTCAACGAGCGAGTTATTTTATTTTCAATCGAACCCGAAGCCGTTTGATCGCTGCGATCGATTTGCAACGATCAAGACTTTTGCGCATCTCACCTGTATAATGAAAAATCAATTGGAAGCACTCGAGCTATACGTCAGCTCGAGCAAATAGCATCAAACAAACGGGCCGGAATAATGTTTGCCAGGCTCGTTCTCTCGCGCGTCAACAAAACCCGGCGCGCGTAAATAAAAGAAGAAAACAAGCCGACGTCGCCGCCGCTGCGTAGGAGTGAAGGCGCGCACGCATCCGCTTGTGTAGTACAGCGCACGCATTAGTGCACGCGCTCATCGTCCGCGCTGACAAAGTCTCTCTCGTCGCTATAAGCAGTCTTTCGTCCAAATACTCCTCCCCCCCCCCCTTGTCGTCGCAGCCTCTGTGCTCTCTTTTCTTTCGCTCTCTCTCTCTCTCTCTCTCTCTCTCTCTCTCTCTCTCTCTCTC
>QLSS01000001.1:5528423-5540942 GCA_024372645.1 Trichomalopsis sarcophagae
TCTCTCTCTCTCTCTCTCTCTCTCTCTCTTGGGCTTATACTATGCTCCTTCGTTTTTTTTCCTCCGCGTCCTTCCACACTCGGCTGTACATACGCTCGACACGAGCCGTGTACACAGATGGAAAACGGAGCAGAGAGGGATATAGGTAGAGCTCGCTAGCTCGCTCCTTCCACCCCCGCGTTCTCGCACACCCTCAATTTCTCTTTTTCTCCCCTCAAGAGTGGCAGTAGCGGTGACGGTGCTTCGGGTCGACTCGCGGTGTTCCGCGTGGATCAGACTTCTCTCTCTCTCTCTCCCGTACATATGTGCGTGCATATTTCGAGAAAATAGCGAGAGCGAGAGTATCCGCATAGAGCGCGCTTGCGTTACAATACGGGGACGACGCGCATGGTGTATTTCGGGTAAGTGCAGGGCCGCGAAATAACTTCAGAAATAGCCGCGCGATGATCTTATAGCGTCTCTCGTTCATATACGGCCGAGTAGTATAGTAGTCGCGCGTTGAGGCCAATGATCTGGGAGGCACCTATATTTCCCCGAAGCAGCGCGCTTACATTATTTTAAGAATTCAAGCGCGCCAATGCCGAGGCACTAAAGGCTCTATAATAACCGGCCTCTGCAGCAGCAGAGAGCAGCACGCCAGCGGCACCAGCAGCAGCAGCAGCAGCAGCGCCCGACGACGACGTCGCCGCCGCCGCTCCAGACCCATACACACGCGCGGAAACACGACGAGCGATCGCGAATCGGCAACGAGGCGCGATATGAGCTTATACACTCGCTCTCTGCAGTGCAGGCGCACGAGTTTGCTGCTCTGCCTCTGCTGTATGTACATGCTTGCGCAGCGCCTGCTTATGTGTGTATGTATACTTGCTCGGGCGCCTACTACTGTTATTTGCGCGCACACGAGAAAGTTCGGAGCTGCCGCGCCTCGGGAAGCATTGATTTTTGTCGTTTGACACTCGCTCCCTGTCTATCTGCCTGTGTGTGAGTTCTCGTAGGTCTAAAATGCTTTGGATTGCCGAGGTGTATTACAAAGTCGGATTATTGATTTTACCGCCCGGAGGAGCGAGAATTTTCCTTTTTCAATTATACAAGACGCGCTGAGCTGAGAGATCGATTTCGTGGATTAACCTCCGCTGATGAATCAAATGAGGACTCGATTTTCTCGATACTACACTCTCGCTGTAGCATTTCCTATTGTAAGGTCGAGAATAAACTTCTCGAAACTTCAAGTTTTTCAGTTCCGAAAAATTCCCGAAACTGTCGCATTAAAAGAGTGCTCACAAAGGCAGCACAAAGTGCATTTACAGCATGTTTTGTTGCACGCCCGTCACGTTACGGCGGCACACATTTATTGAGTATCGACAAGAGTATACACTGCGACGTAGCTGCTTTTACGAGCGAACTGCGAGAGCACGCGCTTTCTTTATCCAGATGTGGAGTTCGAAGAAAGGCAATTAAAATAAGGGCCTGCCGAACTTTTCCGAGGCGATGCACTCCTGGCTCTGCTCTGCGCAGAGGAACACAACGGCAGTCAGTGTTTGTCTGGCCTTTCAACGGGATTTATCCGGTACGCCTTTGCCCTCGTTTAAAAATTTCATGTGATATTTCGTGCTGCGAGCGATCGGAGGTTTACAAGTTGAATTGAATTTTTTTTTTTTTTTTTTTTTTTTTTTACAAAGAAGTTGAAATTTGTTATTTTTTGAGTCTTAATTATAGTTTAAAATCATAATAAACAATAGGAATCGAAGCGTTTTTTAACGCAATGTCATACGGTTGAATGAAATGTAAAAAGCGTCTACTTGAGAAACCGTGTTAACACTAACTGCCCTCGTTTCCCCTTTGTGCCTACACCCAGAAAAACTTTGACGAGCTCTTATTTTAATTGCCTTTCTTCAAACTTCACATCTGGATGAAGAATGCGCGTTCAACCCGGTGGCGGCGTTGTAGCCTTGTCGATACTCAATATGCGCCACAGTGTCAGTTGCGAGTGTGAATAATGACGCCTTTGACTAATGCATTGTCAATTTTTTTTTTTTTAAATAAAAGATTTTAGTATAACTCAACAACGTACAGCTGTAATTTTACTAACAAGTTAATCGTTTTTGCTGCATTCTTGCTAAGTCTACTACGGCAGCTTTGCAGAAATTAAAAATTACTTTTCGGCATTTCTGCGTCATCATAAAAGCATACAAATTGATTTATCATGAACCGACGAAAATATTGATTTTGTTTCTCTGATAAGAAAAGATAAGACAACAGTTTGTATTGGAAAAGCATAGACTAGAATAAAAATCGACGAGCATATTAAAGATTGAATCGCGAGATTCGTAATATTGGTGGATATTTGCAGTTTAGTCGACCTTTGTTATCCTGAATATTTCAAAAATATGTAAAATCCTCAAACAGATTTGAACGATGACGTAAATATAATGTATGCTTCTCAGAAAAACAGAGGAATGTGAAGAGTTAACTGCGCCTCAACCTCAGCCCTTTGTGGGAACATTCCAAATATAAATAGATACGATATAAAAATATAAAAGTGTCATTTACTTGTTGGACATGTATTTTAACCCTTTCTAAATTTGAAAAACTTATCGACAATCAATTACGGTAAAATCGGAGTCAACAATATAAACAGACTCGTATAAGCCGACTAAAGAGCTCTGTATAACGTTGTATACGCCATGAAAAGAGTGTTCCCTGCCAGAGAGTTGGAGACGCGCATGCGCTCGTGCATTATCAGCTCACAAAGCTCTGTGTATACAACTTTGTAATCACTTATAGTCGTTATTCTCAAGCAATCGACAATAAATCGCTAGTAAATAAAAGTACAGAAATATAAGGGAAACGTTATTATTTCTTTCAAACGCACTTAGAACTTTTTCAAAATAAATGCTTTTAATTTAATAATGAAAACAATGACAAATAATATTAAGAACGAATGTTTTTCTTTGAAATTGGAAAATTGCGTTAAAATAAACATGATTTGATTTGCTGCAGTCTTTGTAGTCTCGTAACATAGAAGATAAGCTTACTTCAATCTAAGACATTCATATAACACTGGAGGTGCGTACGGTATTTCAAGCGTTTGTGAAAGTTGGAGTTTAAAATTGCTGCCTGCGTGAAAGGTCATTTGAACATTTTGTAAACACTTAAATTTTAGACTTAATTCATGAATTTCATTTCGCAATTATTTTACGCACTACGTTACATTGACAGTGTGCAAAAATAGTGCTGAATTCATGAGGCATAAAATGAATATTTTTTTAGTATAGTCGGGTTGACATTTAACGACAAGAATGAATCAAGACTCTGATAAGATTGAAGTTGTAAAATACTATTTTAAAAACTTGGTTTAAAAGCCGAAAATATTTGAAAAAATTAGTATTTTGTAACATCTTGTTGAATCCTACAGTCACCATTCACATGTCTATAAAAAGAAACAGTGAGCCATTTCTAATTTCTAGTATACTGAATAGAGCTGTTGATCGGTCTAGCGAAAGATAAGAAGGAAGCTAATCACAAATCCCAACCACATTTATTTCGAGGCAGTAGACCCTAAGCTATTTGTTCCTTCACTAATATAGCAGCACCAACAATTTTTGACTCACAAATCTTATTCAAAACCGGGTTTCTTCCTCAGTCAACTAAACACGAATGATGTAATATATTTGCGAAGAAATGAAGAAAACCAAAACTCGCGGTCTTTTTTCGCTAATAAATTACTCACCCCAATTGAATAAAAGAGCGAATCTTGAGATCGATGCAAGTCTGACCATACCAGGCTAGATCTATTTTTCGCGGATAGATAGAACGCGATGAATTCTTCACTCCAACTCAATAATAAAACGAAAAAACGTTTGGAAATAACGAAAACGGCTTATAAAATATACGACGTGTATGTGCTTGTACGCGCGAGCGTCTATTTCAAAATAACTAAACACGTCTCACGTCTGCTCTATATCCATCTCCGTTTCCCATGAACTCTCTGCTTTTCGCCCGAGTCATTCGCGCCGTTTCCCTCCCTTAATGTTCTATTTTGAATTTTTATATTTGTTTCATGCAGCAGCAGCGTCCGTCCTTCTTTTTCCGTTTTCGCGTCTTTTTTTTTTTTGGTTCGTTCTCTCCCTGCTGATGGAGAGAGGATTCCAGATGAATTTTTAGTAACCGCCAAGAATAGTTCATAACACACATCGTGGTTAGTGCGCGGAGAAGTAACCCGCGCCGGGAGAGTTTATACACGTACATCCGCGCAAAATAAATTTTCCTCGAATCCGATAGTTTCGCTACAGTTCTGCCAACAATACAGCGCGTGCGTACTATATAGTATATACGCGGCGGCGAGTCTATTGCGCAGTAGCGCGCAGAAATGAGAAACAAATTTTAGATAACGCGCCGCGCTCTTGAGGCTAGACGAGGATCGCGCGCGCGCTCGATGGAGGCAGCAGCGCTAAACCGGTAAATTCAAAAAATCAAAGCGCAATCAACACGGCTCACCTTGCCCCACTTGCGAAATCGCGCGCTATTGCGACGTTGTATGTATATACATAGGCTCGTTGTGTCTCGACTATACACAACGCCGGGCTGTATGATTTTTTCCTCCTGCTATAGTCCACGTGAAATCATCCTCGCGACGACGGTACACGTTATAAGGCGAAACGCGAGCGCTAACTGTCGCGCAAGGTCCTTCCTACAGCGCGCAAAAGTTGCCGGTTCGCCGCAAGCGAATTATTAACAACAAAACGGAGCGTGTACGTGCGAGCGAGCGCTCGTGCATAATAAAAGCGCAAAATCGATCAACAATTTCCCCCTTGCGCTGCAGAGAGCTGCGTATATATTTCGTCCCCGGTATATACACGCGCATCGAAGGAAGGTCTCGCGATCTCCCCAAAGGCGTGCAAGTGCCTGCGTATATAGCAAGAGTGTAGGAGCACGACGTCGGCAGCGGCGGCGGCGGCGGCGGCGACGAGGAGGAGGAACGTAAGGGCAAAGGAAGCCCGATAAGAGCCGCGCGGAGAGCCAAGTGAAGAGGCTCCCTGCGCGCTGCTCGGCGCGCCATACGCAAATCGTTAAAGTCTCTCTCTCTCTCTCGCTCTCGTGGCAGCTATATAGGTGTAGAGCTCGCTCGCGCGCGCGGTTATACTCTCGCTCTCCCACGGGCCGATGACAGAGAGCAGAGAGAGGAGAGCGAGAAGCCGAGCACAGAGGGTATCGGCTTGGTATATCTATATAGGAAGTGCCGCGCGCGCAGCCAACTCCTCTCCGCCGCCGCCGAGAGGAGAGAGATTCAGGGAGAGAACACACTACAGGCCGCCGTCGCTGCAGAGGGAAAACGACGAAAGAGTGCACACTGCGCGAGTAGCAGCGCTGAGTGCATGAGAAAAGGAGAGAGAGAGAGAGAGAGAGAGAGAGAGAGAGAGAGAGAAGCGGAGAGAAGAACATCCGCGCGAAAATCAAGTCGCTTCGGCAGGCTCCCAGCAAGCGCTGCTGCTGCCGCTTCGGGAGAGTGGGAGGGAAGAGGGTTTCGCGAGAGGGAGAGCTGCGCGGAGTCGTGCGAAGAGGCGAAGAAGCGGCAGCGGCAAAGTAAGTATATATAAGAAGGAGTACGCGCGCGCGACAGAAACGCTCGCGGCGGAGGACACGCTGCCGCTCTCTGTGGCATTGACCCCGTATACAGTAAGGTAATGCGAGGAGAGAGAGAGAGAGAGAGAGAGAGAGAGAGAGAGGAGCTGCCTCATCGCGAGTTATAAGCGCGAGCTCTTTCTTTACGAAGATTCTCTCTCTCGCGCGCGCGCGAGCCACTTGTTCCTTTTCTCTCCTTCTCTCTCCGCGGGTCTCTTCCTCCTTTTGCCGCCGCCGCCGCCGCCCCTCCGCCGTTGGATTCCTCGCGAGTCGTTGTCTCTCTCTCTCTCTCTCTCTTACTCTCACGCGCGTGCGCACCAAGTGTCGGCGTGTGCGTGTGTGCACTGAGGTCGACCTCCTCAATTTGCTCTTGCTCCTCTTCTTCTTCTTCTTCTTCTGCTGCTGCTGCTGCTTCTTCTTCTTCTCTTCTCCTACTGCGCCTCTTCGCTACTCAGCGCGACTCGTCGTTTTCTCTCTTTCTCTCGGCTGCTGCTGCCGCTGCCGCTCTCCCGATACGTGTGGGTGTGGACGCTACCACGCACACACTCGCAGCCGTATACGTGTGCGCACCATCGCATTGTCGTCGTCTTCGTCGTCGACTCTCCGAGCGCACTGCCACGTAGTCGAAAGACTCTTATTCGACCCCGAGAGCAGCAGCAGCAGCAGCAGCAACAGAGTACACACACCGCGAGAGCGCCGAGTTTCGAGATTTTTTACGCTCGGCTAACTGGGTCAGATGCGCGTATACATACTCGCAGTGGTTCTCGCGCTCGCGCGCGCGCGCGCGCGCACCTACATACGTACACGCTCGAGCTTTGACGACGGGATGACTGATGCCTTTCCTTTTTTTTTCGCTGCGACTCAGCCCCTGCCGGATTTTTCCAGGAAGAATTATTAGCGAGGGAGGGTTTTTTTCGCCGTACGCCGAAAAAAACCCTCCCCCGCTAATAATTCCTATACGCACTGCAATGTTTGTTTATGGGCTCTCTCGGATGATGACAGAGTCGCAAGGCCACTGCGTTGTACGCAGCGCGCGGATCACACCTTCTTAGTCGGTAAAAGGATGATATTTTTAATGCATTTCGCGTGAGTCACACACGACGAGCCGTGGCGGTGCGTTATTTTTGTTGTAAGGCAGTATAGCGAGAGCCAGAGATACACACACGCGCATCGGGGTCTGTATAGGTCGAGAGAGCGAAATGGTTATAAGGATGAGAAGCCATAGTAGTATATGCAGATTTGATGTTTGCGCCGCGCTCGGCTGCCGCAGTGGTCTAAATTTATACTTTTATTGCGATGCCGAACGGATGATATAAGAGGGAAGAGCTGAAAGAAATCGCGGTTTTAACGAGGTTTTTTTTAAAGGTTTACACGGTATTTTTGTCCGATTCTGCGGATTAATATCGACGAATACGTGAATTTGTCAATACGTAATGTGCAAAAATACCCGACGCGAGAGGCATTACGCGAAACAGAGTTTTTGGGTAAATACACCTTACATGGTCGGCTTACAATCCTCGAGCTTGATTCGAGCGCGAATGAAACGTTTCGCGTTTCAACAAAATTAAAGTTGGATATTCGGCTGATTTTAATTGTGTATGTTTCGAGAGATTGAATTTCGGCTTCACGCCAAGGACTCGTCGTTTTATTAAGTCGATTAGTGGTGGTATATCTCTATCCGGTTATCTCTCTTTATCGGAGCATACGAGAAAATCAATATAGTTTCTGGCGTCAAACAAAGGCATTTTGATAGGAACGAAGCTCGATTTTCGCGCAATCGAATCACGCTCTTCAATTTATGCTTCTACTCATACTGAAATTTTCGTTTACGTAATTCTCCCGTGCAAGTATATTATCGTTCGTTGCAAATCGGGAAAATTATGGATACATCGCATTCTTCGATCGTCTCGATGATATACACGACGCGCTGAAACCTCAATTTCAAGCATCGAACGCTGTACACTCCGCAGACAATGAGCGTATGAAAAGAACAAGGAACTTTCAAACTCTAAGCAAGTCGTTTTATAGGATCGAAGACGCACTTTCTCCTCTATTTTCACATCGCGCGCCCGGCGACACAGTGTATATAATACGAAGAAGAAAAAAAAATGTTCCTTTGATATATTATCACGTAACCCATTCTTAGGCTTACGAAACGAGACTTGGAAGAAAAATTTTAATTGAACGCTTTTGAAACTGTCCAAGATTCGTAGATATTTTCCTCATTTTTAGGACGGTCTACTAACTTGTGAAACTTTCTCGGCGCGAGGCGCGTTCCGAAATTACACAGGCGGTACTTGAATATTAGTTTTTCATCATTCGTAAAACAGTTATACGCTCTGCTGTTCCTCCGCCTTTACCAGGCAGTCATCGATTGACATTTCAACGAACCCAGAGCTGGAAATTTCGATCGATCGATCTAGTGCATTAAAATGGAAAATATTCCGCACCGGATTGTGAATGCATGCATGGAAAAGAACAGCAAAAATAAACAATGCCGCAATAATTTGCCGTTGATTGATTCGGCGAATCGCTCATAAGCGCTCTGGAATATTCCGGCAAATCCGAATGTTAATTGCATACCTCAAAAGCTGTACGAAATCTCACTGCATCTCTCGCTATATTTTACGTTACACAATCCGCATTGTTATGCATCCCGTCGCATCGATTTTCCCGTGAATCAAACCCCGGACTGTTATAAGAGATCGCCTCTCGTCGTCGATGTGAATTTTTAATAACTTTTGCCCATCTCGGTCCGTTAGGTGCGGGTATATGCAGGAACGAGGAGTCCTTGCTTATCGACGCGATCAGCAGTGCAGCTAGCGCAGCGAGCGAGTCGATCGCGGGCGCGGATGGCGCCACGGTCAGAGAGTGCCGTTCTGGAAACTTCAAATTGCAACTGCATAGTTAATAATGCCTTTCTGCGACCGCGTTCGTCGGCCGGAGATCCTTTTTTTTCGCGCTGTTGCTGCTGCTGCTGCTGCTGGGATAGAGTCGATATTTTATCTGCGTGTAGCAGAAGCGGCGGGTATTGACTTTTTTTCGCGCGGAAGCCGAGCCGGTATAATTATTTTTGATTCGCGGGAGTCCGAAAATATTCTTCTAGGTTTTTATTTCAGTCGCGGTGTACAAGATTCACGCTTTGGTTCGTCCTAGTCGATAAATGTGAAACGGAGAAAATGCAGATCGATATATAGCCGAGCAGGAATTATATTCGTGAGATAATAGTACAATAGAAACTGCAGCGAATCAAGAGCCAGTCTCCTGGACTGATTTTAACGATCCCAGGTGATTGCTCTCGCTGCTTCTCCTTATAGCTGTATAGAAGAGTAGGTATATATAAGCAGGAGCCCCGAGGAAAAAGGAATTATTTGTAGAACTTTCGCCTGACAATCCCGCGCTGCTCTCTACAAAACAAAGTAGTAGGTTATACGTATACAGCCGCACCATCCGCTAGGCGAGCGCTAGCTCGTTCGTCGTTAACCAATTCCCGAGAAAACTGCCGTAACCCGAGGAACTCGCCCACTATCCGTCCGAGTATTAGTACAGACGTATACCGAGTGAAAGAGTACAGGCAACGCCGCGCAGCAGCAGCGCAGCGTAATACAGAAAGAGAGAGAGAGAGACGACAGACTCCCATACATGGAAGATAATCTCGAATAGTCACAGCGAGACGCGCAGGAAATTCAAATGGAAAACAACGGAGTGGCCGACGCTCCTCCCCTCGTATACGCGTATTATACCTATAGGAGAGCGCGTCACGTGAAAAAAGATCGAAGGAATGTCCCCGAGAAACACTGTACAACTGCATAATTTCTAAATAAATCCGTGGTCGTTCGCTACACACTGCTCTCTCTCTCTCTCTCTCTCCCACTGCTGTAGCAGAGGATAAAAACACCGACGACGTACATATCTGCGTGCGAGCGCGCGGGGGCGAAGGAACTCTAAAGAGCGAGCGAGAAGGGCAAACAGAAAAATCGAGATACTCGGAGAGTCTCTGAAGCAGCGACGAAGGGGAAGAGTGAGTGTAAGAATGAGGCGGAAAGACGCGGGGAGAGAGAGAGAGAGAGAGAGAGAGAGAGAGAGGAGGAAGGATTTACGGAATGAGAGAGACCGAGCGACTCTCTGGGCTGATGAGAATATTTAAATTTTCGACGAGTTGCCACCGCTCTGCTGTTGACAACTCCTCGCGGGCTTTTGTTCGAGAGATTTTGTTGTGTTTTTTTTTTGCCTTTCGAGCTCGGTGTCATCGCTGACTTTTCGAGGATCGCGAATCCGCGATTTGTATAACTGCCCTTTTAATTACATACGCAAAAGTTTTGTATCAAAGCTCTCGCGCGCGTCTGGGTTTTCCAACTTTCCGCGAAAAACCTGTAAGTGAAAACCCAAATAAAGAATAACACAGAGGGACACGCGGAGAGGCGCTTTTTCTCCGCGCGTTTAAATAATTGCAGCGGGAAATATCGCGTTGCCCGAGAGCGCGCGAATTTCGGGGTTAATGCATGAGTTTTACCTCTACGGCTTAATGTAAATGTAATATATCTTTTGCGTTGCCGAGTCAAAACAGTAGACACGGAGCGAGGGGAGAGAACGTCGGCATTTTGCATTTATACAACGTGCGCAGGGAGTATAATGAGGAAAAATCATTATTTTTCCGGACGTGCACGGGAGGCAGGCATACAGCGTGCGCTCCTCGAACGTCAGAGATTTAAAAGGACCTCGAATACCGACGGCGGCAGGTCCCTGCGTTATCGCGCTGGAACGAGTTAAAGCCGAACGACGATTCAAAGTTGCCCGCGCACAGTCGCGCCCCGAGAGTTTTGCTTTAAGGGGCAACTTTCTCGTTGACTTCTGGCTTCTTCCGTCCGTCTGTACACACTGCACACTCGATAACCCAATTGAGTCGCGTTATGTTTGTTCGGGGAACGAGTCGAGCGCGAATTCGAGCGATTAAAAGTTTCGCGCGCGCGCGGAAGCTTTAAGAACGAGCGCCGCGCATACGTTTAAAGCGATCCGGCGGCGGTGGCAAAAAGTCGATAAAACAGAAACCTAGCTCTCGAATAAAGCCGGAGCCCGTAAAATTTTCCAAAACGAAGAAGCCGCGAACGCAAGCGAAATCTCCGGTGCCGTAAAAAAACCCGCACACACACACACACACACACACACCCTCGCGCGTACACCTATCGCGAACGGAAAAACCTTTCTCTCGTCCGGCAGAGGCAAACATCCAGAAAATTCTCTCTCTCTCTCTCTCTCACTCTCCGGGAGATTCAAGCCAGCAAAGCATCCAAGCAGGCAAGCCAGAAGCCGCCGCTAAGTAAGAGAGCCGCGCGCGCGGGCGCAGGAGCGTAAAAGTATAAGTAGAGTGCGAGCTAGCGAGCGAGCGAGAGAGAGAGAGAGAGAAAGAGATCTCGCGCACATTTCAACATTTGTAGCCTCTCTCGGAGATATCCCCCCACTGACAAAGAATCCGACGTTTGATCGTCGCTCTCGTCCGCGGCTCGCTAGCGGCTCTCTCGGGAAGAGCCGAGCCAGCAGCAGCGCAGCGAACGACCGAAGAAAAGGAAGAAAGAAAGCGAGCTGTCCGTGCAAGAGAGAGAGAGAGAGAGAGAGAGAGAGAGAGATCGCGCCATCTCCGCATAGTATACGTCGAGCGGATTCCCTCCTGTATACATGAGCGAGTATACGTATACCTACGGATGTATAAAACGCGCGAGAGGAGTGGGGGCGGGAGGAGAGAGAGAGAGAGAGAGAGAGAGAGAGAGAGAGAGAGAGAGAGAAGGTGAAAGAGCGCCAAGCTTGCGGAGGGAGATAGAGAGAGAGAGAGAGGAAGAGTTCGAGGATGCGGAGGAGGAGGACGTCGACGACGACGACGACGACGACGAAGCTCTCTCGGGAGGAGGAGAAGGTGTACGTGTACGTGTTACGTACGTATAGAGCTCGGCGGCGGCGGCGGCGGCGGCGGCGCCCATAGAGCCGAGACACATTGCGTCGCGGCCCCGCCGCGTGTGGGTGAAGGACCACTCGACGAGGTCTATATAACTTCTTTCTATCTCTTTTTCTTTCTTGCTTTCCGCTGCTCCCTTTTTCACCGGCCGCCTCCTCTCTCTCTTCTTTTACCCCTTTTGCCTCCCCCCCCCCCGCTGCTACACTCCCTTTTTATACGCTTTTCCGCGGCTCCAGCCCTCTATCTCTCTTGGCTTTTATACCTCTGTTTGTCGAGCGTCCTTTTCTCCTCGGCGCTGCGCTAACGATTTGCATCTCCCCCTGCGTCTGTGTGCAGCAAAAGCCGCGGCGATTTAGCGCGGGCTTTTCGAATTTCGCCGTCGCCGCCGCGCGAAAGTCGTCCGCGCGCTCCTTTTTCAAGGAGCGCGCGCCGGATCGAAAGTCGACGAGTCGAAAATCCGAAAGGCCGCGCACGCGCCTGCAGATCATTGCCGATAATTGAGTTAAGTAGTACGCGCGTAGCGATATGTGTATACAGTGTGTATGTACATATAGCACGCGCCGCTGCTGCTGCTGCTGTCGGTCGAGGGGAGAAGGAAAAGAGCGAGGCTACTATACACACACGAACCTAAGCGCGTATTATGCATACGCGTCTCTCTCTCTCTCTCTCTCTCTCTCCGGCCCCTACTCTCCGGCGGGCGCGTTATTTTTCGCTCGTTTCGAATCCCTCTCCGCAGGCCGCTGCTGCTCATTCTTGTCTTCTTCCTCGTACGTGCTCTTTTTCGCTCGTTTTGCGTACAGGCCAGCTCTCTCGCTCCCGCTCGTTTTCTCTCACTTTCTCCCTCTCCCACACTCGCCGCCGCTGCATACAGACTCTCTCGCGCGCCGCGCGCACAATGCAGCCAGAGAGAGAGAGAGAGAGAGAGAGAGAGAGAGAGAGAGAGAGAGAGA
>QLSS01000001.1:5549184-5570951 GCA_024372645.1 Trichomalopsis sarcophagae
TCTCTCTCTCTCTCTCTCTCTCTCTCTCTCTCTCTCTCTCTCTCCGCGTGTATCGATGACCTGCGAAGAGGCCTTCGACGCCCTCTACTCCAGCTGAATTATGAGACGCGCTTGACCTGTGCGCGCGCTCGCGGTTAAATATTTTGACTGACCGATCTGCCCCGCGCACAACTCGTTGTACTCTCTGCTCGCTGATGCGTCTGTGCGATGGAATGCTGCGATAGATGTACCACGAGGGAGGGAAGAGAAGCTGTTGCTCGAACGGCGCGTGGGAGTCGGACGAGATGAAAAAAGCAATGACTTGTTGCGGGCGGTTGTAGCTACTATATACGTGTAGCAAATGTAGCGCGTATCTATACCCGGAGCGTCTTACCGTACCCGGAACTTATCCACTGAACTACGCGCGGAGCCTAGTCCCCGGCGCAAGTTTCGGTGGAACACGAGTTCCTGGCATTTAGATAAACAAACACTCCTGTATATACGTAAGTGTGCGCAACCAGCAGAGCCTCTCTGTGTTTGTTCAACATTTCTCGATGCAATTTATCAAATTCCCCGGCTTACGTCGCAGCGCGCGGGAGGGGGGAATTGATAATTTGCACTCCTCTCTTAATCACGGAAATCTTTTCAGGAAAAGTACTCTCGCGACTTCCCGAAATAATTTTCAATCATCGAGGGACCATCGCTTCGAGCATTCATTTCCCGGCGAATATAAAACTGTCACGTGACCCGGTCATTCACTGCGGGCCTGAACCGTAAGTTGCCTGGTGCACTGACCCCATACCTGTTAAGTCGGTGCAGCGCGCATTATAAAATTACCGGACATTCCGAGAGGAGAGCGATGAGAGAGGGACGGAGGGGGGGGGGAGATCCCGCCGAGAGCTGCAAGTATTACATACGGCGTCGCGCGCGAACAGATTGCGCTAATTGATTAAAGCACGCACTTGGAGATTCGAACTTTTTTTCAACTATAACGCGCGCGCGATGTTATAAATTTAAAACGGATGTGCCAGAGAGCTAAAACGAAACTCTGCAAAATTCAGCGCGGAAAGCTCAATTTTTATACCGCTCTCGCGCCCGGTGCGAATCTCCCCTTTAAGCGTGTTAAAGTGGATATGGCGCGCTGCGCGACGCGAGATGGAGGTGAGACAATAAATATTTGAAATTCGACTTTTCGACTCCCTCGATTCGAAAAGGCGTGCTCGGGAAATTAGAATATTTAATAAATGTTTTCTTCGGACTTTCGGAACGTCTGAATTATTCAAAGGGCGTCACGTTGGAGCGATGACTGAACAATTAAATAATGCATCTAGGATGGGATATTCATCGAGAGCGAACTGCTTTAAGGATCCGTTTGTATAAAACAAACACACGCGCGCGGTAGTGAGAATAATTCGACTTGAAAATTACCGTAGTAGCTCGCGGGGTTAAAAAGCATGCGCGCAGAGCATCCTTTCAACGTCCGGAAAATTCTCCGCCTCGAAATTCCGAAAGACCGGCGCTCAAAATTCATCCAATAATAAATATTAGAAGCCCTTCGCGAACGCGAGCGCAAAGCGCAAGTACCCGCAGTAATGCCCGAGGCAGGCCGTTCTTGTGCACGATCTTTCCTTTCGCGAGATGAATAGCGAATGATATCGCGGGATATATATACTTTAGAGTAGGTATACTCTGTATTACTCCCGGGATAGACTTGGCGCTTGCGCCGCTACCGAGTGCATACGCTCTTTTGATTATACGCCGAACTCTTTGATAAGCTGTATAATTTTGTCTCCGATCTATGAATTTTGCATCGCATTAATTGCGAGCTCGACGGCGGGGGGGAGACTTTTGCAATGCATGACAAGCGCAGTGGTGTACGAAGAAGTTTTATACTTACCGGCGAAGTATGTATAAGATCGAACTTTTCAGAGTCGAAAACAAAAAAAAAAAAAAAAATCGAGCGCTATGAAGGACGAAGCGTCTGGAAACTCGAGAGAGCGAATCTCGATTTCGCCTGGGCTCTAGGCGAAATAGGTCACAAGTTTAACTATTCCTGCAAAGCCATGAAATTTTTAAGCACCGGCGAGAGATCCAGCTGGAACTGTTATACCAGCGCGATAATTTGTAATCAGATAAGTCCCTGTATAATCTATGTTCGCGAGCTTTCATAATTCAGCGCTCGCCCGATCTGCTGCTGCAGCCTCTCGTTGTATTTTACAGACTTGTGTGTGTGTGTGTGTACACGCCGTCTATTATCCCTATTTAGTGTAAGCGCAATTTAATTACTAATCTATTAGACAAAAGCTACTGAAGCAGCAGCGGAGAGTATGTGCGGGGTGTATATATCGATTTTCCCTCGCGTCGAATTTACAACGTTTAAACATGGCGCAAATATTTAAACGTTGATTTTTCGGCTGATTTGAGTCGCCCAGCTGCTCTATACGCGTATATAACAGAGGCGAGCTCGCGATCGATACGCCGGCAAACATTCGTGATTATCCGGAGTACGGAGAGCAGAGCATTTATCTTAGTACTTTCGAGCGCTTTAAAAGCCACCGACGACGGGATTTATTTCATGTACAGCCCTGATTGATTATCATTTCTGTGTGTGTGTGTGTGTGCATTATAATAATCTATCTATCGATTTTGCACTCAGGTTTACTCATCGGCCTGTTCTCGTTCCTTCTGCATCAGGTGATTCAACGTTGGAAAACAAGCCAGGACTAAAAATGGACTCTCTCGAGGTAAGTCGTACACGATATACATCGTTGAATTACATCCGAAGCAATATAACCCCATAAATCAGCCGAAAACGGCAACCTCAAACCATCGCGTACACACAGGAAGACAGGAGCAGCCGTCGACTGCTCATAGAAAAGTAATTCCCGTCGCAAATTAATCGCGCAAACGAACGTCCGTCCGGCTGTAGCAACCCTTGCCCTCGCTCGCGCGAATTGAGTTTTGATGTACAAATTTCCATGTGCTGCCGCTGCCGCCGCTATTTCATCCCCTATTGATTGCGTAAATCGCTTTAATAAATTCGAGTCTCCCACTCTCTCTCTCTCTCTCTCGTCGCGCACGTTAATTACGACGATCGATGCGGAGGAGCGTTGAAAGAAGAGCGTATACACGCGTGCATTATAGTGTGTGTATAGAGAGAAGAAAAAAGAGAGCCCGGCTTTATCAAATAAATCTCTAATAAGCAGCCAGAAGCAAACCCGTCGAGTACACAGAGTATACAGTAGAGTCGCAGTATACAGGCTTGTATGTGGGGGCGTCCGAAGCATATCAATTATATCAGATCGGCGCGTATAAGTGCACATCTGTCTCCCACTTTCTCTCTCTCTCTCTCTCTCCCTCGCGCTAGCGCTAACAATATAATACTCGCCAAGCGACTACGCCACTACGTCACCCTCGTCGTCGCGTCTCGTTTCGTCATCGACTCGCTCCCGCTTGCGCGCGCGCGCGCGCAACAACATCCCTTATTCGAGTTCTGGCGACGGCCAGAATCTCCCCCTCTCCCTCCCCGCCGCGCGCATCCTACAACAAGCCCATTCCGCATGATTCTCGCCCGTGTGGACCAACCACGGCTCGCTTCCCCCTGATCCATAGCCGGAGCCACTTCTCTCTCTCTCTCTCTCTCTCTCTCTCTCCGAGCGCTACCGTGTAGGGAGAGGAGCAGCCGGACTACCTATACCTACGCTATACCGGGCGCTGTATACATGTATATACGTAGCGGCAGGAGAGACAGGGAGAGAGAGAGAGAGAGAAGGTATGGAGGCGCAGCGCCGTAACGCCCGGCCGCAGCGGATCAATACGCACCAACACGAGCCCGTGTGCTCCTGGCTTATCTTGCTCTCCGCCAGCCCCGAGAGCGTGTACGGATGGGCGCACGCACACCACCTAACCGAGGCCTGGCCTGACCCCCACTGCTCCGCTATGCTCTCCGCCACCACCGCCGCTGCTGCTGATGCTGATGCTGTACTAGTGTACACGGGGAGCTACCGACGCTCTGTGCCCGACTCTCCTGAGGATTGATAATAATTTAAGTCGAATATATTGATTCACGCGTGTTATTGCGGACGGTTAATCGCCCAAGAGCTCGTATTAAAAATACGCATACGCCTCGCTTGTCCCCGATCCGATCTGTTGCTGCTGCTGCTCGGGGCTGTATTACACCCTGTCTTTTTATTTATTTACTTATTTATTTTTTTTTCATCTAATCCGAAAGTGCAGCATCAGCGGTTCGGAAATAACTTGGCCGATTCGCATTCGATTTACACGTTGTAATGCGGAGCAAAAAGCGCGAAAAAACCCAAGATCGGAGTCCGCACGTCGAACCGTTAAAATTTCAAATTACAGTTGCAGCGCGCGCTCGAGTATTCATCATTCCGCTTGCGCGCGCGCAACCGCTAAAGCTCCGCACATCCCGCACACATGCGCGAGCGAGCCTATCAATCTACCCATACATAAACAAAAATCAAATCAAATCTCTCGGCGGCAGAGCGTCCTTGTTTCGGCCTGCCGTATGTGTGCGTGGCGCTGCCTCCGCCACCGGCGGTACTTCCCCTGATTCTGCGTGATTCTGCCCCCACCAACTCTACTCATCTCTCTCCGCTCTGCTCTCGATCCCATGTGTGTATTGTACCCCGGTCGCGCCTCTGTGTCGCTCCTTTGTGTGTACACGTGTATACGTGCGCCGCAACACGCAGACGCTCTCTCGGCTCTATTTGCGTGTGTGGGTCCACACGTATAAACACATTACGGAGAGTCGGTACACACACGTACACACAGGCAGGTTGGCCCGTAGTACACTCGAATCACTCGGTGTGTTGTACACACATCACGGCGTTATATTGGAGCGGGATATGATATACGTATAAGCGCGACGACGGCTTTTCAAACAGTTTTCAGATTGCCCCCCTCGCGCGCGAGCGCGACTGCAGCACAGGCGCTCGCCCATTGCCCATAACAAGCGTCGCGTTAATAGACTCCAATGGCCTGGATTACGTCATACAGGAGAGCGAGAGAGAGAGAGAGAGAGAGAGCCATTGAATTATGCGCGATGCGGTATCGCGTTTCGATTCGAGAGAACGAGCGCGCGCTTGCCGATGTTTTTGCCCCGTTGCGCGTGCGCGCGGAGCGGCAGCAGCTGGTATGCGCAAGAGAGAGAGAGAGAGAGAGAGAGAGAGAGAGAGAGTTGCATCGAAGGAAGGCGCGCACGTGTGTATACGTGCGCGAGTGCAAGGAACGGAAAGTATACGAGCGAGGACGCGGAATGCAGTCGCGGCGAGTCGCCGCGCGCGCTGCTCGTCGTGAGCGAAAAATTAAGCTTGTTTTAAAGGCTTGAAACCCGCGGCGACTCCGCTCTCACTCTGTGCATGTGTGTTTCAGCGATTGTAAAACGATAGGCGAGTCCTCTCTCCGGCCGAGAGAGTTCCTCGCTCGTAGGTGGGTAGTCGGGCAAGCATTAAAGGGGAAGCTCCGAGATATCAGCGAGCGCGCGCACACTCGGGGGCACTTCCAACCCTCCTCCGCCCTACGTGTGTACGCGGCGATTTTTCTGGGTCATTTTAGGATTATTAATTCGCCCTCCCTCGCCTATATCCGCAGACTCTATACTCCCCCCCCCCTCTCTCTCTCTCTCCCTCCGCCGAAACGAATATAATACCTATATACGAACGAATGCGAGAGGGAGGCTTTTTTCACGGATGGCCCTCGGCGTCGGCTCGTTTTTTTTTTTTTCGCGACCAACCCGCCAGCCAGCCAGCCAGCGAGAGGTATTGACTCCGGCTCAATATTGTTTTTATCCGCGCGATGTTTGTTTAGAGCGCGTGGCGCACGGGATTTTGAAAATTTCAATATCGCCGCTGCCAGCGACGGCTGCTTCTCTTTTCTATATGTTGCGACCTGAACGTTGCGCGATTCGAACACCAAAAATCGCGCATAGCGACTTTAGCAACGAGATCAACGACGTAGCGGATGTTATTGTTTATAATCAGTCTGATCGTGACAGCTGATGAGCTGAGTCGTGTACGATTAGAATAAAGAGAGTTTGAGTTTAAGTTGCGCTTTTATAAATAACGTGTTGTTATTTACATATTATATCCCGGACTAACCCCCAAAATGTTATGAACGGGTACAGGTTAATGTAAATAACAACACGTTATTTATAAAAGTGCAACTTAAAATTAAACTCTCTTTATTCTAATCGTACACGACTCAGCTCATCAGCTGTCACGATCAGACTGACTATAAACAATAATATCCGCGACGTCGTTGATCTCGTTGCTAAGGTCGCTATGCGCGATTCTTGGTGTTCGAATCGCTCAACGTTCAGGCTCGGTCACAACAATATGTACGCTTTTTTTTTTTGCGCGCGCGCACCTTTTTTATCCACCGATCCCTCCCTCCCCGGCTTTCTGATATATACGCGGAAAGGGAGTGTTATATAGCCTCGATTTCGCGCTGGGATTATTGCCACACAGAGGTGAATGTTTACTCGCTGTGGGTATAGTATAGGTATGAGGGAAGAATTGTTTAGGACTGGCTAGTAATTGGCTCCCTCGGCACTTTTCGAGATTCGTTTCCGTTGGAAATTTCGGAAACTAATATGCAGTATATATATATACGCACGCAGGATTCACGGGCCACAATTCCGTGTATTGCGGCCGCTGCATGATTAATCGTCGCGCGCTGCGCATTAAATTTTGACGCCGTGTAGATATTGTTTGCCACGCCAGGCCAGCCTCGAGTCGGTTAATATGAAATTGTTCTAGAAATCAACAGCCGTCCTATGTATTATTCACCTTCATTCCCCTGCGCGATCGATCCCGCTCTGTGTTCTTTTTATATACAATCTCGCACTAGGTCTTCTTACATAATTTAGTCGCGACGTAAACCAGATATGATATTGCAGTACACTGTTTGTTTACGATAACTCCGAGCAACTTCAAAGTTGAACGAGAAAGGCGATATCTCCATCGAATTTAAGAGGATTACAGCAATCTCGTAAACAAGTCGTTCTCTTGAAAATTATAACTTTACATCAGGCGGTGTGAATACGCTCGAATCGGAGATTTCCGCATGAACGGCGCAAACACAGTGGGCGCGAATGCAGATCACGCGATTGAAATCGCATCGCGCCGAAGAAAAGTCAGCCGCCCACGAAAATTACCCGCAATTTATTAATTTCTCGTAATAAGCAACCAAAAGCTGCAATCACGTCCGTAAATAAACCTCTCGAGAGCTCTCTCTCTCTTTCTCTCTCTCTCTCGTGGCCGACCCAACCCAGCCGAACCTCACCTCTCCCAGAGAGTTATAAAACCGGCGAGAGCGAGAGAGAGAGAGAGACATCCTCAAGGCAAAACCTCTCTCATTATACGCAGTTACATTACACACATACACACACACACACACACAGAGAGACAGAGCGGCGGCAGAAGGCAGAACTCGCCCGGCGTAAACACTGCGCGCGCACGCGTACCTGTAGCGTTTTCAGTTATATTTTCAAGAAGAGATCGCCTCAGAAGAACAGCAGCGGCAGGAAAAAAAGAGGCCAAACTATATACGCTGGCGACGGAGGGGGCGACGTTAGAGGACGAGGCAGGCGTCGTCGTATATACAACATGAGCTCACCCACGCGCTTGCGCGTGCCGCCGCTTTATCGGGCAATTTCGAAAGGCGATCATCTCGCGCGCTCTCGGCCCTGATTGGCCGCGGCTCCGGCTGACGTCACCCTCCGCCGCGGGTATACGCTACACCACCCGGGGGTGGCTTTGCCTCCATGATTATACGCGTCCTCCGCACACACACACACACACACACACACACATAGAGCCAGATAGTCACCCCCATGGATCGACGCCCGCGAGGACTGTACTCTCGCGCGCGCGTGACGTATGGCGGATTACGCAAAAGCGCTCTGATCACAGCTCCACCTACACGGCTACTCTCTTTTCCTGATGCGGCGTGCGCAAGCGAGCTCTCTGTGTACGTTTACGTACGTACGTACCTTTTATTAGAAAGTAGACGAAAGCGCCGCCCGCGACTTTCGATATTATTCGCCTGAGCTACTCGACGTCCGCGTTTGCGTAAAGGATCTCCTGACGGCGAGTGGGCAGGTAGTTTCTCGATGTGTCTATACGCGGAAATTTAGTTTACGAAGGAGTATGCGAGAGATGGCTGTACCTACGTAGAACAGGACGACGATCGCGTGCGCAACGAGTGGGAGGACTTTTATTCGAGTCGAGATTCTTGAGGATTTTCTAACTTTTCGCCTGCAGCTTTTTCAGCAACGGAAAATTATCGAGCTGTTATAAGAGAGCGCGCGACGTAGGCGGGGATTTCGTTCGTTACCAGCGCGCGCCCACATTTACTTCCCGACGATGTGTGTTATTAGTTTTTTGAGTATAAAAATCCGAGTGGGTGTCGCGAGGCTGTGCAGGTGTTGATTGAAAAGTCTCCGCGCGCTCGTGAGAGCCCTTTTCGAGCGGGGATTTTTATCGCGATTACGCGGATGCAGAACGCGTGGGATTCATATTTTTGCTACAGATTATGTTGCATTAATCGTTTCGATTATTCTATGTGGGTTACCTATAGTATAACAATAAAAGGGTCGTTTCGCAAGGCGTTAGGATTAAAATAAAAAATAAAAAAAAAATTGCAACGATAATAAAATGCCTGGGAATATAGGCACTGCCTCTCGACTTTCCAGACCGAGATCGTACGGACGTAAACTTTCGTAAAATGCAAAATTTTTCAATGCTTAATAGGTCGTATAATATGAATTACGAAATTTCCCGTATCTATAACAACGGCCTTTCACAGCAGCCACGCGAACGATCGTATTTAAAGATTTCATTTTACATAAATTGAACGATGTATTACATAATCGTTGCATTCCCCCTTATTCCCATTGTATATATTTATAGACATACCATAAAAGCGCACCGTTTGGAGATTTGAAGAACAGGTATAAGGGTAATTAAATAATACGCGGATTTGCTCGTGCGTATAAAAATGTGCCGGTATTAAAATTCGCGCGCAACAGGTGTTCCTACTAATCATCGCAAAATTATAAAAAGCCGCGGAGATCGACGTGCCGCACACGGCTCTTTATCTCGCGTTCGCTTACTGCAAATAATAATTGCGCCTTTCAACCGCACTGGAAGCTACTTTAAACGAGTTACTTTTCAAGCCTCGTATACACAGGTATATTACAAAAGCCGCGCAGTTTTTGTAATCGAGTCTGAAGTGTTTCGGAGTAGGTGTACGTTTTGTGCATTTAGTTCGACTTTTTGACTCTATATGGTTCACTCACTTTTGAGCTGCGATGAAATTTTCGATTTACAGTTACAGCAAGGTGATAAATTGATTGGTTTAGGAGCTAATAGACGTTGAAAAATAGAAAAACGAAGGCGTACAACTCTTTCATCAAAGTCCTCATTAACTCCTCCAGATTTTTCAGATTGGGATCTCAAACGTCATTTATTATTACAACCGTTACGTTATTTCCAGCCAAGCTCTTTCCGTTAGGTATCGCTATATAATATCAACATGGTCGACGCGCGGTCATTGAAAAACCAATATTACGCGTGCGGTGATATTCAGTGGCTCAACCTATAGCCTCGTCGTAAACAATAGAGCAATTAAAAAGCGGAACGCGTCGAAGAAGCCCATAAGATCTCGAACAACCGCAAACAGCTTTAATTGACATATTACGACTGGCCTAGCACACTTTGCTCCCCGGGCAGTGTATACCCCATACATCCCGGTGTATTACAAGAAAATCCCTCAATAATCGTCGTACAAAACCCATTGAGCAGGTCTCAATCACGTGAAAACGAGCCTCCTTAAGTCGCAGCTCTATCTCTTTTTCCCCGGCCATGACAAAGTGTTAACGATGTCCTAAATTAGAGACGGGAAAATACGAAAACAATTATTTACGCGTCGACGTGCTCTCTCTCTCTCTCTCTCTCTCTCTCTCTCTCTCTCTCACCGTTCTCCCGAGCTATACTCCAGCTTAACAGCGATAAATAAGAGGGACACGAGAGCCGCGCTCCCCGAGTTTCCACGGCCTGTTGAAAGTGTCAACGTAAAAATGCCTAATAGATTTCGAATTCCTTTGTGCGCCACGCAGTGCTGTATACGCCACACGGACAGGGACGCACAGACACAGACGAGAGGAGAGCGCGCGGTAGGTATAAAGAGACGGAAAGCCGATGAGAGTGAGCGAGAGAGAGAGAGAGAGAGAGAGACCCGAAAAGCCGGCATTCGAAAGCTCTCGATGCTCCGAGCGAGCGAGTGTGTTGTGTGTAGTGTACAGAGCCGCCTCTGCCCGTCGTGTTCTCGCTCCAGAGGTGGTCAAACAGACAACCACACCGGAGCGGAGAAAGAGATGGATGCGCCGACAGGGACGGCGAATACATAAGGAAACCTGGAAGAAATACTGCGCCGAGAGACTTTTCTCCGTTACTGAAATCTTTCTCCTTTCTCACTCTCTGTGTGTTGCTGCTGCTGCTGCAGCGCAGGTAATAAACCTCGAAATAAAGTCGTACGTTTTTCGGCTTCTCCGCTCGCCGTAATAAATTGAAATTTTAAACTTGCACGCGCGCCGCCCTGGTGGATTTATGCCGCGATCGACATAATTAATTGATACGCAGCGCTCGCGCCAATGGAATATGTTATTGGGACGCGTATACGCGCACGCACACGGGGGAGAGAGCTGGCGTTATTATGTGCCGGGGACTTTGGGGAATTTTCGACATTTTCGACTCTAAAAGCGCAGCGCGAGCAAATTTTTTTCGGTGAAAAATTTTGGGCGTGATCGAGTTTACTGGATTTTCACGAAATCCGGTACGCGCGGAGCTGTACTTTTAAAAAAAAAAAGCAATCGCGCTTTTATTCGGAAAATTAGCCGACCAGCGGGTTTCAGGTTCGACTGCGTTTCTTTGAATTTAATTTCAGGTCAGCGCGCGTCAACCCACTTCTTACATGACAAGTGGATCATCGTACAACCAGATAACAAAACATGCGTTCGCGTGAATTGTTCGCTACAAGCTACCTGAGGGCTGCGATGTTGATGATATAAAAAAAGGCCCGGTTACCTTTTGGACGGACGTAAATTTTCGGCTGAAAGATCGATACCACTGTGAACCAAGCCGCGGAGTTGA
This sequence comes from Trichomalopsis sarcophagae, assembly GCA_024372645.1. Classification (NCBI taxonomy): domain Eukaryota; kingdom Metazoa; phylum Arthropoda; class Insecta; order Hymenoptera; family Pteromalidae; genus Trichomalopsis; species Trichomalopsis sarcophagae. Next base: position 5,560,338 of record QLSS01000001.1, read on the forward strand.
GCAAAGCCGATCGATCTGAAATCAAAAATACAAACTGCATAGTATGGTCGAACTATTTTCGAATTTCTTCGAGAACGACGCAGACTGTCGATATACGTACACAACTTTATCTTTGAAAAATCTGGAGCAATCGAAGCGTTAATGCATTAAATTATTTATAAATTCCAGCTAGCTGCTCATCGTCTATGCGAAATAAAGTCCGAGAATAGTTCGCTGCAGATTGAAACGCAATTAAACATTAGCATTTTCCGGCGGCGCGCGCGCGCGCGGTATATCAGTCGATTCCAAAAACGTTCGCTCCAAAATTATAAAACCCTCCGCGCATGCGCCTCTGAATTACGACCTCCCATTTTATATTTCAATTTGTGGAATCTCTTAAAAATGAAGCCGAAACTATTTCTACCGAGAACTCGCTTCATTCTTCGGCATAAAGGCCGAATGACACGCCAGAAGCGTGAAATCGATTTTTTTTTTCATCGATCTTTCCTCTCCCCGAGGAAAAATGTCGATTCTTATTCTCTCCCTCTCGAGTTCCTTCGTCTCTCACACTCCCACTGCATCTCGCTTGCGCTAGCGCGCGCACGGGGGAGAGATAGCTGGCGAAGACGCGTCGAGGGAGAAGAGATAGAGAAAGAGAGAGGAAACGCTAGGAAATAGCGTGAGAAAGGGATAGAGGGAGAGAGGGGATGGGGGGGGGGATAGAAGGATAAACAGAAAAACACGGGATAAAGAGCGCGCGAAGGTTCACGAAAAGGGAAAGAAAGGAAAGAAAGGGCAAGCGAGGAGGCGGCAGCATCAGCAGTGAGAAGAGAGGAGAGAAGATATACCTGCAGTCAGGCAGCATCGTCAAATCACAGGCAAACAGAAAATAAGCGAGGGAGTGAGAGAGAGAGAGAGAGAGAGAGAGAGAGCGAGAGAGGGAGAGAGAGATGAGCGAGCGAGAGAAGAAGAGAGCTCGAGGTAAATGGACTGTTGAACAACTTTTTCCTTTTCTCTCTTATACTATACTCCTTCTCTCTCTCTCTCTCTCTCTCTCTCTCTCTCGTACTCTCGCTCGCTCTTCTTCTCGTTCTCGCGTCCTCTCTCGCTCCTTTTTATTCGAGAAGAGAGAGAGAGAGAGAGAGAGAGAGAGAGAGCGGGAGTAGTTAGCAGTAGGCAGTCGCGCCGGTAGGTAGGTATAGGTATGTGTTTAAATACACGCGCCCGGAGTGTGGTTTTATTATCTGACTCGATGCTCGCCTACTCGGGGATGCTGCGGCTTGATTTATCGCCCGACGTTGCCATGGAAACCTCAGCGTGACCGGCTTGCGCGACACCCTCATATCCCGAGTGAGCGGGTCGACTCTCTCTCTCTCTCTCTCTCTCGCTGTTATCCCTCTCGTGCTCGTGTTCCCCTCCCTTCCGCCGCTGCTGTTCAGCGCTGCTTCGTGCTTCTCTGTCTATCACCCATTTCAACCCCCCTACGTTGCTGCTGCTATTCCTATCTGTATCTCGCTCTCCCTATCCCCTCCCTACCCGCTGCTGTATCCCCCTCTCGCTCGTTCCCTTTTACCCCTATCTCCCTGTTGCCTTCTCTCCATCTCTCTCTTGCTTTGAGAGTTCGTGCGTCACGTTCTCTCTCTCTCTCGCACAATCGTATTTCGCCTACTCGATTCCTCAGTCTCTCTCTCGCTCGCTCTGCGACCCAACACACGCGCACCGTGTCCCATCCGCTCTCTCTCCTCGACTTCCGTCCTTGTCGCTCGCCCGTTCGTTCCTCTCCAAACACACGGTCTCTCTCTCTCTCTCTCTCTCTCCCGCGATCCTTTCCTTTCTCTTCGTTTTTCCCCGCAGTCTCTTTCTCTTCTCTCTCTCTCTCTCTCGCTCTTGCGCGCGCGCGGGTTACGAATGGCTTTCGGACTCTCTTTCTCACTGTAGTGGCTCTCCATCTATCACACGGATTCCCTCCACTGCGAGATCCCCCCCCCCCTCTCTCTCTCTCTCTCGCTGTCTCTCTCTCGCTCGCTCGCTCGGCGCGGTACGGCGGGTTCTTGTCTCCGTTTCCTTCCCAGCGCTAAGCAGTTCCTGCGCTGTGGCTGCTGCAAAATGGCCGCAGCTCTGCCACCACCATCGCCAGACCATCTGGCTACTATCGAGAAATCCATGATTGCTATACGCCGGCTTCCACTGCTCTCTGCTCTGCTCTGCTCTACTCTCTGCCGATGTGTTGGGGATATACGTATACGCCGTACACTCGCGGTGCCAGTTCTCTCGCTCTTTCTTCCTTTCTTTCTGATGTAGTCTGACATCAGGCTCTCGGCACACGCGCGGCTCTCTGCTGCTGCGCGCGCACCGAATACTCGCTCTACTGTGGGTGTATTTACTACTATTGTTCGATTATTTTGGATGAGTTTTGGCGCGACGCTTCTCGCCCCCCTTTGTATCGATTATTTACTCACCGAATGTGGGCTTTGTTATGAATTTCTCCCATTCTTCGAGTGTCATATCGATTTTCATTTAAGCGCACTTTGCCAGCCGGTGTTGTTTCTACAAATCGATGCCGATTGACGTGTCAGATTTCTTTGATGAGTTTATTTTGAATATCAAAGACATCTTCTCTTACGACGTCCACTCCTGCTACTGTCTTTTATTCGAGAATCTTAGTTTTGCTGCAAACGCAACAGGCAATTCATCAAGGCAAATGCAAAATGACAATCTGGTTGTAAAAAACCAGTGTAGTTCAAAAGTAATTGTTTTGTGCTCATTACCATCATTCTATTCTTGGTTCCATAATACGTCATCGTAACTTCTAAAAATATTCTGCGACAGATTCCTGCCTTATCGATTTGAGTATAGTGTGATACAATTTACGAATTTTAAATGTATTTTAGTAATAAGCACATATTTATTTATAGAGACCATGAATTCGTATTTATTTATTTAAATCTTCATGCAATTACTCAAGAGTTATAACATGTTTTCAAGTTGTTGATTGTAAAACATTGCTGACTTCAACTCTCACGGAAGCACTTTCCTGCAATTCAATCAAGCAGCCAAAAGTATGGTTTTCCCAATGTAAAAAATGATTATTCGTTATTGAAATGAAGTTATACTTAAATGAACACGCGAGTGCGTGTCAATTACCATTACACGCATCGGCTTCTTCCAGCCTTAGGGACTGAAGAATGTCCGACGGGAATTGTGTGCTAAATATCGGTTTCATGAATTAATGACCTAAGTAGGAATTCGTGATATCACGTAATCAATCATTTTCACCCTTCAGTAGTTCAGTCATTTTTCTCGTTGGATTCATTAAATCAGTGTGTACTTTAAAGGATTAAAAATTACCTAATCAGATTAAGACACATAAATGAAAGAAATATTTGCAATGTAATGTGTAATTGCACATTTCAAAAAAGATGGATTCTCATAAAATGATATCGTTCTCGGTATACGTGAATCAGAGAAGAGTATATTTTGGTTGATCGTGTGGAATTTTAGTTTAGAATAAGCTTCGCAGAATCGATAAATGATTCGAGCGGCGGAGGCAAGCTGTGCAAGTTACGAGTTGCACTATTTCACCAATTTCCTAAAGAGAAAGTACCATTCCCTAGTTTGATATCGATCTGTTAATGTCTTAGATGATCTAACTTCGAGTTCTTCTGCGAGACGTAGAAAATTTTATTAATTTTCTCCCGATACTTCCGGAAGTGAAAAGAAACACGTTAAATTTCACATCATAACCTTGTGAGCTAATCTTGCTTGAATTGGCTCGTTTGTAAATATTTTTGCGTGCATAAATAATTTGACGATATAGTTTACAATCTACATAAAATATTACTCCGCAGTACAATTTTTTAAAATCTCCACTTTGTTCTAAACATGGTCATGTTGCATCATAAACTTTCAATGCTACTTTACAAAGAGATTTACTGTTGCCGAAGGCACGCTTTGGTATTGTATATACAACATACTATTTTGAAATATCACATTGAATTATAATCACATTTTCATTGCATAGCTAAATCTTATTTGTCTGTGTAAACCAAGAAAGATCCCTGAGTATTTTCAGACTCCGCAACTTTCATTGTCGTCGCTGATTTTCGTTCTGACGCCGCTGCGTCAACCGCTCGATGCATCGCGTTTTTCATGTGCATGCATTTTTGCGCAATGCGTCTGATAGAACAGCAGTGCCTACAGTGCAGAGTATTGATTCGGGATCGAGTGACGAGCGGGTAAACAGCAGCGCATCGTCCGGCACGTAGTAGCAGGTGATATTATGTTCCGCATTCGGGATCAATGTTTTCACAGCTGTCCTGCTGCGTTGAGCGGGCGTTCGCGCGCACGAGAGAGGAGCAAAAGCCGGTTATCAGGCAGTCGACAGCAGCAGGCGACCGCTTTGTACTTGTACCTGAGCTAAAAGCGCAGTCGAGAGCGCCCAGCAAGCACTAGATAGCGCCTTCTAGCGGATGTTTCATAGCGATCAGTATGTCAAGGAGATTTACCATGGAAAGTATCTTCAGTCGGTATAGTAGACTTTTGACTTGATATTTCATCGATCGTTGGTCGAGTTTGGGATTTAAAAGATATTTGCTAACCGTGGCGCTGCGGCTACTGTAAAATTTAATTATAATTGTTTTTAGAAAGATTACAATTTTGCGCCTCAAATTTATTTAAGTCCGTTATGCGTTTTTAAATAAGCAGATCAACGTAACATTTTAATGTTGTTAAAATATCACATATAGTAATCATAATTAAACGATGAATCATATCATTAGTTTTGCCTTTATAAAAATAGAATTTTAAATTTATTGTCAAAGGTGCATTGAAACTTAGAAGCCGCTGTTTGCAGTAGTCTATTGTTGAAAATATTTTTTGTTGTATAACTTTCTCTTCTTTACTATGTTTACGTTAGCTTTACCTAGATTCATATATTTCATAAATTTCGCTAAGAAAATACTACTTGGAACATAAAAATTATCAAATCTGCAAACGTTATGCTTTTTCGCAGTTTGACCTGTTTTCTCTTGAAAAACTATCCACATAAAGATATGGAAGTACTAGAAACACGTATAAAAACTAGAGTTTCCATTCTCCATGCGCTAGTCAATGAATTTTAACGTTGAAAGTCAGTGCGTAGAGTAGCCACGATGAGTTGTAAACTACATCTTAGCAAATCCATTGTTGGCGGTTTATTAATCATTTTTGTTCTTTTTGCAGTTTCTGGATGCAAGGTAAAGATGTGAATTATTCGAATATTTAATACAATTCGTATCATTTATATCCAATGTCCATTTGTTTTCAAAGTCTTTATGTATGAGTAACGTATTATTTGAAATAATAAAGCAATTTCCATAGCAAATTTGGATTTGCCATTAGAAAATTATACTGTACAAACCAATTCCATTAATACAGTCTCAAAAGAAACACCTTTCTTTTAGTATATTATCAATGCCAAAATGTAATATTTTCATTTTTTGTCACTACTTTACCTTGCATACAATTTTATATGCAGTTTTGTTAAGAGGGCTGGCAAATTTTGCTAATCTTAAATTCATTGTAGCATCTTCAGCATGTTTTGCACAATGATTCTTATAATTATGACAGTGTATATTTTCCTGGAAAATTCTTATTTTTGCTTTATATAATTAGTAAACAGAATATGTATTTGCAGTAGGTACATACTTTTATGATTGTCACCAATATGTCGTTTGCCACCTCTTCAAAGACGTTAAAATTGTTAGCCAAAACCTAATTTAAATGAAAATGAATAAGATCAATATTAAGAATTTCTACTTTGATAAAGCTTATTAATTCTAATAAATTACAGCTATTCTATTACTTACATATGTGCCTTTGAATAATGAATAAATAAAAAACACTAAAATTATATGTAATAAAAACTTAAAGTGAGCCATATTGCGTGTTGTATATGACATTTGTTAAGATTAAAACAAAATGACTTAAAAATTGAGGTAAATGTCAATCACTGACCAACTGTTTCATCTACATTCATTACTTACGATGAATTTTATTGCCCATATTATCGCATATGGTTATCGTGCTCATAACTTAGTTTTCATAACGTGTTCATGTTATTACAAAAGTTTCTGCATTATATCAATATTTTTTTACTTTTACAAATATTTGAAATTAAAAATTGACATGAAAAAATTTATTTTTTAAGGGTGAGGATAACCTGGCAATCAAATTTTTTGGAAACGAACACACGTTGAGGGACAAATTATGCGGAAATTTTTGCGGATTATCTAGAATATATTTTACTTCATGGCAAAAAATTTGTCAGAATCTATGTCCAAATTCCACGATCGCAAATCTTCCATCTGGTGTATCGAATTCTACAAGTGGGCAAAACTCGATAGGAAGTGAAGGACATAATATATCATCTAGTCCTAGTAATCCTAATAATCCAGTTAACCCTCCTAACAATCAAGTCAATAATCAAGTTAACCCTCCTAACAATCAAGTTAATAATCCAGTTAATCCTCCTAACAACCAAGTAAATAATCCAGTTAACCCTCCTAACAATCAAGTTAATAATCCAGCTAACCGTCCTAACAATCAAGTTAATAATCCAGTTAATCCTCCTAACAATCAAGTCAATAATCAAGTTAACCCTCCTAACAATCAAGTTAATAATCCAGTTAATCCTCCTAACAACCAAGTAAATAATCCAGTTAACCCTCCTAATAATCAAGTTAATAATCCAGTTAATCCTCCTAACAATCAAGTAAATAATCCAGTTAATCTGCCTAGTAATACTAATAATCCTGTTAATGCTCCTAATAATTCAGCCCCTGCTTCTACCAATATCAACAATCCTAACATGGTTCAGCCTGGACGATAAGTGGTCATTTAAAATTCTTTGTAAATTATTAATTTGAACTATTCTTATTTAATTAAGACTTTAGCTTTACTGTCTTTGTACGTATTAGTTCATAAATATTAAAGTAAATATGTATAAAAATAACAAGAGTTTGGTGTTTTATTTTTTTAACTCAAGGGATTTAAAAAAGTGATAGTAGTTTCTACATTTCATAATGTTTTCTCTTAGCAGACATTTTACCTCTTAGTCTCATGTCTGATTCATTACTGCCAATAAACGCAAGCTTTGGAGGTGCAAGTTTTTGGAAATCATCATTTTCTGATATACCGCCAATTCTTATTTATTTTGTTTAACATAGAGATAATCATTATCATATCTTTTAATGCATGAAAAATGAAGAAGCTGACTACAACAGAATAAAACATTCCGTTCATTACCCTATGCGTCTTTCAGGAAAGTTCCACTTCCTGTCAGACTTCTTCAAAGCAGCTCGTCCGTCGGCCGATTTCAGCACCTAATAAAATACAATCAAGTCCACGAAAAAATGTTTAAAAATGCTAGAACGGCAGCTCACAATACCGAGAAAACTGAGCAAAAGGAATTCATCATCGGCATTAATTGACAAGGATCGTGTCCCCATTATTTTCGCAAGAACAAATAAAATAGTTACGACATAATTCGATCGACATCGGTCGTATCTATACGCACTCGCCATTAGTGTCCCCCCTGGAACGTGTCTCGTGATCTCTCTTATATATACTCGCGCGTGTACGACGAATCTTGCCTATAAGAGGACACTCCCGCGGCAGCTGTGGCACACACGGCGATATCTATCGCTCAGAGCTATGTGTTCTACATCGCACCCGGCGGACTTTCGCGAGAGCTGACTCGCATGATATCCTGGTTCTTTCTGCGTGCGCGCGCGCGACATGTCGGCCGGACAGCTTTTTTCTCGCTGAGACTCGCGGGAGAAATTAAGCAAAGTCGAATGGCTCGAGGGGAAGCTATGTACGCGAACCCGCATACTGCTACCTTGAATATCGTCTCGAGCTTATTAGCCCGCGGGACGTACGCGTGCCTTCGTATAACACGCGTGTTTATTAAAGTGTTTCTTCGGCTGGTCGTAAGTATAAGTATGGGCCGAGCAAGCGCGAACTCCGCGAGCGCATTAGGTAATCCCGTTCGGGCTATTCGGCTCGAAAAACTGGGTCGACCGGCGCACTCTCTTCGCGCCGTCGCTGTTTACAGCACCGTCTTCTCTCGCGGCTTTTTTTGCGCGGGTCTTTCTTTTGTACTTTGAATATAAAGAGATTATTTTCCGTGCGCTCGTACGTGCCGCCGAGGTAATTTGAACGCGTTGGATGGAAATTTTTTCGATGTGTCTGCGGGGATTGGAAATTGCTTCGTTGCTGTTGCGACACGTCCTGTAGGTGTACGGAATATCGATATCGATCATTATTCAAAACATGAGCTTTGTTTTTCGATTCGGAATTCGAAACTGTAGCTCGGATATGAATCGATCGGTGCAAGGATAAAAATATACGGATTTAAATCTTTATTTGGACATTTCCTGTAATGCTCTGATGTGTGTCTTTGACATACGCTTGAAGGTCATTATTATAAAAACTATCAATCTTATTCCAAATTTTTTTGTGTGAAATCAAGCTTTGAGATTGTACATCTTTATTTATACGTCCGTTTATTATTACGTAACCAGTCTAGTCTGCAGCCTATTGGGAGCAGGTCATAATTTAAAATGGAAAGAATTCATCTAAATTTGAGTAAAAGTGTTGAAGTGATTTATGCAAATTAGGTTCTCATGGGTTTTCACTCCACGCTATGTTATCCCTGTATGCAAATTTAATCTCCCCACAATGAGATTCCAAAATTTTAAATACGTACAAGGATATTATTATTATAATGATAATAGCAGCATAAATATTTTCCGAAACAAATTTTGCAGCATTTATTTTTCCCTCGTCCACGTATTTTTTACACTTTGGTTAATTTCAGCCTTAAATAAAAAGCTGCTCGAAATACAATATGACAAAACCAGAATTGCGTAAGTGAAATTTCCGTGTCTTTAATGAAACCTCGCCTAATTGATCGTGCAACCGAAAATCAACTTCCAAATTATCATACATATATACCGTCTCTCGGTAGTTAGCGATTAATGCTCCGTTCTCGAGCAGAAAAACAAGTATACCAAAAGTAAGCGGATTTATCCGTCTCCATTCTCCCTCGCCTTCGCACGGTCTTCCTTATTCTCGTCCTTGTCGACAACAGCGGCTATTCGCGACTTCTCGTGTGACCGCGTACTTTTGACTTCATTCTGGGCGTATATAAGTTTGCGTCGAGCTAGTTATACATCGCTTGGTTCACTCGCGTGCTCTCACTTTTTTCAAACCGAGACGCACAAACTCGTTCTTCGCATCCGCCTGCAGCTGCTGGGAGGCGCGTTTTATCTCACCGACGCGTCGAGGCAGCAGATTTTTGCTTCCTACTCACGCCCGTGGGGCATTGCTCCGAGCCGCGATTTTCTGTGTATCCATCGACGGGAGATCGATCGATCCATCGATCGGTTGATCGGTCGATCCACCCGCGGATCGCGCGCGAGTGAAAGTGAGAAGGAAAAAAATAATGGTCTCGTGACGAAGATTTCGTAGTCGGCCGTAGGTACATAGTCTTTGAGGTGCCTTTTTCGTTGGAGGCTTGTGAACTTTTGAGAAAGTTGCTTTATTTACTGATCTTGTGATAAATTAGTACACTTTGCTTTGTGAAATTATTCTATTGTGGCAAACTCGCTATTTTTGGAATTGGTAATGGTATCCGTCGGTCTCACATTCTACTTTCATAAGTTTTAGGACATCTCTTTGCTGCACAAATTTCCTCATGGGGGTCTTGGCATACTAGACGCTTGAGCATAGTCTAGAATGAGAAGATTTACAGAAATCAAATAATGTTTTTACATAAAGTATAAAAAAGTTTACCTGACAAACACCCCCGATCGCGTCTATATGTGGAGGATTAGAAAACCAATCGGAATTGTATTTCGGAATCTTAAGATACGTATTGCAAAATGCCGTGTAGTTATGACACTGAATGTTTTCCTAAAATTTGGATTAAAATAGAATTTTTTTGAAGTTATTGAAAAACTTTAGCGCAACCAAATTACCTCTTTAATCACAGTGGTCACATGGTCTGTGAGCGTTTCAAAAATTTCAAACGCACTGGCACCAACCGCCTGGGTAAAAAAAAAAAACAAGTTATTTGATATTATAAACACAAATAATAAATATTTCCTCACATTAACTTTCTCGTGTGAGAAAATGATGGTAAGAACTAATAGAAAAGGTAACGAAAATTGGTAGCGAGCCATGTTTTTATGCAATAAGTTTCGAACTCCACAATTCTTAACTTCAAAGAATAACATTATGCACTATACAATTTTTTATTGAAAATAAAATGTATTAACACAAGTTTTATTACTTTCCTGAACAGTTATGCTTCAACGATGAAACTTTATATTTTATACTTCTCCTGATTGACTGATAGCTTAATTTTCGTCGTTATATTATTACGGAGTCATGTCTAATTAACTTTCCAGGACTACTAGAAAGACTCTTCCTCGAGACACAATTATAAAACTACCTGCTTAATTGCCTGCCGTACAATCAAAAAGTTCCCTATGCAACGCACGATTTTTCAAAAACTTTCTGTAATTAGTCTTTCGCTGTATTTCTCTCTCTCTCTCTCTCTCTCTCTCTCTCTCTCTCTCTCTCTCTCTC
>QLSS01000001.1:5570961-5621185 GCA_024372645.1 Trichomalopsis sarcophagae
CTCTCTCTCTCTCTCTCTCTCTCTCTCTCTCTCTCTCTCTCTCTCTCGCGCGCGCGCGCGCCGTCGTTCTAATAAATGCCTCATTTCACGCCAGCTCTCTTAAAAACTCCCTGTGTCTAACAGCGTCGCGTTTTCTAATAACGCTTCGGCTATATGCGTCCTTTTCGATCGAATAACCGCTTCTTAACGCTTTAATTGTATTTAATTACCCGCGGCGCATTTTTCACCTCGTTTCGTCACGTATGCACCGCGCGATCCTGAAAATAACTCATTAAACCCTTTTCCCCTCTCGTGTGTCTATGTACAACTACCGGCTCATAATCACGCTCACTTCCATCGTACACGCATACGCGCGCGCTCTCTTCGCTAAATCCACAGTAAACCATCGAGTACGCAGCATCCAACGAAGGCTAGGCCAATATTTACCTATTAAGCTGTCGTGTCGGATTTTCTTCTTCTAGGGCGCACAATAACGCAGTCGACTTCGATTCGCAAAGGTCAACCTTCGACCGCTGCAACGACAGCAGCCTTGAGACGGCTAGAAATCGCCTTCCGCTCCGATAGTTCGTTTCGGCACGTCGATGCTTTCGTCGGCAAGGTCGACGTTTACGCACTCGCGCCGCTCGAAAAGAGAGCAGAAGGAACAATCGCGCCTTTCCTCTCCCGCTACAGCAAAATGCATAATTGCGTTCCGCATTGAGATGTTAAGTTGATATAGACGGACTGTTAGTGTTTACACGCACGACGTGCAAGCAAAAGAACTTGCACACTCATGCGCACAAAGCTGTTTTTATTCGAGCACTCGTTAAGTGGGAGTTTATTATATTAACACGCGAATTACTACCACCGGTTTGAGCCGATGGTTCGCCCCTTAGCAGGAATTGGCGGTGGTAAATTTTTCCGCCCCCTTCAAGCCTACGAGCTCTTGATTCTAATTTTCGAATTAATAAGGCTTAAATCATACGAAATTGCATATACAGAACATGTAATACTCTAACACTTCGTTATTTGGATCATAACGTCACGAATTGAATTAAACCCCCCGTGAAAGAAACATTAAATTTATCGCTTTGAGAAAATAGCACCACGACCCGTAAAGCCCCGAATTTTCGAACAAGTCGAAAGGGGCAATTAAAGATGAAAACTGGGCCAGCCGCATTTAATACAGCTCTCATATTTAGGTGAGGCAACACAGAAGCCATAAGCATAAATAAAGTCGTGCGCGCCGCTATAAGTCGAACATATCTCGCGTGGTCTGCATGAATTACAGCCATTGTAAAGCGACTGCTTCATACTTGCTTTATATATAGGTACAGCAAGCTTACGCGCGAATACAAAACTGCTGGAGAAAGAGACCGAACAGACGGCTCTTATTAAGGACGATTTTATTATGCAAATGACCTCTCGCGAGAGAAGCTGTCGACGCCAATGTATCTCGCCTTTCGACGTACTTGGATGCGCCACTCGTATTTCATCTCGGTTGGAGCATCACGTGCTTCGAAGCGATTAATAACGTAATAATGAACTGAAGACTAAAAGTCAGCTCATTAATATTAAGGGCTGCCGAGCTCGCGCGAATTACGAAAGATACAATCATCGATGCTTGTTTATCGGATTAAGTCGTTTGCACGTTATTTCAGCGAGTTGATTGCGAGCTTACGAGCCCGATTGACTCGGGCGATAAATATTAAACGTTATATATTGCGCGATAAGATGATCTAATTTCCCCACATATTGGCAAAGTTTTCAAAATATACGCAGCGTTTTTCAACGATTCCCTTAGCGTACTGTTTCTCGCGTGCGATTATGCGCTCATTGTTGCTAATTTAACGTCGATAAACCTTTCAATTATGCATGAATTTGTTTTAGGCTCTGAGGGGCGATAGCTTGGGAAGTCGATTGTAAAACAAACGAGCTTAGATTGTGATCGCAATTAGGAATAATGATAAAGTAGCAAGTACTCACTGTTTAAATTAAAACGGCCTTTTATATCCCGATCGAAGCGTGTTAACTACAATATTCAGGTGAAAAGTAGCCGGTAAATGAAAGGAGATTATATGGCTGGACCATAAAATAATGGTAATGCGTTGTTTTTGGCCGATTCTCCGGCCGGCACTAAAACAGTCGTCAGAGAATGAGCTATTGCACAATTAGAATGCATTATTCAGCTGTAACAACTGCCAAAAGACAAAAAGCACTAAGTAAGTTTCTTAATCTATTTAAAAATAAAAACTTACGCTTTTAATTGATCGAGATGATTTCAACAATAAATTTCATCGTTTTATTATAGCTGGCGGTATATCGATGATGATCGTGCAATCGCAGTAGCTCGTGGAGTTGATAGTAGCTAACTTATTAAAACTAACCAAATAAAGGTTACAGCTCGCAAACTGGTTGTACCGAACAAAATTTATGTTTCCACCGACCTTCTAATCAGCGTAAATCATCCGAACGCGTTGCTACCTAATGACGACGGATCACAATAAACCAATTTCGCGCATCCAGAATCCAAATATTTTACCAATAACGTGTGTACGATTACCAACACTTCTTTGTCGTACTATATTCGCTCCGTCCGCCGAAGAATGAAAGCTCGTTAAGATGCGAAATTTATCGATCGTTAATTATATAATCTTGCTTGGCCACGAGGTTTGCCGCGCGCACGAAATTTATTAATCTTCGATCAGGCGTCAGGAGCACAATCGCAAATAATTAGCGCTTGCACAGCTCGGCGCCTATATAGCAAAGTAAATCGATGTTTAATTCATATTTTTTTCTTGTCTGCTGCGGATAGAACACTTAAACATAATTAGATCCCGAGTCACGGGGCGTCTGTGTATACCCGTCGCCGACAGATGTCTTTCCACCTTTGGCGTTGTTTTTCCCGACGTTTCTCGCGAAGCCGGCAAAAAGTTAAATTTCTAGTTTTAAATAAGCTCGATTCGCGCCATACGTTAGGCTGCATAATATAAGCTGCGGCTTATGCATTAACCGGTATAATATTTTACCGCATATAAAAGTGATATAGGAATATACAACGTATCTGTATAACATGGTTAATTAGAAATTAAGAAATTAGGCCAAATTGCGAAATATTCGGCGGTCAATCAAGCTTTTTACGATCTTCGAGCAACCGCCTTTGTCTACAAACGAACGCGTAAGAAAAGGAAGCGAAGCGACGAGTGTGTGAAAAATATTAATTAAAGAGTCACGCGAGCATCTTAGCTCCCCATCACACGAATCAACCGAGGATAATCATTGTGGTTGAGAAGATAATGAAACGTCACAACTCCCATCTATACCCAGATGCCAAGTAGTAACGTCCTTGTACGGCAAGACTCTCTTTTACGATCACGAGAATCCTCCGCAGTTTGGCAATTTCATCCTCACCGCGGCAGCATAAAAAAACGAGATCTCACGCTCGTTTTGAAATATCCCTTTTAGAAACAATCCGCGCGAGAATCATCCTCTCCTATATATACAAGCGGCAACGCATTAGCCGAGCAAACTATTCGCAGCTCCGATACATTCATTCGCGATACTTCGCTGTTACACCGGCGCAAAGATAAAGCGGCGGCTCGAGCTGCTCTCCTTCAAGAGGGAGAGATAAAGCCTGCCGAGAGAGCTGCGGCATACGGACGCACTGTAGAGCTAGCTAGCGGCGTCTATGGGAACCGCGCGTTGCGCAAAACTCATGTGACGAGGCGAAAGTTAATCTTTGTAAGGCAGAATGCAGCTCCCGCCGGCCCTGATCGCCGCGCGAGCGCAGCTCTCGTTCTCGCTCCTCGAATGAACAGAGCTCCGGAATCGCGAGAGAGGAATCATTACGTTACGTGTGTGTTACACTAGGGGAGGGATTACGTCAGTCTAGGCGCGTGCGAGCTGCCGCCGATAATTGCAGCCACGTGTTGCCGCTGTCTCTCAGTCGACGGAGAGAGCGTCTTTATGGAGATGTTTACGCGAGCGTACGACCGGCGCGTGGGCTTTCCAGCGACGGAATGCACTCGCGGCGGGGACTGGTTCCGGTGACGCTTTTTTTTCTCTCTTTCTCGTCTGACGTCTGCTGCGTGGGATTTGACGGAGAACCGTTTGACGTGCGGTTTTTTCCCCGGTAGTTTGGATTTTTCACGGGGATGATGGAGCAGAGCGGTTCTGCGGAGTTTGCGGCGATGATAGCGTTGAAATGAGGTAATAGTGCGGCTTAGGTGATACAGCGTCGCTTTAAAACAATGTATGCACGATTTAGGTCGTTCGAGCCATAAATTCGTCGGAGAGATTGCGTTTTCACGCAGTTTCTTTTCTTTCTCTCATTTTTTTTTTTTTTTTTTTTGAGGAATATCGCTGCTGCCACACGTCGTATGCAGGAAAAAAAAGAAATTGACCTTTTTACGTGAGACGAAAGTCCATAAGAAGCGCGATTACGCGATTAGCGTCGAGAGATGAAAGTGTCTCTGCTCATATACGCGTGAGTAGATAGTGTCGTATGTGGTCAGACGTATTCGCGTTAAATGAAACAGCAGTAATGCCGATCTTTTCATTTGAAATGTCGTATTTTCACTTTCTACGGGCAGAGAAGCAAACTGCGTGTGCGCGAAGTAAAAATATTTCCTATACAATCAGAAGACTTTTTGCTCCCTGCCAATCATACTCGTTTGGAGTTATTGTAAATTCTCATTGCAGCAGAATTTCTTTAATTTCCGGTTTCCAGCGAGTCGAAGTAAATGATTCTGAGAGAAGCCGAGAAAATAAACGCATATACTCAAATATGGCACCGTCTACGCGAATTATGCGATAATTCACGCGGCGGTGTGTCGCAACTGTCGCAAGTATATAAGCTACTTTTCTTTGAACGAATTTTAATCAGCTGTAATTAACTCCAAACGTGCGCAGTTTGACGCGCTATTTTGATAATTGTTATTTAAGAAACCAGTTTGGAATCCAACGTTTCACACGATTTGCTCTACTAATCAATACACATAATTATAAGCATAAGAATATACAAAGTTTGTCCAGTGTAAAGAAATGGCTTCGCAAATCAATACACACAGAGGCTAACGCCGTTCAATTAGGAGCTGCTTTCTTAACGAATCGAAAGTCGTCGCAGTATTCGGAGTCGTTAAATTCTCAAGGCTGCTCTATATGAACGACAGTTGCTATAACGTGCGCTAATCACACAATGTTCCGCTATAATTGGAGTCTTTATCGATCCAGCGTGTATTAAATTTTTACTCACTGCTTTTCAACATTCGTCGTCTGTTTTCTCTCCCTCATCGAAGCTTGATACGATTCGAAAAGAGTAAATTGAATCAGACAAAATTATGCGCATATAACGCACTCAACGTTTCAATCAAAATAATTTAAAGTAAAAAGCCCCGTTGTTCGGAATCAAATCAATCAAAAACGATCTCCCATTAGCAGTTCCTGTTACGTACTCCGTATGGTTTCGCACACTCATCCACGTCTTTCTCTCTTCTCGATAAGATCAACGATTTCTGGACACAATGTCTGTAGGGAGATCAGATCGCACGTATAAATCGATCGGACAAGCATAACCGGTCGCGAATATACCCGAAGCGCTACACGGCGCGCATTGAAATCTCCGGCAGCTCGTCGAGCAGCAGCGAACGTCTAGTCGCTCACGACGACGGGAGGAGAAAAAACACATCCATCCCATTCATTATATCACGCGCTCTCGCGAAAAAAAAAAACTGGGCCGTACCACTCCAAATCGGACTCGTGTACGCGAGACCGCCGCGCGCGAGTGTGAGCTGAGAGAGAATTAGGATTTCTTTTCTCTCTGATCTTGTAACGCGCATTCCTCTCTCCGACTTTTTTTTCACCGTTGAATTAACGCTGCGACGTGTGTAAGGGATAGATCGTTTCTCAGCTCTCTTTAGTGTTTTACGAGCGTAATTTTGTATAATTTTTCGATGCCTGAAGTTTGAAGCCGTAGAAAAATGAATGATTGTGTTTGTTCGACTAATTAGTCTCGAGTCGTGCGTGCACTCGCTCGCGTATTCAAATCGAGAATGATTAATAGTCATTGTCCAAACAACGATTAGTCAGTGAATCGTAAAAGAAATCGTACAGGACAAAGCGGTCCCAATGCGCCAAAATTGTTTTCAAAGGCGCGGTCAGCGAGATCTAGATTCGAGCGTTAAAGGGTTAGCTTTCCTCTTTCTATTAATAACCGTCCGTCAGAGCAGTGCCCGTGTAAACCCAAAACTGGGTTAATTCGTACACAGAACGGTCGTCCGGTCCATTTCACTATTTTTTTGCTTGACACCGTTCTCGAACATACGCACACGCAGTCGCTCTCTGATCCAGTTTGATATATTTTTTTTTTTTTTTCAACGAACTCGCGAGTTCTCGGCTTTCCCCCGGCCTTTGTTTTATAACGCGATTTTCGCAAGCAATTAGCATGCTAAACTCGATTAAATCTCGATCGAACGTATTAAAAATGTTTACGAAGAGAAAGTGCTCTGAGCGCCCTTGAAAAGGCTGCGCAATAAAAGTGCATCTAACGAACAATGCGCGTCATCCCCTCGCATCTCGATGAAAGAGTACACCTTGGCCCGTCGAGTCATTGTATACACTCGCACAAGAGCCGAGTAGCCTTTATAGGTCCTTTCGCCGGCGTACACGTATATCTCCCCCACCCACGGCAACTCGTCCTCGCGTCGATTCCCTCTCCTAGAATCTCGCGGACCCAAATTATACTTTTACTCTTGACTTTTCGGAAGTTCTCAGCTCTCTTGCTCCCTTTTTTTTCCATCTCGCCCTCTCACTTCTCTCTTTCTCTCGGCGAGCCGCGCGTACGCGTTCCACCACCACCGGCACCCTGTCGAAGGAAAAAGGAGCTCTCGCCTCGGACAGGAAACATCGGAGCGGTGCAGTGACGCTTTGATCACGCTTTGGTCCGGACACACGCAGCCGCTAGTCGAATAAGCGCGGCTCAGTATACTGCAGTCGTCGGTTACAGCCGGCTGCCGTATGCGCATAGAGGAGAACAATCGTTCTACGCTGTAGCTACCGATCGCGAGTGTTTTCTCGAGGATATAGATCTACGCTGCTATCGTTGTTTGTGAGAAGAGTGAAGAGCCAAGGTGGACGTAATTGGACCTTTTTTTTTCTTCTTAGTTTCGGAGCCTCGTCGGCAGAATGAGGAATAGGTACGTTGACTTATTGTAATTTCACATGATGAAAAATCGGCGCGGGTGACGTTGGATAGATTCTATACGAGTGCGAGAGGAGGGAAAAAAAAAAACGAGAGAGAAATGGAATTATCAAGCTCGCATTAATTACAATAAATCACACTCGTATGGAACTCGCGCGCGCGTGCGTCGAGGCATTAGCCGCGTTAATCTCGAATAAAACATGTCTACACGTGGTGCGCGGCAGCGGTGCGATTGTAAGCATAAATCAACGCGTTTTTATTTTTTGTCTTATCGCACCTATTACTCCAGCGAAAGCTATTTCTACTCTGTTTATAAACTACGCTCTCCAAATCGATTTTTTCCCATCCGATATACCGCGCGTCGGAGACAAGGTGTTCGAATTTTAAAATTCATGGTCTTGATCTGTAACAAAACGTAACTGCACAGCGCTACCGATATGTTTATATTATGCACACAAGGCGCGAGTGAAACAATTTCACAATCATGAATCGGAAAAGCGCGGACTTTTAATTCGGTTTTTTGCTCGACTATCGGCTCGCTTAATATAGAACCAGATATCCCGAGAAAGAAAAAACTGGAAGCTATGTGTGCGCGCTTGTAAAAAAGGGATTTTTCTGGAAAATCATTATTAAGAAATCTGCATATAATAAATCGTTTCACAATTTGCATTTTTTCTCGATTCATACCTATCGGCCGCTGTACTGGGGGAATTTTTCTCGATAAATAATAGTGCCACACTACTGTTTAACGAAGCTGCAGGTAGCGCCGTTACCGCATGACGGACTTTAATTACAAATTGTGTCGTAAATGCTACGGCTTGTTCCACTAACCATGAACGTTATATTACGGCTCGTATAAGGATCTGGACGTTAAATTTGTGGCATTCGATATTAAACGCTTGTATAACTTTATAAACGCGCCAAGTCTATAATGCTTCATTCTCGCAATGCGCGCATACTTTCATTTTTCCACATACGCGCGCATATATACATATGCTATTATTATATTCAGGTTAAAAAGTTTCGAGGCGCATTAAAGCTGCTTTACCTATGCAGCCATACGCACATTTTCCAAACGTGAAATTTTACTTTTGCGAAATAGACATTGTTCGCCGCATCGCAACGTTTCAAATTTTAATTTATTCAGCGTTTGCGCGCGAGTAATTAACGTGAATTTTCGTGAAAACTCGCGGCGGGTACTATAATACTATATCATCAAACTCCGCAAACACATTGTAATTTACTCTTTATTATCAATTCTCGAGTTGCGCCGACTTTTTCCCCGGCAAATTGCCGACAATTTCGCTATTCCGCCCAAAACACATCCATTACACGTATACCAGCTTCGGCAGTGCTCGAAACGCGAGACGACTTTTTCCATTACGTCCTCGACGCCGCATTAACTTTACGGCTATTTAATAAAGCCGAAACTAGCAAGTAGTCTCGCGTGTGCAGTATTGCGAGAGGGAGAGAGAAAAAGTAGTTTTGCATCGCACTTTGGACTCTGCTAAGGCGCCGTATGCAGCCGTCAACGCGTCTCTCTCTCTCTCTCTCTCTCGTCAACCATTGAGTAATTACCTCCCTCTTCGCATGGGATTCCTGAACGCTCTCTTTTTCTCGCTACCGCTCGTCTTGACATATTGTGTTACTCCGGCGCTCGGCTTACAATTTATGGAGCTTAATTTCTTCTTTATTTCAACGAATATAAGTGTGCCGGAATGTCGGATGAAAAAGCGGATGATTAATCGTCACGAAGATTTTCCATCGTGTAATTCAAGTTCTCGTATCAAGAATTCTCAAATCACAACACTTCTCTCGCGTTTCGTAAACATTTCCCGACTTTGACCGACCTCAAATTCGAGAGAAAAAAGAGACTCAACTGTATAATATTCACGTAACAAGCCCGAAACGTGCACGACCTCATTTCTCGCGTCCCCTGTACATTACCGAGTTCAAAGTTATCGAAATCGAAATTACATTGCTCTTTTTTAGGGTTTGCATTCGTAACGCGTATGCATACGCGAAACGTTCACGCGAATGATTTTACACACTTGTTACAAAAGCGTGTCCGACCCCGTTTCGCCGCAGCGCGCGCGCACACACACACACACACACCGATCGAGTTTAAACTTATCGAAATCGAAACGAGTTATCATTGCTCTTTTTAGCCCACACGGCAAACGCAAGTATTTCTCGCACGTGCCTGCGCTGTTTCCTACTGATACGTGAGAATTATCATCTAACTATATATACAGCTGGTACGCATTCTATTTAGCCAGATTCACTTATACTGGCTTATGTCAGCGTTATTAAGAGCCGCGAATAAATACACGTTTTTTCGAAAAAGAAAGTCGATCCGAACGCGTTTTGAGAGTTAGGTAATCGCGTGTAATACTTTCGTGAGAGATAAGTGGAATGAGTCGGCGGGGCAGGGCAAGGCAGCCGTTGCGGTGGACACATAATCCTCGCGATCGTTTATCTGCGTGTTCGAATTCAAATTTATACATGTACAGCGCCGATGCATAATCGAGCATTGTCCGGATCGTGTTCCTCATTTTTCAAGCTAACGTATAAGGTCGACTACCTGCGCACGGATACAAGTCGCATCTGCGCCCGTTGAATTGAGTGATTACTGCCGGTATAATCGGGCTCAATTATAATAATCGCTCAAAACCGATAAGCATCTTCTAATGGGGTAATCATACCCCCTCGCGTCGCATCCTTTCCCTCGCCTACGGTTCGAAGCTCGTCCGATATTTTTCTCCGCTTTATCGCTCGCTACACCCACGTATAACCTATAATACGAAACAGAATATCCAAGCCGCCGTCATATGCACTCGATACCCACGAGAAAGTGAAAGGACAATGAGGCCCGCATTCGTGCGTACTGTCCAGCGCAGCTGCCGCCGCGTATTATACACTTAATACGGAGCGCGAATCGAGAAAGTATACACTGCCGATTCTCGCGGTTTCATCTCGAAAATCGGCAAGAGTCCCTTCTTACGTCAACGCGTCAAATATATAATCCATCGAATACCGAGACAATTTCTCTCTCCCGGCTCCGATTCGATTGCACGTGCCCTCGACCTACCTTCGAAAAATTTCCTCATCGCTCGCACTAGATAGGTATACGAAACGCGTCGTCGTATCATTTTCGCACGCGCCGGACAACCCCTCGGGGAAATGCGCGCGCCTCGGTTCGTTATATACGAGTGCGGCGGCGATTAACGTGCCCGCGCTCGCCAGATTTTAAAATGACCGCGCTTGTTATATACACATTTGCACACGCGGTATAGCGAGAGAATTAAGAGACTGCGTTGTTGGTTTATTTTTCGGTTTACGAGCGAGCATTTCTTTCTGGTATCGCGCTCCGAGTTTTATGGCGTTTGGTAAAAGAGCCATTAATTACATCGGGGCAATTGATTATTGCACCTAGGAATTATATTCTTGTGAGATGATCTATGGCTCGTGCGTAAATTTTTTACAGTTCGAATTCTCTCTCATGCCGATCGATATCCGAGTACAACAACGCTCGATTTCAATGATGTAAGGAAAACGGCGCAATAACGGTCGCGGTCTCGAAGGTTGTCTTGCATTTCGGAATAAATAAGAGTGTTTTTCACGTTCTCTCAGGCAACGACCTTGACTCGCTCGAGTCAGTCACTGTCAAATTTGAGCGGCGACCGAACGCATTGTTTTGGCTCGGATAAATAAATTCGAAAGCTTCAGCCATCCTTCCGATCCAAGCCTGTATCGCAATTCACAACCAATACTAATTTCCATTCGAAATTTGCAAACACACAGATTTGCCAATGCGGTCCGCGCGCTCGCGCTTCTGCTCCTGCCTTGGGGAGAAGCGCTGCAGTACCAGCCGCTCGATATCTACGCGAGCCACGGCAGCGAGGAGTGCGCCTTGATCCTCGACTCACCGGGACGCAGCAGCCTCTACGATTACACCTACAACCTACTCCGCGGCGGTGCTTTGTAAGTATACCACACTCCATGCATATGTCGGACACGTGTATACGTTTCGTCGCTTGCGAAACGCTTATGCAGAGAGAGAGAGAGAGAGATGGATACGTTGTAGCTTATATAGCGCGCAGTTTTTTTTTCTGAGCTCCCGAGAGGAGCTTCTTTTACTCTCCGCGGTACGGACTTGCGTAAATCGCTGAATACGAAGTACAGCCGGCTTTGTTTGTTCGCGTGTAATTGGAGATCGATTTTTGTTTACGCTCGACCTTGCACGCCGCGAGGTATGCGTGTGTAATTATGCGCGCTTGCGCAACGGTATACCTTTTAGTTTGTTGTTATTTTTTTCACCACCAACTTTTCGAATCGTCTCTCTGAGCGAGTGTATAATATCGTGGCGAAATCTCGCTCGAGCGCGTAAGAGTGTATCGGGGCCGCCGCACTTCCACAATTTATTTTAATCAACGCGAGACTACCGTTTAACGAGCTCGCGTATAGCCGCGAATTCACGCGCGCGTTGATCGCAATTACGCAACGTGTGTATCTCTCTCTTCGAGAAATGGTATGAAAAAAAAATAAATAAATAAATAAATAAAACGGGATCAGGTCTTAATCGAAGCTTTCGTTTGCTTCATTTCTCTTCTTTTTTTTTGCGATGTAGCCCACCGTCGAGCGTCGGATCGCAGACTTGCATCACTTACGACGCCGTCAATCGGGCTTTCGTCGAAGCCTCCAAGCGAGTCCGTAAGTCAGACACACAGACGCAAGTTTCTCTTGTGCGATCTTAATAACAGCCTCTATACGTCATGCATAATACGGCGATTTTATCGCTCGGTTCTGTGCTAGACCTCTCCACATCCCTTCCTTAATAAATTCCCGACTGCCATATGCCGATCTCTAATCTTTCCATCGATCGATAATACCGCCACGCGTTGAGTTATGCACTTTCTCGCGCCTCTGCGTAACAGCGTTTCTATATGCAGCTGTGCCGAAATTACAGATGTGAGCATGCCGAAGAACGAGAAGTGGAGGCCCGAGGATCTGGCCAGTGTCGGCGAGCTTTTGCTCGACATTTCGGTGAATCTCGCTCGCACGTGAGTATACGCTTACCTTTGTACGTATTTTCTTTGTATACGCAGTCGATAAAATTACTCGTGTACATTTCAGCTACGGTCTGACGACGCAGCAGATCGAGAAGTACCTGCCCCAGATCGACACCTCGAAGACGCTCATCCGTGACGTGTGTCCGGCATTCCTGAGCACCGTCGAGTGTAGGCCCGGAAAGTACCGACGCTTCGACGGTCTCTGCACCAATCTGGAGCACCCGACATGGGGCGCGAGTTTGTCGCCGTTCGTCAGGTAGACCCATACCGATTTCTGAAAGATAGCGCTTGCGAAACCGGAGCTGGTCCGGTTTCCATAATGCGAAATCGAAAATGAAATTTTATTAATTCCGAACAATGCGCCATTACCAGAAACGGCCTAATCTCTTACACAAGATAGCTCTCGCGGTGTACATATCTGATTAGACCGAGATAAGATCTCGCGTTGATTAATGGCTACGAGCTTCCAGAAAAATCGAACGATTTCTCATTCGAATTTACCGCCCCGAAACGTCCCGTGTATACACGATTTCTTCGGACACAATACCTTCGAGTTCGCTCTATTTCTTTTTTTTCCAAGTCCAACGGCAGCTGTGCACGTTTCTCGATTGTTTTGCGCGTTTTGCCGAAAGTGCAGTTACCCGCGCGCGCGCGCGCACGCGACCGAAATCGCACGAAAAAAGAAGGAGCCGTATTGCGCAACGAAAAATAATATACAAGGAGGTCCTCGTAACCCAGAAAGTTCTCTGGACCCTTTTTCCCAGACGATACAGTTACGAAAAATCCCGCGCGCAGCTTTTTTTCGAGCTTAGATAGCCCTTCACAATACAGTATTAATTACGCGGACTTTCTCCGGCTGGGCTTTTTTGCTAGACCTTCGGGCACCGCCTTTTCGATTTCATGGCGAACCGGTCCAAGAGTAATTCGATAACTCGCGCTGCTGTGTCGCGATCTATTATCTCTCTCTCTCTCCGCTTTCGCTTTCCTTGAATCGCCCGCACAATGGGGTCGTGAAAGACTCGCGTATACGCTTCCGCCTGAGGGGGTTCGACCTTGGCGTCGAGCGACCAAATGTACCGTCGAAAATCAAGGTCGATCGCGCGGGGGCTTTTACTTTCGTATTTTTATCGTTGTTGTTTCTTTCGCCGCGCGCGATGTCTTGCTCTTTATATCGCGTGACCCCCGGCTTGGATGTTTTCCGGATTTGAATTCTTGCGTGCCGATTTTTAATCGATTATTCGCTCGCCGTGGAATATTTATGCGTCCGGTAAATTTTACGGCGTTGTTTGTGTATACGCACCAATTTCATAACGACGGCCAAACTGATTTAATATACGTCAATGTGGTCTAATGATATCATCGATTCGACGTGTCAGTGCGTTTGAATGTTTTCCATTCCTATATAATACTATACATCGACGTGAAGCAACCGCAACCGCATTTCGGCTTTCTAGAATTTCGATTTTTCTCCACGATCCTTCCGTCAATATTTATCGCGATAATTACGAGCCCAAGCGGCGAGAATATGAATTATCGAGATCGTACGCGGCGCACACGGCGTAATAATAATCCCGCAGGAGTAACAGTAGTAAATCACCTGGTAATAAAATGCGATTTTTCCATATAGCGAAAATCCAGTGAAAAAGTTCGATCGCTTTATATTACATATCGGGGGGATACATAACGAGCGTGAAAAGAGCCTTGCGGACGCGCGTGTAGGATATCATATGTTATATACGCTCGCGTGTACATTGTACAAAGCGATCTCCGTCCGAGTGTATTTACATAATGAAATACATATTCGTAGGCGTGGCGGCGGCCTACAGGCCTACAACGCGCGTTACGTAAAGCGCTAATCGGACCAGAAGAAGAAAGTTTCCGATTGTCAAAATATCGATTTACAGAGAATTATCATGACACTTTGCAGGCTGCTGAGTCCGAGGTTCTCCGACGGTATGAACGCGCCGAGGATCGCGTCTTCCGGCAACGACTTGCCGCTGTCTCGTGTAGTCTCTCGTACGATGCATCCCGACGAGGGCTTCCACGATCACGCGGGCACGGTCATGGTGATCGCCTGGGGTCAGTTCATGGACCACGATTACACGCTCACCGCTACTCCCTTGGGTGAGTCTCTCTCTCTCTCTCTCTCTCTCTCTCTCTCTCTCTTCCACTTTCAGAACTGATGAGTCAGAGTCCTTCGACGCGGTGCATCGCATAAATTTCAGTGGACACGTGAGCAACCGGTACACACACACACACACAAAGGAGTATTTCGTTCGCCGACATGACAATGACATTTCCAAAGAAACCGACACCGCGATCTTGATCTCTCTCCGGTCAATCAATCCTGTACCGAGGAGGTCGCGATCGTGAAATTTATCAAAGCTTCCCCATCGAGCCGCCGCATCGTCTGGATGCAGACAATAGTCGGTATCGCGCGCGTCAAAGTTGCGACATTGCCCGTCTACATGTGTCTGCTTCTCCGGAGCAAAATTACGAGGCGACTTTCACTTTTTGTTGTTCTCGCGTGTACCCGTATACACATCGCGAGGCGCTGAAAACTCGAGCGAGCGAGCGAGTCTATATAACGCTAACGAGGAAACATAATGCGAATTATCCCATCAAGATGGATAATTGGCTGTTTAAAAACTCGCGGTAATACGTAACGTGTATATGCTCTTCCATTAGACGCGATGAACCGTAACGACCCGGAGGAGTGCTGTAACCGAGCTCCCCAAGACAAGAACCCCTACTGCAACGAGATCCAAATCCCGGAGGACGACTACTTCTTCAGGCTCTTCAACGTCAGATGCATGGACTTTGTCCGGGCTTTCCCCGGAGTCAGACCCGGCTGCCGACTGGGTAGCCGTGTGCCCTACAACCTGCTCACCGGTGTTCTCGATGGAAACACCGTCTACGGCATCAGCGACGAATTTGCCAAGTAGGTTTCCTCCGCATCATCGACATTCTTCTTCGGTCGTTGACTATGCGCTTCTGTGAAAATAACGATGTGCGATTACTCATTTCTCCGATTCCCAGAGCGTTCACTCGCTCGAATGTCTGTATAAACGCGTACTGCTTTCCTACGGCCATGTAACAGCCGTATAATCTCGGTCTATGCACACACTTAACTTAATTCCGCGCTCGTTTCTCAATCCGTAATCGTGCTCTCTAAACAGCAAACTGAGAACTGGTTACGCCGGATTGCTGAGAATGAATCCCGTCTTCGAGGAGTACGGCCTCAAGGATCTGCTCCCTCTGAAGCTCGACATCCCCGACGAGGGCTGCACTAGGCCCAACCGATCGATGTACTGCTTCGAAGCCGGTAAGAAGGACGTTTGGTCGAAAATATAATTATACAAGCAATCGAATTCGGTGATTACACCTAGCGTGTGCCTCTTCAAGGTGAGATCCGAGTGAACGAGCAGCTGGTGCTGACTTGCATGCACACGCTGATGGCTCGCGAACACAACCGAGTAGCCAAGGGTCTGGCTCAGGTCAACCCTCACTGGGACGACGAGACGCTCTTCCAAGAGGCCAGACGTATCGTCATCGCTGAAATCCAGCACATCACCTACAACGAGTTCCTACCGATCCTCCTTGGAAAGGACGTCATGCAGAAGTTCGGTCTTCTCCTCGAGAAGGACGTGAGTGTCGTGCATACCAACATACCTAAAAATCCATCGATTTCCACGTTCATCTCGTAATCGAACGATCATCGCATTCGCAGGGATACTGGGACGGCTTCGATCCCAACGTAAACCCCGGAGTGATCGACGCGTTCGCTGCAGCGGCTTTTCGCTTCGGCCACTCGCTCCTGCCCACCGCCGTTGAGAGATGGAGCAAGGCTCATAAGTTCATTGGTATAATTGCAACACTCACATATGTGTTCGTTCTCGTTTTTTTTTTCTTCAATCTAATGCTCGATTTTTTTTTTGTTCCACTTCTAGCCTCGAAGCGTCTGTCCGATCTGATTAGACGGCCGTTCGATTTGTACAGAGCAGGTGTTTTCGACGAGTACTTCATGGGTCTGATGAATCAAGTGGCGCAGGCTATGGATGACTCGATTACGCAAGAGGTAAATCGATCTACTTTTTGAACGACGCATTGCGAAATCTGTATATGCGTGTGTGGCTCTAATTCGTCGATGAATTTATCTGATTCTGAACCATTCACGCGTTGCATAAATCTATATATGTGTTATGGAGAGAGAGAGAGAAAAAAGAAAACGCGGGACAATTCGAGATCTCGCTCGAAATCTCGATTTCGAAAAGAATACAAACCGATTCAGCAGCGGTAATAGGATAATTAAGCATGCGCTCCCGTTCACGTCATAGGTCACCAACCACCTTTTCAAGAAAGTCGGCGCCAAGCACGGAATGGACCTGGTCTCGTTCAATATGCAGCGTGGCCGCGAGTTTGGCATTCCCGGATACATGGAATTCAGGTTCGTTTAGCCGGCGGCTCGCACACACACACACACATCACGTCTCTGTCCGTAAGCGCGACAACTTTCGTTTCGACATTTTCATTTTCTCATATGCGAGCTTTTCCATTTCAGGAAATTCTGCGGCCTGCCTGGGGCCGAAACCTTCGAGGAGCTCTTTGGCTCGATGCCCAACGAAACCGTGCGCCGATACCTGTCCATTTTCGAGTGAGTTTATCGTCTGTACTTATTTTCTAATTATGCGGATTCTCAGGAATCATCGGGTGTCTTTTGAAGAGCACGCTTATACCAATGTCGGCATTGGAAAACTCGCTACTGGAAAGTTTGAGAAATGCGGTTCCGTTGCAAAATCCGCGTGGCAAAAAGCGCGCGTGCGCTTAACGGTGATTATATCGATTCGAGTGCGCGGATTATGGAGTGAGCACAGCAAGGCGTAAGATAATTAGAGAAAAAGGTCCAAAAACTCCAAATACGAAGGAGCTACTAATCACGTAGAAGGTTCGCTTAGAATGTGTTGATTAACCCCCTTCTGGGCGAGAGACGCGTGACTGATAAAATTATCGGTTAGCTCTTTCATCCAGCCTTTCTCCTCTTAGCCGCAATCTTGTTTTATTTCATTAACGGTTTAGAAAAAAATCTAAATATTTTGACACGCTAAGGCTTCGGTAATGTAACTATGCAAGTCAAGAAATAAAAAAATCGTTACAGACACCCAGCAGACGTTGATCTTTGGTCTGGTGGAGTTTCTGAAAGGCCTTTGCCGGAGAGCATGTTGGGACCAACTTTTGCTTGCATCATCGCTACTCAATTTAGTAATTCTAGGCGTGGTGACCGATTCTGGTACGAACTTCCTAATCAGCCGTCGTCGTTCACCCCCGGTTAGTATTTTCTGTTTTACGTTTGAATAAGGTTGCAAGCGTCAAGTGTGAGTTTATTGTTTACACTTCATCCATCGTTTCAGAACAATTGCAAGAAGTCAGGAAAACTAAACTCGCCCGAGTGATCTGTGACAACACCGACTTGATCGATACGATACAGATCTATCCTATGGTCTTGCCAGATCACGAAATGTAAGATAAAGCATTTTTTTTTTTCGATTAAAAATTATAAAATGTGTTCTTGGGCGTAATGATGGGATTACGTTGTTTCAGCAACCCACGTGTGCCATGTAAGAGCGGAATCCTCCCAAGCATCGACTTCAGCAAATGGGCTGAATTCCCACAGCAGGCTTACGCTCAAGACTACGCGAATGACTATTCGGGACAGTATGGTCAATTTGTGAAATGAGCTTGAGTCATTCTAATAATCAGCGATATAAAGACAATTCTAGCGAGTGTTTCGGCGAAAATTAAGGAAAAGATAAAACAATAGTCAAATTTGATTTTTTTATGAATTTCAGTAATCTTTGGCACTTGGATAAGAGTTGATCCATCGTCGGGACATTTTCTTGCATAAAACAATAACCGTACCGACAAGCATTTATTTCGCAGCATATGTACTTGTGCATATAGTACATAAGACTAGTTGAATATATTTAAACGATCGAGCACGTGTATGGAAAATTTTGATATAGCAATTTCAAGGAAAACTGAGACCTGCGGATCGAACTTTTGTTCATCGGTATTATATTATTGATCCCGTAAAATATAATTATTATACTGTTCTAGTTCAGTTTTCCTTGATCAGTCATTTTGTAACTTTATTGTATAATACGAAGTACAATAAGCAATACAAATATTTACATATGCGCAATCATATGGGCCTTTGAAAGATGAACGTTTATACATACATAAGTACTTAAAATGTTTGTATTTAAAAGGCATCATACGCATATAAACTGATGAATACTCTCTTCAAAACGAAGCTAGCATGTAGTACTTACGATTTAAGTGAATAAATGATAGATTTTATTTAATCTTAAGTCTGTTTTATACAAAAAAGAACTGATTATGTCAGTGTCATCTAATAAATAAAAAAAAAGAGATTACGAGGCATTCATTGTCATAGTTAATCTTGCTCTTGTACATTTTATAGCTCTTTATTTATGTATCGACACATACTTGCACATAATTCACTTCTTACTGTAATCTTATAGTTTTGATTTGCTTTGCGCCTCTTCATACGACTTTATTCTTAATGATATTATATACTTTTATAAAAAGAAACTATCAAACACTTAATACTCAAAGATTGATGTTAGCATCGAGGGATTTGTTAGAGGCATTTTTGTATGGTATTGTAAAAAGTAAATAATACAAAGAATTAACTACATAAAATATTGAGCGTTATGATTATTTATATCCTATTCGTTTACCAATCCTAAATTGCTAAATATTTTTTACTGTAATTTTGCACATTTCTCTCTATACCGAGCACATCCCCCTGAATTGCTTCACTAAAAGTATAGAAAATCTAATAAAATGACGAGAAAGGAATCACTGCTGGAGACTATTATTTTCGAGAAAATCTTTTGTCTCTGCAAGTCAGAGACCTATATAAGCCCTTGAAGTAGTATCCCCAGTATCAGTCGCAGTTCGAAAGGGTTTGCTGTCGCTATCCGTACATCAGAGCAATATTTTATAATTTGCAAGTAAGTACGAAACTCGTATATTTTTCATAAATTGTATTTACCTAAAAGGATAATGATAAAATGTAATATTTGAATATTTTATCACACATTTTGGCAAATACTCTTTTGTTCGGACTAAACGGTAGACAAGCGTTTGGCGATCAAATCTAAATATTTGCTTTTAAAAAATACTAAAAACGCCGAGATCAACGTTTCCTAGATTAGATGAGATAAATATTGACTGTATAAACAAGTGCATCTTTTATATTATTAATAGTCGTATACGTCGTAGAATGATAATAGGCATCGTAAAATTGTATTTTTTGGGCTTTATATAACTCGGCTTTTGTACGGATATTTTGTTCTTACAAAATTCGTAACCTGTATACATCTACTTAATTTTTACTTGCTAAGTACCAACCAGCTTGAAATACTGTCATAATTAAGTTACATAACTCGAAAATATCGACTCGAAATATAAAATATTTTTTAAATATCCTTACAGACATGGTCCTCTCAAAGCGCCTGCTCGTTGTTCTACTTATGAGTTATCTTGTTTTCCTCACGGTAGCGGCAGCACATCCCTCCGTAGGTTCGTATCAACGAGTCATAAAGTGTCCACCTGCTTTCTGAAACGTACAGTTAAAAATAAGCATAAAATCTTATCCGAATGTTTTACCGCAGGTACGTGTTTCCGGAATTGCTCGCAGAGTAAGAAGTTCCTAGGAATCTACTTCGACGTGCAGCTCTGCGACGAATATTGCGTCAAGTTCAAAGGAAAGATGACTCCAGACGTCGAGGATCCCGACAGTCTGGCGCCATTCATCACGAATTTAAACGAAGTTCAATAAGGTCTCTCGGCAAGCCGTGCAGATGACGGAGACGCCAAAGAACAAGTGTGTGCATATTTTTTGCGAGCGTTCGACTGATGTAGTTTTAATTTTATTTTGTACGGAAATAGGACGTACGATTATTTATTTATTTCTGCACATTTTATTTTATGTTAAACGTACAAATTATCACTTAAAGTATACTTAATTATCCTTTGTACAAAATATTATTTACGTCGTAATACTTAATATCGTGAAAAAATATTGTGCATCGGCTTACGAGAAATATCTAACTTTATGTAATGGCTAGCGATGATCCACATTCTGGTATTATCGACAGCGTTTGCTTGAATTCGAGCTGTTGTATCTGCAAATCAAAGAGAGTAAATGTATGTTATACATAACTCAATAACACGACTGTCTCCTTCAAATATTCATTATCGACTCTAAAAGTGCTCACTCGATGTCTAAGCTCCTTCTCATTACTGGCAGCCTTGGACAGCAAATCCTTAACCTTCATCAAAAGCTCGGACTTGCGGTGCAGCTGTTGTCTGAGCAGCGTCACTTCCTCGGAGTTATCGTCGTCCGACTTGAGAGCAGCCGTCTCCTCCATCATCGCGATTCTCTTCTCGGCAAGAGCAAGCTCCGACTCCAGCACAGCGATTCTCTGCTTGGCCTGCTCGTAATCCTCCCTCAAATACACGCAGTTGCACTGCGCCGGTAAGTCGAGATCGCTCTGAGCCACCGAAGTCCTCAGTCTTTTATTCTCCTGCTGTAACTTCTCGACTAGCTTTTTCAGGGTCACGACCGTTCGTTCGAGCTCGGCTTTGGTTCTCTGAGTCCCGTCGCGTCTCAGAGGAGCGGAGCACGGGTAGGATAGCTCCGAAGATTTTTCGGTCTTCAAAATCTCCACGTACCTGCATCGTCATTGAAAATTAAATTTATCGTCGTTCAAGGTTTATCGAGCTTCAAGCAATCAACAGTGTGCCTCACTTCTCCAAGTGCTGTATCTTCTCCTGATACCTCGGCGTATTGACGTTGGCCCTCTCGAGCTCCAAGCGAAGCTCAAAGTTCTCAGCCTCGAGCCTGATGTTCTCCTTCTCCAGTATCTCCTGCACCTCCCTCAGCCTCTTGATCTCCTCGTCGGTGTACACCTCGTCCTGCGAGAGAGCATAATAATATTTTGAAACCTCGTACTTACCCGCACGCAACGCCAGCAGTAAAAGGTGCAATAAACCGCGAAAGTCGTGACGCAATCCAGTAGCGCAGTGTGACGAACCTCGAAAGCGACGGAGGCTGCTCTCCTTTTTTCTTCCTCCTGTCGGCTCAGTCGACCGACCAGTTCCTTCACGCGTTCCCGCAGTTCCCGACATTCTCGCTGCAATTCCTCGACCAGCAAGTCGTTGTTGCTGCTACTGGTGCAGTGGCTCTCGGCTGGCGGTGGCATCCACGCGGACACGGCTACGCTCTCGCTACGGCACTTGCCTCGGAGGAACCATTTTTCCCGCTCCATGCACGATATGAGCGCCCGCAGTTTTTCGTAATTGCTCTGCAATCTCTGGCACTCGTCGGTTTTCTCTTTTAATTTCTCCTTCAGCCGCTCGGCCGTCTGCTGCCACTTCTTCAGTTTCTCCCAGAGACCCAGATCTTCCGCCGTCTGACGGGGAAACGAAACGTTTGTTATTTTTAACTTTTAACATCTGCTTAGAGATTAGAGAGTCGCGTTACTTTCGCTCTCTTCGCCTGCTGCGCCATGAAGTGGCGGTCCAGCATTTCCTTGGCCTCGCTCAGCTCCCCCTCGAGCTCCTTCACCTTCCGCTCGAGCTGCATCTCCCGCTTGGACGCCTTCTTCTCCTGAGCCTTCACCGCCATGTACCTGTGAGCGTTAGAACGTTAAAAGTGTCGCGGAACATACAGGCAAAAACCATGAAACAGCGAGAATTTCGGCAAACCTCCTGCTCATCCGCTGCTGCAACTCGGCGATCTCGTTCTTGTAGGACCTCTCCCTCTCCATGGAAGCTTGCAGCTGCCTGCGCAAGTTGTCCAGCTGGGATTGCATTTGCTCGAACTCGTAGAGCCTCGCATCCTCGACCTCGTAAGTCGTGGAGAGCTGCTGGGAGGTAACGGCCGCCGCGTGCTCCTCAAGCTCGCTCTAATAAAATCGATAGAATATACATGCGGCTTGTGCAGGTGAAAGCGAGAACGCAAAAAAAATTCTTACTTCGATCGCGTCGGCCAGTCGATTATCCTTGATCTGAAGCACTTTCATGAACGACAGGACTTCGCTCTTCGTCGTGGGAGCTCGTCGGTTTTCGGATAGCTGTCGACGTAACTCCACCACTTCGCGCTGGCGCTTATTAAGCTCCATGCGGTAGCTGTCGATTTCTTCCCGGTGTTGCTCCTCTAATCTGTTTATTTTTATCCCCGCATATAATCGTTAGTCTATCTCCGCTCTGCGCTAGTCGTTATGCGTCGGGAGACTTTCATTTACAGCGATATATTCCACAGGGAGAGAGAGAGAGAGAGTGTGTGTGTAATTTACATTTTGAAAAAAGCTCCGAACGATGCAATTATTTTTTACGTAAGCGCAACCTGTCAAGCTAAAAATCCCCATGAGATATATACACCGCGTCACGCGCAATTTGAGATAATGCACGCATCGAAAAATCTGCATACATTCCGAATGTAAATCCGACTGCGGCATTCCTCTTCCGCGGAGTATATACAAAGCCATTAGTTACGCAAGCGTCGAGAATAAACCAGCTCATTCGCGCGTGAGAGAAGCAAAAAAAGAAGGAATGCAAGTCGAAGCTTCGCGGAAAATCCCCCTGTACAAAGACGAGCTTTCCCCGAGGGCACAAAGCAAAGCCGTGAGCCGTGACGTATACGATACCTCTCCCTCGTGCTATCCATGTGCCGCAATCTATCCTCGGCCAATCGATGCCACCTCTCGGCCAACTCGGCGCTTATGCTCAGCTCGGTCTCGAGACGGGATATTTTCTCCCGAAGGATCGACGTCTCCTCCGTACGAGACGCCGAGGCTGGTGTCGTCTCCCCTGTGGGTATATCCCTCTCCGGCTGCTCGGTATTCGGCGACGCCCTGCGCCCGAGAAATGTAATATTAAAGGTGGATGTCTGGAATTTTTTATTTTTATTTTCCTCCACCGATGGGGGGGACGACGATTTCGCGCTTTTTATCGACGGGTATCGAATATAGAGTGTATTTAAAGGAAGTTTCAAGTACGGCGATGTTATTGATCTTTGAAATGTATTATTGAAAATTCGCGTTATATTCTTATAGGAGAAAAAAAAAACGGGATCTTCTCTCTCTGTCTCGAGAAAATAATCCAATTCCAGCACGCCCGAAATCGTCCCCATAACTCAGACTCCGGACAGAAAAAAAGTGCCCTAACATCGCATTATCCTTATTCGAGCCATCGGCAAGGCTCTTTCTGAGGCTGCTTATCTCCTCCTGTAATCTGGCAGCGGCTTCGCTGTGCTTATCGCGGTCTTCCTTCAACAGACTCTGGTATCTCGCGATCGTCTCCTCCTTCTGCGAGATGATCTTCTGGAGACTCTTGACACTCGACTGCAAGGCCTCCTGACTTGTATGTCCGGACTTCTCAGCCAACTGCTCGTCCTCCTCGTGATCGGTCGTTACAGGGGCGGACGACGTTTTCTCCTCGAGGAGTCGACTGAGGGAGTCGTTTCGCGCGAGGTACTCGGTTAGTTGGGCTTCGCACTTGGATAGGGCGACCGAACGTTCCGATGCCAGGGCTAGTGCTTGATTTAGCTGCTCTTGTAATAGGTTGATTTTCGTTGCTGGAAAGAGCATGACGCCGAGATTTTTCGGTTAATCATGGGATGAAATTTGAGCGAAAGTATAATTTCACGCTTACTTTTCAACGGACCCTCGCCGTTGCTCTCTCGAGTTTTATTGTCGACTTCACTCTCGTTCTTTTCCACCTGGCTATCTCTCATCGCGGTTTTGCAACAGAGGCTGCACTGCGTCTCGACCGAATGCACTTTCAACTCGGTTTGAGCGGATTTTGCTTCCTTCTCGGATTTGAATGCTGCCTCTGTCGCTTTGTCGAAACTCGCGGGTCGCCTCAAGCTCTCAGCTTTCTGGACTTTCCAAGCCTTCTGCGCGTTTCTTAATTCTCTCTCCATCGAGGCGACTTTTTTCTCGTAATCCGATAATTTGGAGTTAGCCTTTTTCCCCTCTTCCTCCAGTTGACTTATGAGCGCTTTGTACTTGGATTCCTGAAAGTAACCGAAAATTTAAAACGAAGCCTTGATGGCCAATTTTAAGCAACGTAAGCTTACGGATAGCAGCTGTCTGGTCTCGATCGTGAATCTCTGCATAATGTCTTGAACGTCGTTACTCCCGATCTGTTGCTCCAACATGTCCTTCAGCTGCTCGACGATTTGCAGTCTGCTGGTGAGCGTTTCGTGCTGAATCTTGAGGTTCTCGTTCTGATCGTTAATCTGCGAGATGAGTTCCTTAACTTCGTTCCTGTCGTTGTTCAACTTGTTCAAACTAGCCTCGTATCTCTCCCAGGCGCTCAGCGACGTCGAGCCAGCGTACTGGTGTTGCAAGAAGTCTATTATCTCTATGTAATCTCTGCCGTCCGTTGGTCTACTAACGAGCTCCACGACTTGTCCCTCGCTCTCCCTTCCACCGCTCAAGTCCGCAAGCTCTTCCCTGGCCTTCAGCAGATCTCGTTCCAGGAGCTTTTTCTGCTCTCTCAGCTCCGTGACGATGACTTTGTGATTGGCGAGTTCAAAGGACAACCTCGCGGTCTCCTTGACCCCCGTATCCTCGTCGAGCTCGAACTTGAGTATCCTCTGGCGAAGATCGTTGAACTCGGTAAGGACGGTGGAGTCGATGGCTCGGTGTATCAGCGCCTCCTGGTGCGCGATCTCCGCTGCTTTCTTCAGCCTCTCGTTCTCAGCTTTCAACTCGGCGAGACGACCCTCCAGTTCTCCCACGGCTCTTCCGTCCGTGGTGTTACTCCTGGCGGAGCTCAATGCCAGCTCTGAGAGCTGCTTGTGCAGGGAGACCAACTCGTTCCTCAGTTCTTGCACAGCCTTGCTCCTCAAAGCTTCGACGGAGTCCTCGTCGTTCGTGCCAAACTTCTTGCTCTCGAAGGCGGCTCTCAGCTGCATGTTCGCTTCGAGGTACCTCTCCCTCAGCTCGGCGTGTGCCTCGGGTGACACGTAGCTCGCCAGGTTCTTCCTCAAACCGACGACCTGTGCTTCCAAAATTTTCTGTCGGGTCTCCGCCTCGTTGAGGGCCTTCTTGAAGTCGCTCTCCTGGGCGATGATCTCCTTGGCCATGGCATAGACCTCCTCGGACTTTTTGCCGAAACCCTCGTCGTCCAGAGGAGTGTCGCAGGATCCCGAAGGCTCGTCGTCGTCGTCGTCGTCGTCGTCGTCGTCGACTCGCTGGATCTCGTCCATGTCCGCTGGTTTACCGGAGGCTCTGCCCGAGTCGGCGTTTTCCGAGGATTTCGGAGTGACGTTGCGGGACTGACTGAGGGCTGGTTGGAGGTCGGTTTTCGAGCTGGCCGATGTCTGCTGCTGCGAGCACTCGCCCTCCTCGACGCTGCTCGAACGCTGCTGCGAGTCTGCCTCCAGTATCATCATCTGGTTCTTCCTGTTGCGAAAAGAAAATAAATCAAATATCGATCAATCTAATGCGGAACCGCACAACGTACCTTATCTGCTGAAGCTGGGCTCTCAGCTCGGCGTTGCTGCCCTGCAGATAGTTTACGCGGCCCTGCAGTCTCATGGCTGGGTGGTACCATCCAGCCAAGTGTCTCGCGTCCAGAGCCTCCAAGAGATTCTCCAGTGTCTGGGACTGTATGGTGATGATGCTCTTACCATCCTGATGGTGTATGCAGTCCAGGATCTCGTGCATTCCCTGCCTCAGAGCCTCGTTCTCCTCGATCACCCACTTGACGTTTTCCCTCATCTTCTTCAACTCCACGTGGTCTTTCTTCGACTCCGAACGATGGCTCAGATCCTCGATGTTTTCACCGTCGCTCGAGATGCCGTTGGTTCTCCTGAGCTTGTTTTTCAGTGACTCTTTCAGAGCTGTCTTGAGTTTCCTTATCTGAAGAAGCAATGTGACTTTAGTAGTCGATTCGTTATACATTTGTATGTAAAGAAAGCTAACCTGGAATTTCAGATCTACGTTCTCGCTGGCCTGCTGATCGCAGCTTCGCTGGATCTCTTCGATCTTCTCCTCCTGCGCCTGTTGACGCCGAAGAATCAGATCTTCTATCGCGAACTCCTCGTCTTCGGTGATGCCCAATTTCTCTCTCAAGACTATTATAGCGTCTTCGTACCGGGAATTTTCGCTCTCGAGTCTGTTGACAACGTCGACCAGATCTTCCACGTATTTGTTCTTCTTCTCGAGCTGATCCTTCAACTCCTTGATCTCCTCGAGCGCATTCGTTAGGCTCGTGTTCTCGTCCTCGTATTTGTTCAAGATCGCCAGAGCTTCGCACAGCTTTTTCACGAATAAAAGACACGGTCATAACGTGTATCTCGATTAATTTAGAAATCCTATTACGAAACGCATACCTGTTCGCTTTTCACTTTGGCGTCTCTCTCGGCGCGTTCGAGTAAGCTCTCCAGGGTACTTATCCTCTTGCTGGCGTCTTGCATTTTTTTGTTCATCTCTCGCTCGCCTTTGGTAGCTCGCTTGGAAGTATCCTTCCTATGTACAGAGTATATTCGAGATTACATCAGACGAGTTTTGCAACTCGATTTCATTTTTGAAATATATATATATATATATATATATATATATATATATATATATTTTACGGCTGAATAATATTCACTTACGTTTTACTATCGGATTTAAATTTCTCGATAAGCAGGCTGCTTTCGTTTATTTCGACTACCGCCTCGGAGAGTTTGCTCTGCAGCTCGGCTATTATCTCGTCACGACGGTCGATGTCTTGGATCAATCGCTCTATCTCCGCGTGATTTCTCTCGTCTGGCGATGCATTCGTGAGCCGGTCGGTAGCCGCGTACATGAGGTTCTCCTTCAGTTTCGCAATGGTCGTGTCTTTTTCATCCAAAATGTTCTGGCGGTGAGGAGAGAAGGTGGAATATTTTTATTTTGCTTTTATGCTCGGTAGCATTGGTCTGCAGACTGTAGAGTATGTTTACCTTCCACTCGACGATTCTGGCTTCAACGGCTGTACCGAACTCCTCGATTATTGCATCTCTTTCCGCTCGTTCGTTGGCCATTTCTTCGATTTGAGAAATGAGAAGAGCATTTTCTTGCTCGAGCTCTGCAACTCGATCTGCCGGGGTAAAAACTCGCGTAAATAATTCGCGTATGCGCTATGTAAATTAAAGTAAATATATCGTACCTTTGTATGAGAAATTTTCATTCTTAATCGTATTCATTTCTGCCGCCATGGAATTCATTCTCTCCACGGCGTCTTTCATTTCGACGGTTAGCATTTTCAGTTTTCCCTTTAATTGCACGTTTACGTGCTCCATGTTCTGTGAAAGTGTATACACGAAATGAGCTTGTTTAGGTTATAAGAATCGATGTCAATGATAAACAGCGCAAACTTACGTTTAAATCGGATGAATATCGTCCTTTCTTGGACTCTTTGCTTCGTCTAACTGGACTTTCCATTTTTACTCGCGTAAAATTATCGCAATGGGATTGTACAAAAAATTCTTCTAAACGTACTGTATTTATAATACTTGACTTGGCGTCTTTAACAATAGTTATTGTCGGTGTATAAATGAATTAGAAAAAGCTGATTATGTTAATTCAATAATTAACCCATAATCGCCTATGTGGACTTTACAGAACTCTGCAATTGTTTCCTTTATCATCTTACCCATGCGTCACTCGAGTATTTAGACGTAAATATTCAAACTATGAAATTTGTCGTTTTCTTAACAAAATATTATCAATTCCAGCGAAGATCGAACTGTGCATTTGCATTGATGCACATTCGCTTTGTTACTTCCGTGACTAAGGACAGTCTTGTACAAATCGATCTACAGAAGGATACTTTTTTTATTTTATACATCCGTCATCGTATAAAAAAAGTACAACAAATTTCGTATCTAAAAATTAATCAAATGAAAAAAAAAATCCGACTACATCAATAATATATAAAATATCGATCAAATAATTACATTCGCATTGGCAAAGTTTATTCACCTCCAACTTTGATTGTGTATGCCTATATTTCATTGCCTACTGACATACTTAGGCATATTTATATTGCACAGACTATATGATGATAATAATTTACAAAGTATATCATTCGTACTTTTTCTCATTTCTACGTCCGATATGTAAAAAAAAAACTCGAAAAATATCAGTAATTTGCGAGCTTCATTGTAAATAGACGTGCCAACGTACGAGTTAAGGACTGATTTCTATACGTACCAAATGATAATCGAACTTTCAAATTATATTCATTCGACCCACAAAACTGAGGACAAAAAACACAAATCAACAGTTAAAAAAGACCGAATAAAAAGAAAATAAGCACGGAAACACAAAAAAAATGTCTACTGTTGTTATCCGTCGTTAATGTTATGCTCTTATTTCATCCCTAGCGACGTGTACTAGCGGCCGTAGTACAATTCAAGCTCGCGTTTTACCAGCCCCACTAAAGTGGAAGGGAAATATAGTTTACCGTAAGTGCAAGTGAGATGAAAGAGCGAGACGCAAGACAGTGGACAAGTGGCGACATCTGACGATTTGCGGCGACACGTGTGACAACCGGGTAAGGTTAGTATATAGCTAAAGCGGTGTGTTGATTGTATTTATGCCTGCGGACCTATGTTTATAGTTTTTAGTTATCTATCGTATTTTATGGATTCGTAAGTTTAATTGTCTAGTTAGTCTGACGGATAAGTAGATTTTTTTGGGTAAACGTAGTATTGCCATAACGCATATCATAGGTTAATTACACTAGCTCACTCGGTTTTGTTCGTCTTCTATTTAAATGACGATTGTTTTTGTTTTGTTTTCAGGTTTTAAAAAGAAAAATGGAAGAACCAAAAATCGACCTGGTCTTATCAGGATCTGACGTTTTCATTTGGAACGCAGACGGTATTTTCAATTGCTTTATATTTCTATGCAGCCAAGAATTGATTCATTACTTCACTATGTATGTCATTTTTCAGACTGGTTGAAATTGAGACAAGTGCACAGGATTATCGGTGAATGCATCGGATGTATAGCAAAAAAACCCAGGCAGGAAACTATTTCTGGTCTTCCTGTGCTTTTATTACCCGAAGAAGCCAAATTATTGATTGAAAAAGGAATAGGTCGTTTGGTTGGCAAGCCAATTTTAAAGGAAACACCTACCGAGTCATTGAAAAAAAAGTTTGAGGAGTATCGAGAAAAACTATTTGCTGAGCAAGAAGCATCTATGACTGAACAAAGGAGGATACAGGTTTTTTATTCTCTTTAAGTAATTTGAATGTTAATTTCAGTTAAAGTAATGAATTCAATTGTATTCTAGGTTGAACATATGATGGATAAAATTGTTGAAGGCAAGAAAAGAAAGATCTTGGGTCTGCGTACAAGTAAAAAGAAACTCAGAAAGCCTGTGAATGAAGAGACGCAGAAAGCATTGGAGTCCATAGAAGTTGACAGGGAAGCTTTAATGGAAGAAGAATTGTCAAAGTTACCCAAGATGGAAAAAAATGATGCATTGGTGCAAACTCACACTGGTATGCGTTTGGAGAGAAAAGTTTATAAGTTACCTGTTTTACAACTCGTACAACGAGAAAATAAAATATTTTGTAATTTTATATGCAGCATTTCCTTGGCACACTGGTGTCATCAAAATAGAGCAGTGGAACTATCCTTCGAATGCAGAAGAGTCTTTTAGGTATAAGGTATTTAAAGATATTTGGGAGCAAGGATTCTACGTAACAAGTGGACAAAAATTCGGCTGTGATTTTTTAGCGTATCCAGGTAATAAGTTAATAGTAAACAATTTTGTTAACAGTTGACTAATTTTTTTAATTTCTAGGTGACCCAATCATGTTCCATTCGCAACTCATGATTCAATGTAAAAATCGAAATGAAGAGCTGCCTGTACTGGAACTTATTTCAGAGTGTCGTATAGGAAGTCACGTTCGAAAGACTTTAGTTTACGCTACATTATCCAAAGATGGTGAGGAGATTGAATATTTTTCTACTAGATGGGCAGAATCATCTATGGGAGAGTTATAACAATATTTTTACAAAGACTAAAATTTTTAATATCACGAATAAAATTAAGTTTGTAAGAAAGACATTCGCTCTAAATTTTATCGATCAACTTGAATCGCTTATGCTCAGGCTCTGGAATAACGTTGAAGTGTTTCTTGTAAATGGATTGTCCTTGTCTATCGATGTAATTTCGCTGAATCCACGTATGATCCCAGTTCAGATCAACTTTCTCACAAGTCACGACAACTTTGCCAGGATGTATGGCAAATAAGGTTCCATTTCTTCCAAATCCGACCTTTGAAAAGTACATTGCATATTATTCGTCACTGCTGCACGAAGATTTCAGTAATATTGTGAAGCACATCAACTTACATTCAATCCAGGATGAAATCTGGTGGTGTTCTGCGTGGCTAGGATGGTTCCCGAGGTAACAGTCGCACCATCCTGCCTCTTCCATCCTCTGTGTTTTGGTTTTGCATTTCCAGCGTTTTGGGTAGTCGAGCCAGATTTCTTCGAAGCAAAGCGACAACTCACTGCAAGTAGAATAATTCGTCGTTAATCAGTCGATGTACCAGTATATAACCTAAAAATCCAATCGATGCACTTACCTGCTAAGCTTTCAGCTGGTTTTAGCAGTGCTTGACTAGTACTTCCGAAGCACTTTGCCGCAAAATTCTGAAGCGTTGCCATTTCGAGAGATGATTACTCTTCCGAAATCCCTTGAAATTACTTATGTCGCGTTCTACATAACAACACTTTCCGCACGTTCTCCGGTGTCTGGAGTATAGCAGAAAGATTTCAGATTTGTTTCCGATCTTATAGATAATCACTTTGTCTTCTGCTAGCTTGCACAGATGGCGCGAGTTGTTCCTCCGAACGCAAGATTCAAAGTAGGCATCTGCCAATAGTCGTGAGCGTATTTCAAATGATAAACAAATAAAATTGTCGAGCCTCTGCTCGTTATAACTCAAGACGATCGTCACAAGGGATAAACATACCCGTCACTATCTGCCCTCGTCTAAAATGCAATAAAGTTTGAATTACCAAGATGAAGACTGAACCGTTTAATCGGTCTGCAAAGCTTTTTAAGAACCAGTTCGCCCTCGCTTAAGTATAGAGGTATATAGCCGACACGATACATCGCCTCTGATCGATCTCGTTCTTCGTCGCATCGCTCTATGCTCGTGATTACTCACGCCTTTCTTTGGACTTTTTTCGCCTGCGTACTATAGACTCGCACACAGTTCCTGACGAGTTTGGTGAGAAACTCGAGTTTGACATACTTATCAGCAAGATGAATAGGGGAGCGCGAATTTTATGCATTCTTGATGGAGCACTCGCGGAGTTTATTTTATTTTTTCGATTACGAATTTATGAACGAGGAGAAAAGCCTCCGCTGGTGCCTCGGATTGCTATTCTCAACGTATAATGTTTTTCCGAAAACCCCTAGGCGGTTTTGGACTGGCCAAGATAGATGGCGCATAGGCGATTTTATAATTCCTCTATCATTATCTGCGCACCGAATGTATATATAGAGATGTGTATATCACCTAGGCCAAAACGGGCTTCTCGGTTCGCTACTGCTATAACTGCCTGAGTCTACTGTTAGTTTCTGTTATCTCGAGTTGATTTATTTTTACATTAGTAGCTCCTCCATGTTTTGTTTGCGTCTTCCAAGGAAAACGTATCGCCTGACTCGCCGTAAATACGTTAAACTCGTTGCGGCTTTATATGCTTGATTAAATTACGTAAGTTACACGCCCAGTTTTATAAACCGTTTTAATTTTAATTCAAATGGCTAACCGTAAATACTACGACAGATCGCAGTAAT
This sequence comes from Trichomalopsis sarcophagae, assembly GCA_024372645.1. Classification (NCBI taxonomy): domain Eukaryota; kingdom Metazoa; phylum Arthropoda; class Insecta; order Hymenoptera; family Pteromalidae; genus Trichomalopsis; species Trichomalopsis sarcophagae. The sequence continues at coordinate 5,603,113 of QLSS01000001.1, forward strand.
CTACGGGGTGACCTTGACTCGAACAGCTGAAACTTGTGTACACTTGCGGTTTGGACTTCGAAGGATGGACTTCTTACCACTTTTCCCGACGGCGTATACAAAATCAAAACAGTGACTGGTACAGTTGACACAGCATCAGACCGGTAAGCTACGGCAGGGAAAGAAAAATTTCCATAATTCCAACCGTCGTACGCACACGTATGTACGCTCTCGTACGACTTCCTCCGTCCGCGTCGTCCGAAGAGCGCTTTCCACGTAACAAGGTCCGGAAGCGTCTCGACCTTACGCTCAAACAAATCGGCAAACAGAGAAGAGATGCGCGGTTACGAGAGTATGCGTACAAGTACAGGCAGAGCTGGAGATCGGTAAAGAGCGAGAGGCGTACGTACAGTGCAATTACCGCGCGTAGTGTCGAGGAACCCCTTTTATATTAATAGTCGAGAGTGACTGTGACGGTGATGAGGGCCTCGAGGAAGGAGGGAGAGACGAACACGACGAGGCAGAACTGTAGCAGCAGCAGCAGCAACAGCAGGCTTATACGTTTGATCGGTGAGGCTTTAAGCTCACCGAGAGCGAGCGAGATAGAGAGAGAGAGAGAGAGAGCGCGCGGAGGGGGATTCAAAATGATAGATAGAGGAGGCCGGGGATAGGATATGGCCCGCTGGCCGCCCGTTTCTCTACTCTCTCGCTCAGTCCGAGAGAGCCGATGCCGCTCACTGCTCCTGTATAGCCTCTCGACATCTATATACTTTATACACGGCACGACGATATACTTGCACACCGAGCTTGCGAAGGAGCTTTCGTCGTTGCTGCTGCAGAAGCGGTGCGTGCGCGCGTACAGATACGCGGAAACGCGGAGAGGGAAGAAACCCTCAGTCGAGCGCGCGCCACCGACGGTTCCGCGCGGATCTCGAGTGAGTTTCGTTTCTTCTTGGGTTATTTTTTTTTTTTTTTTTTTTTTTTTTTTTTTTTTTCGTTTTGTCGTATTTCGCGTTAAGTATCTCTCTCGCGATGGTCCAGTGATATGCGAGCTGCTGCTGTGTGTTCGGCCGTGCGGCTTATTGGAACAGGAGCGGATGTCGAGCTTTAACGAGCTCGGGCGGATAAACATTGCGGGATACTGATACTCGGAAAGTATATAGTGTGTGCTGAGCACGATGAGGACGAGAGGTTGAGTTGAGGTGAAGTGGGCAGCGCGCAAGCTCCGGCTGTGCAAGGAGGTGAGTGCTGTCTTTGAGAAATTTGAATTTCGCGCTCTTTCTTATACTTCTCGCGTTACGCAGATGTGCAGTCCTGGCACTTGGTACTAGGGTCTATTTTTCTCTCCTACTCGTTTCCACGATTCATTATTAACTTCGCTAAATCAAACCGAGTCGTGAAAAGCAAAGGAGAATTAAACCCTCGCTCTGCCTAATCCGATAACGCGCGCGTTTTTCATCCGATCGAGAAGAATCGCTCGCGGCCTCGATTCGATTTTCGCGCGCTAAAGCGAATTATCGGTCGACGGAAAAAAAATAAAAAAATAAAAAGAGCGAAATCGTCGAGCATAGGTAGACGTCGTGTCCGGCCGTATAGGTCGTGAGGATGTACCGGATGTCGGTTGGTGCAGTGATTCGATTGATTCGCTGAAGAGCCGCGGCGGCTTCCAGCGAACTTCCGAGTGGCCCGCTCGCGCTCGTTATACACGAGTCGTGATATATACGTAGACGTAGGGAAGGGGAAGAGAGGGAAAATTAGTCGGCCGAGTGGAAGAGTCGCCGGAAGAGGAGCGAGCCTCTGCGCGGCTCTGCCCGATCTCGAGGTCCCAATAAGACGCGCGCTGCGATTTCGCGCGCTCCTCGATCCGGTCGTAATTTCGATGTCAAGCAATATAACCAAGATGAAAATGATTAGCTCTCTTTTTTTTCAATCGAGTATAGGCTACGCGCGCACTGTCTCCCCGAAACAATTAGCCGTCTTCCTAAACGATTTAATCCGAAGTTCCTCGGGTACTTCACGTATAATCAATTGAAGCAAGGCTGGTGTATTGCTTAAATACTAAATGATAAACTTCCTCTTTACTTCGTTCGAGAGATTAAACGTAGATCAGGGAATTATTAACATCATACGATTATGACAATCTCGATTCAATTACTCCCTCTTTACATTAAAACAAATTGCCATTATTAATCCAATGCGTGAGCATTTCGACCGAATATCTTGGAATTTTCACAAACAACGACTGCGCACGTGCAGAGATACTCGCGCAATCGGCAACGAACCTGCTGATCTCCTCGCCGTATATCGACGTCACGCAGATTTATCGGTATCATCGCACAGTTCGCGCAGTGCACGAAAAAAAAAAAAAAAAAAAATACAGAAAAAAATAAGCTCAACGAAAAGCATCAGCGCAAGAGAATAGCAGCAGCCGAGTGTGCAACAGCTGCAGCACGCGATTATGCGCGGAATATGACATTATTGTTTGCGCGCTCGTGACGACGCGTCGCCGTAATTGTAACGACGACGAAACAGGAGGAGCAGCGGCACACGCTAGAGAGTAGGTGTATACGCGTATACAATACGAGAGGGAAAGAAGATCGCGGGCGCACGCGCGAACGAGATCATCGCGCGAGTCGAGCTTGATACGAGCGGAGAAAGAGCGCGCAGTCTCGCGATGTCTAAGATGCATCGCGTCGTATCCAGCTCTAAAATAACAATAGTTAACCGCGGAATCGTGTACCCTACGGATTTCGATTTGTCGCATCGCGGTGCGCCTGTGCGTGGTAATAATGACAGCGGCGCGGACGACGACGCGAATCTTTCAGTCTGGCTCGAGATTCGGATTGAACATGTAAGTCGGCTGTTGCTGCTGCTGCTGCAGTGTGTGATGGATTTCGCGCGGGGGAAGAATAACGATTTAGAGAAAGAGTTAATGATTCAAGCTCGTCGCGCTCATGATTATCCAATGCTCGACATGCGGCGGAAGTCGTTGGGATACCACTGCGGAATCGGCATCATTTTTTTTTTTTTTTTTTTTGTTCGATTCGAAGCGTTTCGTAAGCCGGAGTAGTTTGAATTGTTTACGGCTTCGGCGCGGCTATTGTGAATTTACCCGCAGCGATTGGCTCGGCTAGTTCCATACGTGTGACAATCGATCGTAAGTTTGTCGCCGGATAATAAGCGGATACTTTATGTGACTAATTGCTCCGAAGGAATTAACATGTCTCGCGAAACAAAGAAGAATCGCAAAGTGCTGCTAATAAATCAAGATCGTGTTTCTATACATCGGAATCCGGCGCACTAAACGCGATGCACATCGATAAAACGACGATCCATCATATCGCGCCGCAGTCCTCTGTCCCGCTTTATATACCTTAGCCGCGTTTTGTCCTTCCAAAGTGGATTTTTACGCTGCGCCAGCTCCAGTCGCACGCGAGTCGCTGCACTTTTTCCGGTTCACCTTTCGATTCGCGCGCCGTATAATGATCGTCGCGTGTACGCACACGTTGCCGCAGCAGTCGGAATAGAGACTACTGCCGCAGGCTCGAAATCCGGCGGTGATAAATTTTTTCATTTTTCTAAAACACGTAATGCCTCGATTACTACACATCCTTGTGTGTATGTGTGAACAGGCTAATGCGCGCGAGCTCTCGATTATCGCGTTTTCAAGGAGCCGCGCTCTTCGAGTGTAATTTAGCCATGAAAATTTCTAAGGCTTCTCTAAGGCACTCGTGCCAGCTGCTTTTTTCTCGAATGAATCGAGCGTGCGCTCCTCTTATCCGAAGACATCGATTTGCATGTGTTGAGCGATATCGAGTGCTGGGAAAATACGCTCGGATAGTTTTTCGCGCGTCCCTTTGGGCAGAGAGAGAGAGAGAGAGAGAGAGAGAGAGAGAGAGAGAGAGAGCCGAGAGGAGCTTTGATTTCATTGCGCGCAGTACTTTGTAATTCATCAGTGCACCGTTCAAATAGCACCTGTTCAAACAGCTAATGTTTGCGCTACCCATACAACATCATGCAAAGCGCGCTTGGATAAATTTCATCATTTGGTCGAGCATCGATCGCTATGAAATAAACAGGCCATTATTGGTAAATAACAATTTGCCGATGTATACCCTTTACGATTTTCTCGATATCTCTCTTTCTCTCGGAAAAGCCGGCGTAAAATCGTTAGCTCGTAAACTCTCCCATCGCTTTGATTGATGGCCCGCGCGTGTAATTAAGCCAGAGAGCGAACAGCTCGACCGGCGCGAGATTTTTCGCCGATCGGGGAGAGGAAAATACAGTGGAGAGGGACGCACGTGTCTCGGCGTCCATGTGTGTGTGTGTGTGAGCATGCACATCTCGCGTCCGGTGCGGTGCGCATTGTTTCCGCGGCCTGAAAAACTGCGCGCACCGATGGACGCGCGTCTAGTTCGTCGGGATTCTGCGGCGCGCGCGCATCGTTCACTCGACTCGAGAGAAGTGGTCGAGACGAAGAGTCTTGCCGGTGCTTCGTTGGGTTTATAGTCGCTCTTTCTCTGCTGGACAGAGAAGACCGAGAGGAGCTGTGGCTATCTGCGATTTTTCAGGTACAAGGGGCTTACTTATTTTCGGTATTATTATATAGTCGTTTTGAATTAGTTGGTAGAGCTTGATACGATTTTACCGTCTGGCTTTTATTTTAGTGATGGATGTAGTTGGCTCCCGAGACGCTTTTAATTATTCTACCGTCGATATTGTGAATTCAGCTATCGATTATTTCGAGAGTTTCGACCTACCGTAGAAGCTAGTGCTTGAGATGCGCGTATAGTTTTCGACTGGTCTGCTTTCCCACGCCGCTTCGTCTTTCCGGCAGTCTAGTCCTCGGTTATCAAATATAGATGGCGCGTAGACACTTTCCTCTAACTCTCGTCAAAATTTCGCACCGAGTGTAGTTATATAGAGGTGTACAACCTATGCCAAGACACTGTTTCGGCCGCTCATGCTGTAACTGTTTCTAATGTTGTTATGGATTATAACTAATTACATTGTTCATTTGTATTCGTCACCATTGCTAATGCGCTTTCCATTTGTCGCCAAACGGTTTAGCAAGACCCGAATTAATAAGTCAAGCTGTATAAGAGTCATATTAATTAACTATGAAAGATATGACTCAATCATGTCTGCTTTGAAAAGATTAATCCCTCGTTAAAATCAGTGTTTAATTGAGCGGATTGCCGCGTCATTATGCTCAATTATGTCACCGAAAAAGGAATAATTTTTATCGCAAATCAAATGAAAGACACGCAATCGTTAAAAATTACCATCATTTCACCCGTATATATAAAATCATTCTGCTTATTACGAATACGATTTAGATAGCATTTTTTTTTTTATGAATTATCGTAAATTTTACTGAAAATCTTAACCGTATATTACCGCTACTTGAAAAATATTACCAAAGAATGCGCGCACACACAACTTTCTTGATAAACCGGTACAGTTACGACTGCACTGGATCGTTTTGAATAATGTTTACGAAAGCGCGCGAATACCTCGACAATCGTTCAGGTATATCAGCGGCATGCTTTGGAAATTAACAAAACCGTTGATTACATCTCGGCAAAGTTTTCGTCACGCTCGGCTTGTTTTTTCCATAAAAAATCTAAGTTTTCGAGCGCGTGACACGGCGCACATTGCTGGAAACCCTTTGCATAAAATCGTATACAAAACTTTGTCTAAAAAGCTTCGAGTATAGGATTAGTATCTTCATTTCTCTTTTATACGCGCTTATGCTAATCCCCGTGAATTTGTTTTCTCTCGCGCGAACAAAACTAATAAAATAGCTAGCTCGAGAATTCTCCGCGCAATAACGCAGTTTACGTCCTTTAAACTCGAAGAAACGCAAACGACTCCACTCGTTTTTCACTCCCAACTTTTTACACCCGCAGCATTGAAAACTCGAACGATCGCGTAAAAATTCTCTATTCCCCTCCGAAAATTCGATCAGTCGCGCGCGCGAAAAGCAAAACCGTTATCAACGAAACTCGATTTCCAGGTGTCGATAAGAAAATCCGAGCGCACGTGACAGGAGTTTTTCGCGGCCATCGCGTGAGAAAAACTCGAGGCGAGGAACGTATAGTCTTCTCGGACCGGAAGCTGAGCTACGGCTCCGAGTAGGGGAGGACCGCGAAGAGATTACGAATGGTTAGAGAGCACTTGTTTTTTCGGGTAACCGCTGATTAACGTCAATTCGGAACGCCTTATGTGTAGAGCGCTCGTGGCAGGTACTTGTGTGGGACGGAGACTGTGTCACAGTGGGGATATATTGAAGCTATGTGTCGCGATGTAAAAAGTTCGTTGATTGTTTTTCCCGACGTGCGATGAATTTGACGACGTATAGTCGCTGCTTGGGGGTGTGCAGTTCAACGGTTTATTTTGCAAAATTAACGAATTTTACGAGCCGCTTATATCGCGAGTGTGAATATCCTACGCGGCTTCGGTATACGAGAAAAATATAACCGTAAATCAGTGGTAAGCGATTGTAAAAAAAAAACGAGTTATTTGAAGAAGACGCGAGATAATGACGTCGGCTAACGGAGATGAATATAACTTCCTTCGCTCGATAATATTACGATTTACAATCGCAATGCAAATTTTTGCACTGATAACCGAGCTCCGACAAATGCGTCTATAAAGAAGGAGAGAAAAAAGAAACGAAAATTTGGAAACGTATGTGATGTTTATCTCGCTAAGCCCTGTTTATCGTTCGAAAATAGAACACTCGCAATAAGAAAACTCCGCTATACCGAGTATTTGGCGCTGCCGGGATAAAAATTCGCGGCTTCTCTCAGACACAACAGCGTCAAAATCAAGGCTCTCGTCTCACTCGCCAAGAATATCCCGAAGACCGGATACTCGAGGGAATCAATCTGAAAAACATCATTTCCACGCACTTGCAATGATAAAATGTCCAAAGTCAAGAAATGAAAAAAAAAAAAGCAGGACAATACACGCTCAAACTATACTAACAAGTTTTCCTCCATCTCTCTGTTGCAGGTAACGAGCAGAAGAAGAAGAAGCAGCGATGATCGGCCGGCGCAGTGCGAAGCGGGAAAATCAAATCGGACGTGACTCTGTATAAGCCAGTGTCGAGTGTGCGTAAGAAAGCCGAGCGAGAGTGCGCGATAGAGCCGCCGCGAACAATTTGACGCACAAGCGAGGGAAATCAGTGTTGAGTGCGATAAGAGAGAGAGAGAGTAGATAGACTTTCTTACGAGCAGGTACACGTACATGATAAAAAGCAGACGGAAGAGAAGAGGAAGCTTCGTTATTCTGTCCATTGTTGATCGAAGAGAAGAAGAAGCTGCGCGCGTGCGTACGAGAAAAGCGCGGCTCGAGGCATGGGAATAGGACATGCCGTGTGACTCGAGAACGAGGAGCCTCGTTGTTGTCCGCTACTGCTGCTCTTGCTCTCGCTGTCGTTCCCGCGATCATCACAGCGAAACATGAGCTCGATCGACTTCGACGAGGTGCTGCTGCACGTCGGCGAGAAGGGCAGGTATCAGAACATCATGTACTACCTGCTCTGCATACCGGCGACACTGCCAGCTGCGTTCCTCGCCTTCTCGCAGGTTGGTTGCAATTTCGTATTTATTTTTATTATTATAACTGGCACACGAGTAGTCAGGTATCGGGTCAGACAAACATTTATATCCACGAAAAAGCAGCGATCGTCTCCCATTAACGCAGCCCAACGTCAACAGGTGTTCGTGAGCGCGTCGCCGGATCACTGGTGCCGGATACCCGAGCTTGACAACATAACCGGTGTGCTGATGAGCCTGGAAGATCGAAAAGCCCTGTCTCTACCCTATCGTAACAAGTCGGACGGCAAGCGCGAGTACTCCAAGTGTCTGATGTACGACACCAATTACACGGCGCTGCTGGAGTCCTGGTTGAGCTCGGGTGGGCCGAACTACTACGACAACGTTACCACCGCGACGAGTCGACCCGGCGACGTAGCCGATACCGGCGGTTTTAACGATCTACGCCAGGACGGCAGTGCTGGAGGTTTCAACGACGAGTCTTACGGCTCGACCGTCAATCCGACCTCGTTGCTGAGATTCCCGAGGAGACTACCACCGCCGCCGGTCAGCGATCCAAACTGGCCGATCGTTAAGTGCAAGAACGGATGGAACTACGACAATCGGGACTACGACAGCACCCTTGTCACCGAGGTAAACTCGACAAGAGCAGCTTTCCGCTTTCTCTCTCGCTCGTAATTAATCTCCTCTCATCGCTTGGCTCTTTCTGTACTTTCGTACGGTTGAAATTTCGAACGCGGTTAATTTTCCAACAGTTGTGGATCAAACTTTCTTCGCAAGATCGACCTTATACCCGAGGTGAAAAAAAAAAAAAGCGTGTCGAGCAGCGCGCAGTTTAAACACGCTAGAAATCAATCGCCGGTTATAGAACGACGCTCGGCCGAGAAATACGTCATTATGCAAGTGCAAACATTGAGTCGTGCGAGTGCATGCCGAGTATAATGAAAAATCGAGTGCGCGTCTCCGGCGGCTGTCGCTATAAATCTCCCGTCAACATTGCTTGCGCCGCGAGACTCTCCTGTTTTTCCAGACAAACCAAACGAACGCAAAAAAAAAAACACAACACAGAGATATTTTCCAGCAGGCTAAACTACCATCTTCATTTCTCTGCGAGCGATCCGAAAGCGATAAAAGAGCTCGTCGATATTCAGCGTAATTAGAAACCATTCTTCGACACCTTGACGTCGGATCCTTAATCCCGACACACACACACACACACACACACACATCACATAGTCGTCAGCTCGCGAATTAGCATATATTCCTCGGAGCAAAACGCGAGTCGTGTTTCAGCAGGCGACGGGCGGGTCTTTCGCCTTGGCCTTTGGCTCTGGTTCTCTCTCTCTCTCTCTCTCTCTTCTCTGGCTACTGCAAAGTATACACTCGCGTGCGGATGCCCTCGTTCGCGCATACGTACGTACATCAGTTATACGTATATACACTGGATGAACGCCGCGAATCCGAAATGGAAGTTGCGCGCTGACACAATTGGCGAGAGAAGTATATAGAAGAAGAGAAGATGCTACTGCGAAGGGGGGGGGGGGGGGGGAGCGTGGACCTTGGCATATTTTGGCTATGGATGCACTTTAGCTCGCGGAAACGTCGTTTAATGGCGCCTCGTAATTGGTCCGCTTGTCGAGTCGGCGTTTTTGTGGACATTTCTCGGGTATCATAATGCTCGAGACGTACGTACACATAGCAGTGCAACAATGCTTTTCAATCTCAGCGCGTGTAACGAGTAAAGTTTGAATGCGCGCGGCGCCAAAGTTTCCCGAGGTATTTACATAGAGTATATAATCTCGCGAGCGCTGCTATAATGGGAAAAATTAAGTCGAGTGCGATATTCGCGTAAAATAGTCTAGAAATAGAAAGTCCGGTCTAAAAGTACGTTCGTATGACAACGAGGCATCAGCGTTAGGAAGAAATGAAAGTTCCGTGCAGCAGCACTTCCGTGGACGTCAATGCTGCAGCGCCAGAGAGAGGAAGTGATGACCCGAGCTTTCGATGCTCTCGAGTGACTGAACGGCGCAGACGTCATAAGAGATAAAGAGGGAGAGTTTAAAGATTTATTTATAGGCCCCATGGCGCACACATTATTGTCTCTCTCTCTCTCTCTCTCTCTCTCTCTCTCTCTCTCTCTCTCATCGTTCCAGTTGTGCATACACGGGTAATTTCTGCACTGTTGTGCTGTTTACGCGTGATTGACGGCACGTGTGTGTGCGTGTGTACCGTCAAATAATCGCGAACCCATGTCCGATTCGCGAACATCCGATTGATCTCTTACATCGTTCCACTATCGAGCCCTCAATCCGTAATAACGCGCGTAAATCTTGGCTCGTCGAACAAACAAACCTTTCATTACGGGCCAGCTGTCGTTCGCGAGCACGTGTCGCCGACGTATACAAGCCGAGCAACTGATGTACACACGGACCGTCATCAATCTCGATCCTCAGCGGAGAAAACACTCGCGGCACCTTATCATCGGCTGAAAAAGGAAGATCGTTCGCGCGAGCAAACGTACTTCAGGGAAAAGAGAGGGAAGTACATAAGCCCATGAGGCGGCAGTGTAGCGCGTCACGAAGAGTGACTGGCCGATAGGTCGCAGCTCTTGTGGCGTCAGCAATTGCTCGCCAATTTACCTACCCCCGCATCCGGTCATGTGATATACATACGCATCAAACGCTCGTGCAAGCCTCCACGGGCGCTCTTTCTCTCTCTCTCTCTCTTCTCGTGGCACAGCCTGGAGAGAGAGAGAGAGAGAGAGAGAGAGAGAGAGAGAGAGAGAGAGAGAGAGAAAGAGAGGTTGTACTACTATGGAGAGCAGCATCAGCTTGTCCCACGTAGACGAGCGTATTTACGCGCGCTCTGGATTCGCTGTGACGTAAAGCGGCGGCTCGCTTCAATGGCCAGTGCGCGGGCGATCCTTTTCGGTCTTTAAGGGGACACGGAAGCGTACCGAGCGGATACCGAAAGACACTCGGAACTGCCGGCCTCGGCTGCTGACCCTTTTTATACTCATTACCATGTCTTTCCTCGCTCTTGTTCTTCGGCGTTTGTAACGAGAAATTGGGCACAATTATCCTTATAGGAGTCGCGTGTCGGCGCGATGACGAATTTCAACTTCTCTCTGCATAAATAAGCCGTTGAAATTAAACTCGTCTCGTTCTCCCTAACGAAGTAAGCTTTATATTTCCTCTCGAATTTAAAGCTCGAGACGCACGAGGAGCCAGTTCATGCCAAATTCATCCGGTGAAAATCTTGCCGATCGATGGACAGAGAGACACTCCCTTCGACGGGGAACCTTCACCCAAATCGAGCGCCGCCGCTGCCGCGACAAATTATTCCCGGAGAAGGTGAAAAAAAAAAAAAAAAGTACCGCCGAACAAAAGACCGTAGAGAAAGAGCGCTATATACCGTGTATGCCAAAGAGGAATCTAGGTCAGTACTAAAGAAGCAATTCCGGCCAACGTCGCGCCAACCCCATACGCTCTGGTTAAGCAGTGTGTAGCCGGGATCTCGATCAATTATCGCGAAATGGCAAATGCGCGACATCCTTGGCAGTCGTACTCACGAGTTAAGGTTACGCGTCGTCGTGTATAGGAGCGAAAGAGGAGACCGTGTCTTCGAGTCAATCAATCATCGGCCGTCGGAAGTGAGCAGTGAAAAACGCGTCCCTCTCGGCCACGCGAGATTTGCTTTTATATCCAAAGATGCTGATATATAATTAGTGCGTTAATCGTTAAAATTTGATATAGCTTCCTTAACGAGAATTGATAGTTTCCTTCAAACGCGCAGAGGCCGCATCGCCCATGAGCGGAGAGACAGAATGCAGGCGTACCAACTCGGGCATTATTTGATATGCGCGGGCATTATCTACTTATTCCCGACTATCCGAGCGTCTCTCTACGTACGTGTGTCTGCTACGCGTACGCATACGCGTATGATCGAGTAGCCACTCGGTCTATCTAATACTCCGCGCTGGACTTTACAAACCATCTTTTTATTCCATCTTGTATACCATCTTTCTCTCGGCACAGAAACTTTATGCTTTTTTGATAGTCGTCCCCCCCCCCGTGTGCTTCGTTTTTACGATCCATAGATTTCGCTTTGTCATGCGCTCGTTCATCCGTTATTATCGAGCTGGATTTCGAGTGCATCAAACGTGACGGCGTATTCAAATAGTTGATGGCTCGTCGTAACGACCGCCAATTTTCCAAGTGTATTTTATTCCTGAAAAACCCGAGCGGTAATTTCGAGGATGCCTGTAGACTTTGTGCACGAATGCACTTCCGAGCATTAGCGCTCGCGGAGATGATGCACTTGTTGTCTCCGCGCCGAGTTTAATCTCTCGACTTCGTGTACTTGGCCCACATGCATCGTCCGACGTAGCAGCAGCAGCAGCAGCAGCAGCGAGAACAGGTCTACCGGTGCTTTTTCTTCTGCCCTTTGCGTCAATATAGCGCTCCACTTCTAACAGTTTCATTGTGCTTGCGCTCGCCGACGTCGATGACACGCTCTTACATAATTAATGCAATGAGAATTCATTGGCATCGTTTAACCGCGGACGAGTTAACGGCGTATGTAACGTGAATTCGGCGCTGGAATGAGAGAAATGAACGCGTAGTACTGAAATAAATCCCGCTAACGCGCATCGCTTATCGCGATCGAATTGATTATTCTCTCGCCTTCGAAGATATTTAATTAGTCTCGTTGCTATAGCGAATAAATAACGGCGCGCGAGAGAGCTTGTAAAAAATTGCCGCCTTTACATCTCTCTCTCTCTCTCTCTCTCTCTCATATAATTCAATCGAGAGTTAAGTCCGCCGACCAAGGGTGTTTCAGAATTTATCGCCTCGTTCCCTTTCTAGCTCGGGATGAATTTTACACAAAAGGTCAACTCGCGCAACTCCACGACGATTGTGCACGCAATCCTGCTTTCGCTTCGCGTCTCTCTCAATTCCATTTCGCCATTATAGGTATACATACAGCCCGCATATTCAAACTACGCGCCGCGAGTTACGCATCTCATCGTCGTTGCTTCTCGATAGCGGGTTTTATCACGCGTATACAGACGGATCAATGAATCTCTCGTATTTACGATTCGGTGCAACGTACCCGAAAAGTCAAGGTGACTGCATCAGCAGAGCTTTCCACGACGCGCTTTGAGATAAGCGCGAGTAGAGCTCACGCAACGCTATCTTTCGAATTAGAAAAGCCTGCAGCCCTCGTTCTTTGGAAAAGTCAACAATGGAGCTCGAATCCACAGGTTTTTGCCCGCAGTGTACGCGTAGCTGAAAGCTCGTTGTTAAAGCTGCCGCCGCCGGCGGTATGCGTGTGTGGGTATAGGGATATATACCGAGGAGGGGAAAAGGGGCCACGCGTTCCTCCTGTCAACCGAGGGTGATGGACACCTCTCGCTGTGGGAGCCTCAGCTCGCGCGCGCGCTCCTCGTTTTCTCTTCGGCTCTACATGCCGATGCAGCTGTTGGTAACGCGCAGCGCGCTCTTTTCTAGAGCAAAGATCGGCCTTCTTTTGTATGTACACTCGTATGATCGTGTCTGACTAAACAATCCGTAACCACTGAAAGGATGCCTAACCATATTCAGCTATTGTCTCAAAGAAGCGTCTCTCGCCTATTTAGCCTGCGACACGTGCCTGCCAGTACAGCGACAAAACAATGCGTTATACAGACTCAATGACGCGTCGTCGTATACACGCGCGCGGACGCAAAGTAGCGCCTATTACGCGGGCCGCTTCGTTCACGGGATGTGCGCACGTGCGAGAGCCTCTTCCACTTACGGTTTCGCATAAGAATACGCGATCGTTAAATCCAATCCTCGCGGTGGAGAGATGCGAGAGGATTTGCTTGTTGGATTGCGCTGCGCGATTAATAGCCGAGCGCGAGATTCAAGGATGCGTAGGTATGCGGCGGAGAAACGCCAACGAAAAGAGAACCGAATAGCTATATCGCGAGGCTTTGAACGTTAATCCGCCGATACCGTACGGCTGCTGGGGTTCATGTGCAAATCAATCAAGCATGTGTGTGTGTGTGTGCAGCTTAGTCACTTTGTACTTTACTCGCTTCGCTTAACGTGCTCAAATGGATTATGCAGCGCATATGCGTATATATCTATACTACAAAGTTTTGTCGATATGATCCATCGTTTCCCCCAAAGCCTGCTTGTACGGCAATTGACGAGTACATGGAATTCAAGCACGACTGCGCTATAAACTAATTCCCATCGTAAGGGTTTTCCAGATAAAGCCATTATGACGCGCGCTGCGCTTTTTGTTCCGGCGAAAAAGCCGTGATATCACTAATCTGCATTGATATCGCTAATTAAGAGCTCCTGTCACGCGTCGATTAGACTTTAGCGCGAAAAAGGGACCGTATGACTCTTTGCCCGTTTCACACATGTGCACAATTAAAAAGCTCTTCTCATATATATAACCATCAGCTGTGTGCAGTCGGACGATCGAGAGCAAATCGCGCGCAATCGGAACGAACATAATATGAACATAGAGCGCGAACCTCAAGCCGGACGTATTTTATTCCGACGCGTCGGATCAGCGTCATTTTATAACGCGATTCGCGCGATCGCGCTACCGATGCAAATCGAGCTAACTCAATGTTTCCGAGATCGTAACCGAATATCGCTTGACACGACTGATTTTCGCTTGAAAAGCCACGAGTGACACACACATGCGCTGACGTCGTAATTGCATTTCTGCATTTCCATAGCTAGATCTCGTATGCGACAACAGCTGGTGGCCCTCGACGTCGACGACCTTCTTCTTCGTCGGCAGTCTCTTCGGCAACGTGGTGTTCGGTTGGATAGCCGACAAGTGGGGTAGGAGGACGGCTTTCCTGACCATCATCTTTCCCGAGGTCATATTCTCCATCGCGACGAGTTTCAGCCCGAACTACGTCGTCTACACTGCGCTGAGGACCGTCAGCGGTCTGTTCTTTCCTGCCATTTACCAGATACCTTTCATTCTCGGTGAGTCATTATCAATGTGCTTATGCAATAGCTACTCTTTCACGGCTGTCTTTCTTTTTCTCTCTGTCTCCTTTCAGCCCTGGAACTGATGGGTCCGAGGTACAGGACGTTCGCCGGTATGGTGATCAGCATCTTCTTCGCCACAGCCATGTCGTTACTGGCACTTCTAGTGAGCATATATTTCATTATTTTACACAAATCGCGCGAGCTCAGACATTCACGATCGATTTTCAATCTAGAGTTACCTGGTGAGGAACTGGTACTCGCTCTCGCTCACCATTTCCGTACCGTTCGTCGCCCTCTTTAGTTATTATTGGATCATCCCGGAATCGCCCAGATGGCTACTTAGTAAAAACAGGATAGACGAGGCGGAAGTTATCGTCCAGGCGATGGCCAAGTCCAACGGGAAGGCGGTGCCTCCGAATTTTCTGAGGACGATGGAGGTAAGTACTCTACGATCGATTATTATTCTTTGTACCGATGGACAATTAACGAATCTCGAAATCAGCTGGAGATAATGCGGAGGCAGGGCGCCTCGTGCAACGACCAGAATTCCGGGGAAATAACGAGCGCCGATATCGCGGCGGAAAACAGGGTGCAACCGATCTCGGCCACGCCGATGGACCTATTGAGGAATCGGAACATTCGCAAGAAGTTCTTCATACTGGCATTCGACTGGGTCGCCAATGCCGTCGTTTACAACGGCTTATCTTACAACACGACGAATCTCGGGGTTTCCGATTACCTCGCATTTTTTATCGGCAAGTACAATATGTAAAATTAACCGATCGAGAGGGTGACCGCGTGAATACCGGGAACGGTTTGTATGTTAATGAAGCGAGCGTATATACTCTATACTTGATAAACTTTGATAAACTCGAATACCTCGAAGCGTCGTTTTTATCAACGATTATTTTAACAAAGCTGGATTGTTCACAGAATAACGAATTAGAACCGATGAATTACACAAATAACTGTGTGAATTTTTTTTTCTGCTTAATTTATCGCGTTATTGTGCTCTATTCCATCGGGCCGTCCATCAAGCCGTTATTATCGTTTGTTCATCATGCAAATTGATCGAGTCACTTGAGACGCGATATCTCACTTAATCGCTACAAAGTAGTAGTAAGCGATGAATTGCATAGCAGCTGTAATTCAATGAGCGTCGACTGACAAATCACGTATTAATTTATGCATTTTTCATTTCCTTTTAGGAGGAATAGTCGAAATTCCATCGTACATCGTCACCTGGTTCGTCATGGACAGACTGGGAAGGCGATGGGTCTTGTGCATGACGATGCTGCTCGGCGGAGTTGCCTGCGTCTCCTGCATGTTCGTCCCTGAAGGTTGGAGTCGATTTCTCAATCGCGGTTTTTCACCTCCTTATCGCGCACGACCAGAGATTAAACTTAACGATCGCAATGCACAGAGGCAATAAAAAACGCGTTGCAATTAACTTTTTATTTACACACACTTACTCGCACGCAGATTTATTGCATCTGATAAAGTCGTTACGTAAACTTAATTATAAAATTATATTATTAAAAAATTAAAAAAAAAAAAAAAACTCGTTAATAATGAAAAATAACGATTGCCATTTCAGACAACGTGTGGCTGACGGTGTGCTTGGCGATGGTGGGCAAGTTTGGCATAGCAGCCTCCTTCGCGGTGTTCTACGTGTTTGTGGGTGAGCTGCTGCCGACGGTGTTGAGGTCACAGGCGATGGGCATCGCCTCCTTCGTCGCCGGTTTAGGCTTGCTAACCTTTCCCTACATCGTCCACCTGGCCGTCTACTGGAGGGTGCTACCGCTCATCGTCATGGGCTCGCTGAGTGTCGCTGGAGCCATCACGTCGATATTCCTGCCGGAAACGCTGAATATTCACCTGCCTCAGACGATAGAGGAGGGCGAGCTTTTCGGGGCAGATTTCAAGCTCTGGTCCTGCCCTATTTCGCTCACCAAGTGAGTAAGGAAGTTTAGTGAAATGACTTTGCATTGGCTTAACTTTTACCTTTATTTCAGGTCCAAAAAGCGCAAAGGCTCGGAGCGTATACCTCTCAAGAACCTCGCGAACGGCGGTCCGGATAGGCGCACCTCGACCCACGACCCAGCCGACTCCTCTGCCTCGACGTCCGTCGACCCAGCCGATCCCTCTGCCTCGGTCATACCCACAGCAGCAACAGCCGCCAGCAGCAATAATAGCAGCAGAACGTCTCTGGAAAGACAGTTCTGCCTTTCGCGCTGTTCCAGCGGTGACGAGGAGAACTTAACGCGGCCGGTGGTTCCGAAGGTCGAGCGTCGGCGAGCCACCGTGGTCGAGGGGCCAGAGAGAGTTACACTTGTCACTATACACACTGATAAGTCATGAGAAAGGTTACATAGTGAGTGGAACGAGGTGTGATGTTGCAGGAGATCTTCTTTTTTTTTATATATATATATATACGAATTATGAGGTTTTGTTCGCTCGTCGAGTCAATATCTGTCTGTATGTGGACTGTTTTCTGTAAAAATAGAGATGTGTTCGCTATGCGACATGTAGTTAGAGTTCTTGTTAATGTACAGATGTTTCAGTGAAGTAGTACTGGTCTATGTAGAGGAGACGGTGTTTAAACGATGTGACGTAAAATAACAATAATTTTTATGTTTTGATGTGCGCACTGATACAGTGTACGATGACCTTATTTGGAAGTACATCGTTAATCACTAAGTGGACAGGTGTACTAAAAAAGTCAATAACGATATGAAGTACTGTATTAAATATGCCATCTTAAAATCTATATATGGATTGTTCGGATTTAAAATGCTGAAATGAATTCAAAAATGTCATACCACTTTGAGGTGTTAAGCGTATTTCGGATAATTTGTTCAAGCCGACGGAACAATAAAATTATTTTTGATGATATCTATAACGATTGCTATTACGAAGGAGAACAAATCTATATCTGTAAATGTAGATTGATTCTTGTCATATATTTTAGAACTTTTGTTATGTTTTGTAATGTATCGTCATCGAGAAATACGTATTCATAGTCATCGACCTACAGCTCTCGTAACGCATTAACGGACTTCTTTGTATTATAATATCAGTATGAAATCTGCGCGCAATTTGTATTTATTTTATATTTAATAGGGTACAATTTATTATTTCCATTTGTCATGTAAGACCTTGCTTGCCTGCCTGCCAAAGTTATTTAAGTACATACCATTAAGAGAGTGAAGAAAATCACGAAAAACATACAAAATAATAGTGTCAATCTCGCGAGTTGGAGAGGAGACATGACGTGCTCAAAAAATATTTTTGTATAGCTGTAATGATTATCCCTGTTTTTTATTTACACTAAAAGTTTAAGCAGCGATTAAACGACGATATTTTCGAATAATATTTAGGCAATGTATTTCGCAACATTATATATTCTGTAAAAAGTATAACGTTATGAATCATGTAAAAAAAAAAATATAAAAAGCGATTATATCAACTGTAAGATTTATGTATTAACAATATTAAGATTCCTTTAAGAAAAACTTGCTA
>QLSS01000001.1:5621585-5685625 GCA_024372645.1 Trichomalopsis sarcophagae
ATATATATATATATATATATATATATATATATATATATATATCATTTATATGACGAATTGTAATGAAGATAAATATGATGAACATTAGCCAATATTATAGCAAATCAATTGATTGTAAATAGGAGACGTAAACTTTTTTTTATAATAACCTCATTCAGAAATAAATGACTCTTATATTTTGAAGTAAACACGTTCAATTAAAATGAAAGTGCTTAAAAAATGACTGACTATTATTGATTAAATTTCATCGTTTCAACTGCATCATATGATAAGTTTAGATAACGAAATCCGCAACAAATAATTTGCAGTTATGATCATCGATGTGAAAAAAAGGATTTTCGGATGTCAAATTCTACATAATTGGATTCTCTATCACTGTTAAGACAAATATAGGTGTAGTCAGGAGATACATGCAATTAAATCTGTTCTATTATTTTCAAGACTAATACGTAAAGTAATAAGATCGCAGTCCAAGTGCAACTAGACTGCTTGTATAAAGATCTTGAACAAAGTGTATGTATAACTAACTTTGAGGTGATATTTATTAACAGTAAAGCTGTGTGCAATTAATTGTAACCGATAGCGTCGATTAACAACCAATTTAAATAAGTGTCAACGATTCAAAATTAATCAAGAAAGTAGCGAATCTTTATTTTTCTGAAACCCAGCATTTAAAGTGGCGGTGTAATCAAGAGAACTTTGTATGAATTAAATTTGTTATTATGTTTACGCACAAATTATTATTTATACGAATTTTTAGCATAAATGAATAACGATTATCTAAAATTTTGCGTAATCTTATCTAATTACAGTATTGTTTTCATTAATCACAAGGAATTCGCTATGTTGAATCGGAAATATGATTACATTGTACATAAATTTAAAAGGTAATAAAGAAAGCATCAAAGAGTATTTTCAATAAGTTTTATTACATCGTTTCACACAGTTTCATGCCCTTCGCGCGTCGCCCGTATCTCGCCGTAATAATCATAAAATCCGCCTCCATAAATTTGCGTAAATATAAATGCTCGTAGCTCGGGATTAAAATGATGTTACATCCTCGGTATAATCACAATTTGCCATCATCTTCGACGACTTTCAAACGATACAAAACTTTTTCCAAGGATATGAGTTAGTCTGCCTACGATTTTCAGTCTATACGCTCGCGAATATCAAGTCTAATGATCCAATACTACAGTAAGTTTAATTCGTTTTGTCATACATTATCTCAAAGCAGGGACATTTTTGGCCGATATACTTTGGTGTGTTGCTTCATAAAAGTTATAAATGGTATACGCCTGTGTAAAATGTGCTCTTTCAGATCTTCGCATCAGTCCCGCCTCAGTTCAAATATTCTTATAAAAATCATTGTAAAACTTCCTTATCTTTATGATTGATAGCCATCGCATAAACAATAAATACTTCGTAATGTAAATAAAAGTATACGTAAAATTATAAAATTGAATCTTAAGATTCATAAATCATGTTCTGCTTGATATTGACTTTAGATAATAAAGTTAAATTCTAGCGCCCAATAACAAGGCTCATATATATCTAGGTTTTTTTTTTTTTTTTTTTTTTTTTAACAAAAGAACTTCAATGTAAACCCTTATAGTTTTTAACTTACATGCTACAGTTTCATTTCAAAAAACTCCTTTGAAAAAAAGATGCAAAAAAATTAAAATCAGCGAATGCCAGTAAAAAATGTCAAATAGAAATTCAATCGGATATGTCAATTCATACGCGATGAAATATAATGGTCGTTATTATTAAGTCACGATAAAGTAAAACTATTGACTAAATTCAACTCGTTTCTTAATTCATGTAAAAAGAAGCTCCTCCGCACACGAATTTGCCGTTACAGATAGATCGTTGATACGTATAAGTACCATAAAGATGTACGTAAACCTATATATCATGGTGAAATCTGCATAAAAACAGAGCGACGCGAACGTTGTCTCAAGAGTAAGCCCGATGAACGACGTAAACGTGGCGCGCTTGTGATTCCCTCGATAAGAATAATATGTCGCTCTCTTAGAACAGTCCTCGAGCTCCTCTTCACTCCTGATCGCACGTCTCGAAATCGTCGCCCGCATCTTCGGTCTCAAAGTCCTCCTCCGTGGTGGCCTCCTGGTACTGCTGGTACTCGGACACCAGGTCGTTCATGTTCGACTCGGCCTCGGTGAATTCCATCTCGTCCATGCCCTCGCCGGTGTACCAATGCAAGAAGGCTTTCCTTCTGAACATGGCGGTGAACTGCTCCGAGATGCGTTTGAAGAGCTCCTGGATGGCTGTGGTGTTGCCGATGAAGGTCGAGGACATCTTCAGACCCTTGGGCGGGATGTCGCAGACGGCGGTCTTGACGTTGTTCGGGATCCACTCGACGAAGTACGAGCTGTTCTTGTTCTGGACGCTGAGCATCTGCTCGTCGACCTCCTTCATGGACATGCGACCGCGGAAGACGGCGGCGACGGTCAGGTAGCGACCGTGACGTGGATCACAGGCGGCCATCATGTTCTTGGCGTCGAACATCTGCTGGGTCAGTTCTGGTACCGACAAGGTCGAGTACTGCTGCATGGAGCGGGAGGTCAGAGGTGCGAAGCCCGGCATGAAGAAGTGGAGACGCGGGAAGGGGACCATGTTCACCGCCAGCTTGCGCAGGTCAGCGTTCAGCTGACCCGGGAAGCGAAGGCAGGTTGTCACACCCGACATGGTCAGGGAGACCAGGTGGTTAAGGTCGCCGTACGACGGGTTCGACACCTGCGAGAAGTTTGATCGTGAGTATTCGGAATTAAAATGATATAAATTAATAAATAAACGAATCGTTACCTTGAGTGTCCTGAAGCAGATGTCGTAAAGCGCCTCGTTGTCGATACAGTAAGTCTCATCGGTGTTCTCCACCAGCTGATGCACGGAGAGGGTCGCGTTGTACGGCTCGACTACGGTATCCGACACCTTCGGCGACGGCATTACGGAGTAGGTGTTCATGATCCTGTCGGGATACTCCTCCCGAATCTTGGATATCAGCAGAGTTCCCATACCGGAACCGGTACCACCTCCGAGCGAATGGGTCAGCTGGAAGCCCTGGAGGCAGTCGCAGTTCTCACACTCCTTGCGCACGACGTCGAGGACGGAGTCGACGAGTTCCGCACCCTCGGTGTAGTGACCCTTGGCCCAGTTATTTCCGGCGCCCGATTGGCCGAAAACGAAGTTGTCCGGCCGGAAGAGCTTGCCGTAGGCGCCGGAACGAACCGCGTCCATAGTGCCGGGCTCCAGATCCAGCAGAATCGCCCTGGGCACATACTTGCCGCCGTTCGTCGACGTCGCCACTGGAATGAATTTTGCAAAATGACTTCGTCTCCCTCGAAAAAGATCAGGCGTGGATGGCACGTAAAAGAGAGAAAAAAAAATATACAACACGAGTTCGAAAATTGAGATCTAAAAGGGACTCCTACAAAGCGTTTATTTCCGTCGTGTATACCTATACAGGCGCGGCTCCTTGGTGAAAGTTTATTTCGCCGCTGGTATCCCCCGTATCTGTTTTTAGAGTAAAGCCTCCCTCTGTCGCGCGTCGCGTTGGCCTTTGGAGTATCTTAAAAATGTCACCGAATACTACTCGGCCTATTCCTATTTCTGGGGTGTGTGTGTGTGTGTGTGTGTACACTGTAGCGGGAATAGCCGTCGCTAATACCGGAGGGGAGAGATAAGATAAGAGGATATGCGCTGTTTATTTGTCGAGCGACGACACAAGGGTTGCGCGAGGTTTTCCTTGTATATACATGTGTATATAACGTTTGGCTAAGCTTACCCGAAGCCTCGTTGTAGTAGACGTCGATCCTCTCGAGCTGCAGGTCGCTGTCGCCATGGTAGATGCCCGACTGGTCTATTCCGTGCTCCTCCGAAATTACCTCCCAGAACTGTAACGAAAATAATACGTAGCTGGTTAAATATACGTTGTGTATAAAAAAGGATGATTTCGGTAATTAGCGGAGATATTATATGCTGATAAAGTCCAGGACTGACGTTCGAAAATCAGCCATTAAAGGACAGGCTGATGATTTACTCTAAGATTAGCCGCCGAAAATAGCCGGAGAGAGACGGATTTAACGCGTCGAGTTTCTCTATACTGGAGACTTGGCCCGAAGTCCTTAACATATCTCTCTCTCTCTCTCTCTCTCTCTCTCTCTCCTGCTCCACATCGCTCGCCTCGACGAGCTTCTATTTCCTACGCGGCTATTATATAAATAGGATTTCCTTGGCATATTTCTCCACTCCGCGGATCCCATCGATCAGATCTCGTAGCGATAAATTCGCGGAACCTCCTCGCAAAAACAGGCCTTTTTCGTTTAAAAATTCCGAGAGAGAGGAGGAAAGCGTACACGTGTGCGCGATAAATCGCTGTGTACATATACATCAGGGCTCACAGGAGTCTCATATCGTCGTTCGCCATATACTTACGTATATACGTCGCTTAGCGGAGAGATGAGGAGCCGTTGACCCAACCCCGGTATGCGCGCTCGCAGACGTTCCGAAAACGTCGCGCAAAATCGAGCAGAGCGACGGAAAGTCCGTGTAAGTGTGTACGGACACGACCTCGTCGGAATATCAGAGAGAGAGAGAGAGATGCAGCTGTCTCTGTGTGCCAAGAAGATTTCCGAGCTCTGGTTACGCTCGATGTGCTTTTACAATTGCTTTTTCGGGATGGGCTGCTGCTTTTTCATTTCCTTCGAGGTGTGTTACACGTGAGTCAGGAGGATATTTTTTTTTGACGAGACCCCCTCAACCCCAGATTAAATAAAGCGAGCTCAGGCTATATCCGCATCCTCTTACTCCGCTCGCAGCGGCTGCAGTGTACTACAAGGAAACGCCGTAAAATCTGCTTTATGAAACGGAACGTACGCGAGAGAGAGAGAGAGAAAGAGAACTACTTACTCGGATCGGTCACGAGCGGAAAATCGAACGCTTTAGCCGAACCGAACGGTAAATCGGCATCGGCTGTACTTTCGACGCATGCACAGGCGTATAATTCATCGCTGCGAGTATATCCGGTCAATATGCCGTTTCGTCGGGCTTAGGAACAATACAAATGCGGAACAACTCGCCGCTCGTATATATCTCGCGTCGCGGCCGCAGTCGTCCGCTGAATCGGCAATGAGATCGGTGATAGGATGCTACTATAGTGTCGAAAATTCAGAGGGAATCGAGGAAGGTCTATTGAGATTTATGGGGACGTTTGGATTAATCGCGACGATGACCGTGATACTTCGTCTCGTTGAAAATTGTAACGATCTTCGTTGCTCCGCTTATGCCGAAACTCGCATCTCTCGAGAAACCCGCGCGGCTTGTTAAATCCAGAGAACGACTTAATACCCCTTGGATGAATTAACGCGACGCGTCTACTAAAAATATATGGTTTTCCGGTACACACGCGTCGGCCAAAAGCCGAGAGGGTTAACGACACTCGGTCGCTTGAAAAGGATGTTTTGGAGCGGGCCAACCGAGACTCTTACGTAAGCTAATACACTTTAGGCCCGGGAAGACGAAGAAGAAAGCCCGGTTAATTAGCCGCCGCTGCAGCTCAATTCGTCGGGATTAATTCCGGCTGATGTGCTCGCACTGACCGATGTCTCAGAGAGAGAGAGAGAGAGAGTTATGCACTCTTTAATTGATGGGATTGATCGTGCCCGATTGCGAGCGATGAATTCAGACTTTATACGTTAACCGTAATTCTTTGTACAAGCATCGATTTTTAGAATATAGTACCAGTATGCACACCTGCTAAATTATCGCTCATTTTTCCATAAGCGGTGCGTCCACATGCAGGTACGCACTCGAGTCTAACGCGTGTAGCTAAAAATAAGATTCTCGAAAAGCAACGCCATTTGAATATTCACTCGAGGCAGGTATGGGTCCCATCGAATGCCCGGCGCGTATACGTCCCGCTTATAAATTATTAAATCCTCGATCCTCTGCGGTATAATACAATATCGGATGCCTAAGGCTGCTACGTCATCTAGCTGTTTTCCATCGATTTTCCGGCGATCGACGTTGCACGCGCGAGTCGAGTGCAGTGTATAACGCCGATGTATCGTTAGTATTTTTCAAGAGATTATAAAGGCGAGCTAGTGCGGAGAGAATCGAGAGGCTGAGAGAGGAGATAAAGAGTGTAGGGAGATAGTGGCTCTCTTTGATGATCTTTTGAGTGGCGATGATGCACGCTGCTCTCGAGAGCGATTTCTCGGATGATGAGGTTGTTTTTTTTTTTTTTTTTAGGAGACAGGACAATAGAGCTATTGTCGATGAATCGACTTTTCTTTAGATTTTTCAGTAAACTTGGTATAAGATTTATTGGAAAACAATAGTTAGCGAATTTTAATTGGAACGCGATTGATTTATAACGTTTTAATTATCGTCGAGATAGTGTATAATAATATGCATAAACTCGTCGACTAATAATATCGCTCGTTCGAAGTTTGCGATAACACGCTATCACGCGCTCGGTTGCCGACGTCGGTGTCATTCAAAGCGTCGACTACAATATGCCAATATATACATTGTCTAACGAGACGATTAAAAATTGCTCGTTCGCCAGCGAATATAAAATCCGTGAAAGCTCACACCACGCGGAAGTAATAAAAGCATCATCCACTTTGTTTAAACTACCATGACTACGCTCCCGCGGAATCCCTCTATATATATATATACATCCAGCTAGCACATGCGGGGTCATATCTCCTCGCCTATACAATCTCTCGAAATGACTCACTTTCGCCGCGTCTCTCGCTCTCGACATTAGCAAAAATTCATCAACCGAGAACTGGTGCACATGCTCCCCTCGTCGTCTGGAGAGTTTAAAGAGTAGTAGCTTTAAAGCCATTGCGAGTTTCTTCGAAACGCTAAGTATAGTCGCGCGAGCGACTCGATAAGCAGTGTCGTCTGACGAGTGATGTTTTGAATTCGCGCTCGATTATAGCTCGCAAGGATTTTTCAGCCCTGCGTAAACAACTGTGTATCCTCTTACCGAAAAAAGGGCTCGAGAGTGTGGCTGTGAGAGATAGAAAAAAAAAAAATTAATCAACGACGCCGAACGCGTATCGAATTTTCCAATGAAGTGTACGTATACGAGTTCCAAGGGCTGCACCTTGTACTCCAACGCGCATCAAGGCTGTTCTGCAATGGGAAGTACTACAAGGACGGATATACAGCGTCGCTGCAAAGTATCGCTTTACGCGTTTCCGTCTTAATTGTCGACGTGGACACGCGCCACTGGCTCGATGCGGATAAACAAACGTTGAATTTCAAACCGTCCTGATTTTTGCGCTCGACTATATATTAGTGAGTACGATGTGCAAATCGACGGTAATAAGTCGGGGAAAAAAAGGGCGATCGATTTTTAGAGGATGAATGGCAGCAGCCCTAACGAGTTTTACCAAGAGAACACGAGAGCGGGAGACAGCTGCGCGCAGTAGGGGATATAACGCGCCCTGACGCGTCGTCGTCTGGTGACAAAATTAGCTATTTTCGGATGATGCGCGGTTATTATGAATTTACGGCCTACGCGCTGGATTTACGATCGTAATTCGTATTTGCCATTATTATTATGGATTTGAGTAATTTTGCATCCACGGCACATACACTTCTGCGGTACTGCACACACTAAAAGTTTTTATAGCCCGTATAGCGAGTATAATAAAAAAGGTGCGCAATAAGCGATAAAACTTTTGTTATTTCAAGCTACACGCGAAAAGAACGTTTAACACGCGCGAAGAGCTCGGTTTGAAAACAATCAATCAGCGTATCAAAGCGTTCTCTCCTCTCGCAATCTTCCAATCAGGCCTCTTAAATTTTCGTCTCGTTTTCATCGCGGCCGTTCGAACGCTAATTCTATTCGTATATAAAGCGCGCAAGCTCGAATTTTTTCAAAAATCCAAAATACGAATGCAAAATCGATTGAAATAAATCGTAATGAACGCACCTTGGCTCCGATCTGATTGCCGCACTGTCCGGCCTGCAGGTGTACGATTTCCCTCATCTTGATCCTTGATACGAACGATAAGCGAGAAGTATATATCGATGTGCTGCGAGAGCAACGTGTTAGCTGCTACTGCGGCTTCTTCGGTCGAAGTCTCGAGCGCGAATGGCAGGGCCCGGCTGCGATCGGTTCGCTTCTTTAACGCCTGTGCTGCAGTCTATCTGCTCTGTGTATGTGTGTGAGAGCGACGCGCCTCCTGGTGAACAGCCGCGCGCGGCTCTTAAAGGGGAGTCTTATAGTCGACTGCGCAAGTGCAAGTGCTGCTGGCTTTTTTACTGGAAATTTTAGAGTGGATGCGAATAAGTATTTTTTTTTAGTTTTGATGGAGTTTTTCTTTTAAAAATTTGAATTATTTCACCGAAGTTCTTTAAAATAAAGCTGATCAATTGTTCAATTAGTAGTTTATCAGTTTCAATCATGATCAACTAAGAATTGCATAATCCACATCTCGTGCAATCGACTTCCATAAAAAGCAGATTATCCAACTTAAAAAAAGCTCCACTCGCTCTTCAACCCGCCCACTTCGTATAAAGCCAAGCACGTCGAAGCAACTTCAAAGAGCATTAATGTCGCCTCTTTCTTTCTCTTCTCAAAACGCCACGACTCGTGAGCTTCATCTCGTCGCCCGGAGACATTATATATATACTTACGGCTTGCACTGTGCCGTAGATCTCGAAAACGGATTTTACCCGCTCAAGCTCCTCCTTTTTTGCAGACGTTTTCTCTCTCCTTGCAGCTATGGTCGTCTTGTTCCTCTTCTTCTTCTTCTTCTCCGCGCGCGCGAGTAGGTAAAAAACACAGGCGCTGCAGTAGACGAGGGGGAAGCACTTTGAAAAAAGCCTCGTGAGCGCGGAGAGTTTAAACTCGAGTCATGATGGCGGGAGAGGGGGGACAGACAGAGGCTAAGGAATTTAAAAGGCTTTCCTCCGTTAACGCCGCCGCAGAAAAGTGGAAGAAATATGTGTTAGGCGCGCGTCATTGATTTCTCGGGGATGCCATGGCAGGGAATGTCTGGAATGCTGAATGAATGGAGTGGTTATCTGGATGGGCTTTTTAAGCTTTCATGCGGTTTGGCTGCGTGTGTGCGAGAGCTTGTAAAAATTTAACGAGCCGCTCGTAAATTTCGGATCTAATGCGTCGACGACGAGGCTCGTGCATGTGCAACTTTGTATTCAAGCTCGATGTCATTCGTTTTAAATGATATCGCGAATGAATAAAATTAATATTTTATGCAAGGTTTATTCATAAATATTTGTTTACGTAACTTTTGATCGCAGAAATGTAATTGGATAGCAAAGTATCGCTAAACTCGCTGGCCTGGCGATCTTTTCTTCGCTCCTCGGTAAGTGTTTTTTCGTCGCTCTTTTTCTGAAAGCACGAGGCTCGACGCTGCATGTTCGTGTTTGTTGTATTTGAAAACAGAGAAGAAAGCCTCGAGTATTTTCGCCTCGAACATTGTTGCCCGTGTCGACGGCGAACAGATATAAAACTCGTTTTACACGTATTCTAATTAAGAGCTACTAATTTATCAATCGCTTGAAAAGAACACAAATTAAATTCGTACATTCGGAAGAAAACAAAGTTATTTTTTATACAGTTTATTTTAGTTCGGTATTGCATTCAAATTATAAAATGTTAATGTAAAATATAAGCCTATATGTATAAATATTTTACAAAGAACCTGAAATAAAAAGCTTAGAAAATAAACCAGCGAAGCAATAAAATAGAATGAAACTATTTTTCAGATATATCTCGTAATCGTGACAAAACCGTATAGTACAGCCATCTGTAGGAGAGTAGCTAGAGTCACACAGAACTAGCGATCGCATCTACTGCAGATAAAGTCAACAAACATGCCGAGTCTTTCACATCAATGATCAAACTTATTCAACTTTGAAATTTAATAAGGTGTGCATTTTCAGTGTACAAAAACATGATTTGAGACTTCAGATAGTATACGTTAATCAGAAAATAAATAAAAACAAAGGAACATTTTTTTGAGCTGTTTTAATGATAATTTACTGGACAATTATAAAAACTATACTATTGATTCTTAACACCTATAAACATCTCTTAAAAAATCTTAAGTCATTGAAGGAAAGAATATCTTTGCTGATTTTTAAAGAGAAGCTAATAAATAGTTTTGAAACGCTATGCGCAAATAAAAAATAATTTCTCTCGTAAAAGATCCCATTGCCGCCTGGAAAGAAAAGAGCATAGGTATTTTGTCTATTCCAAATGATTGCTTGTTAATCAAATGTACCTTTATTCGATAATAATAAGAATTTATGATTAAAGATGACAGTGGCAGCTGCGGTAGCGATTTCGAGTCCACAAAACGCTATACAAAACAATCTCGAAAATGTACAACGAAATCACAATGTTCCTCGGAATTGGGCTTTTTGTTGTGTCTAACAAAAAAAAAAGACCGCTTCATATGTATGGTACAATTTGACGATATTCGACGAAAAAAAGTCCAAGAGGTAAGAAAAATAAATTCGAAATGAGATAACGAAATACAAGGGACGGGGGTAGGGGAATATAGAAACAGTAATAGACGAGCGTCTTTCAGACAGTCGCAATCGAGTGCATTATATTCGTAAAAAATATTAACAAACGCAAAAGGTAAAGGGGGAAAGAAAGACAAAAAAGGGATGGAATAAAATACAGACAGAGAGAAAGAGAGAGGCGAAGTTAAGAAGCGGATTTTTTTTCAAATTTTCCATTTTTCGTGTAGTACGTCTTTCTCTCTTGGCGTGTATGAGTACGTGTGGTAAAGAGAAAATCCCTATATCCGCCCTCTAGTTCTCGTCGACCTCCTGCTCGGCCTCCTCGTCGAACTCGGCGTCCTCGTCGGCGGTAGCCTCCTGGTACTGTTGGTACTCGGACACCAGATCGTTCATGTTCGACTCGGCCTCGGTGAATTCCATCTCGTCCATACCCTCGCCAGTGTACCAATGCAAGAAAGCTTTCCTTCTGAACATAGCGGTGAACTGCTCTGAGATACGCTTGAACAACTCCTGGATGGCGGTGCTGTTTCCGATGAAGGTCGCGGACATCTTGAGACCACGTGGTGGGATGTCGCACACGGCGGTCTTGACGTTGTTCGGGATCCATTCGACGAAGTACGAGCTGTTCTTGTTCTGGATGTTGAGCATCTGCTCGTCGACCTCCTTCATGGACATGCGACCACGGAAGATGGCAGCGACGGTGAGGTAGCGTCCGTGTCGTGGGTCGCAGGCAGCCATCATGTTCTTGGCGTCGAACATCTGTTGGGTGAGCTCGGGTACCGAAAGGGCTCTGTACTGTTGGCTGCCTCTGGAGGTCAGAGGGGCGAAACCGGGCATGAAGAAGTGAAGACGAGGGAACGGTACCATGTTGACGGCGAGTTTCCTGAGATCAGCGTTCAACTGACCGGGGAACCTGGAATGGAAGACACAAGACATAGCATTTAGTACGCGTATTCACGATGATCACGTTCAATCGACATTCGACAGAGTTCAAGGTACAAACCTGAGGCAAGTTGTGACACCGGACATTGTGAGAGATACGAGATGGTTGAGGTCACCGTATGTGGGTGTGGAGAGCTTGAGCGTTCTGAAGCAGATATCGTAGAGTGCCTCGTTGTCAATGCAGTAGGTCTCGTCGGTGTTCTCGACGAGCTGGTGCACGGAGAGGGTGGCGTTGTAGGGCTCGACGACGGTGTCTGAGACCTTGGGCGAGGGTACAACCGAGTAGGTGTTCATGATCCTGTCGGGGTATTCCTCACGGATCTTAGAGATGAGTAGGGTACCCATACCGGATCCGGTACCACCTCCAAGCGAGTGGGTCAGCTGGAAGCCTTGAAGGCAGTCGCAGCTCTCGGCTTCCTTGCGGACGACATCGAGTACTGAGTCTACGAGCTCAGCACCCTCGGTGTAGTGACCCTTGGCCCAGTTGTTACCAGCACCAGACTGTCCGAACACGAAGTTGTCCGGTCGGAAGATCTGGCCGAAGGGGCCGGATCTGACCGAGTCCATGGTGCCGGGCTCCAGATCCACAAGGATGGCTCTGGGCACGTATTTGCCACCGGAGGCCTCATTGTAGTACACGTTGATCCTCTCGAGCTGGAGGTCGCTGTCACCGTGATAGGCACCAGTCGGGTCAATGCCATGCTCATCGCTGATGATTTCCCAAAACTGAAATGGAAAAAGTCATCGTTAATAATCGGCGTCGAATTCCAGCTCGGGTAATCCGAAATGAAAATCCTATAATCGAGTGCAGAGAGTCAAGCTCGCGTGGCTCGTCGACTTAATGGCCAAGAGATGGCCGCAATTTCCTCGAGAGGGGCCCCGGCGCGCTCGAGTGGCAATCGAGACCAATTAGCGTCTCCGACCGGACACGCACGACCGGCAGCTGCTGCACACAATGCGAGCACGCAAAGACGTCGAGAGACGAAGGCCGTTGCTCCGCCTATAGCCGACCGGTCAGTCGTCTGTGCGCGTCCTTACTTCCGCCGACTGCTCGATCGAGACTTTAATCGAGGGGATCGTCTGCTCTGCTCTTTTTTCTCTCTCTCTCTCTCTCTCTCTCTCTCTCTCTCTCTCTCTCTCTCTCTCTCTCTCTCTCTCTCTCTCTCTCTCTCTCTCTCTCTCTCTCTCTCTCTCTCTTTTCCGATGCGGGCGTGTACTTCATTTTTTTCTTGGCTTCATCGAGCGGATAAGTTTTCTTTGGGAATATCGGAATCAATCGTTCGAGAGTCCCCCCCCCCAAGTCTCGATGCCATGTAAACACGAAATTTCGACGAGGTGACAGATGTCTGTGTTATGTAATCAAAGACTGTATACACACAAAGCAGCGAGATATTTGTTTGGAAATCGAACGTCACAATTTCTACTCTAGTTTGCGAAACTCGCCTTCTATACCAAACCGTTCGATTTTCTCTTATCACCCGCCGTTGATACGCGCTATCTAATTTGCAAGGTATGTACATTACCGCCTCGTCGCGGTACAATTTTCTTTCCCACACAGAAATTCTCCAAGCCTTGGTCTATTTTTATCGCCACATAAAACAGCCTAGATTACGGCCCCCACCTCCGAAATATTCCTCAAGGCCGCGTATACTACTCAAGATCAAGTTCACCGCTGAAAAAAGTGTCTTACATTTTAACGAAATCAGCAACGACTTCGCAATCCCGCGAGAATTCGCTTCGGTCGGCGCATTTCGACGATCGTTTCGCCAGCGCGGCGCGACGAAGAATTTTCGCTCAGCACAAGTTTGCATATCTCGAGGAGAGACCGGGTCTCTGCTTGGCACCGAGAGTTTCTCCGTGTCTCTTAAATGGAAAGGCGACGGTGTATTGACAACGGATGTCCATATAAGTGCATCGCGCGCCGGGAGAGCCTCGAGCCAGCGTGTCAGCCTCTCTCCTTCTCGAGGGCAAGCCTCCACACGCCTCCCACACGAAAGCTGGAGCAGCATACATTACGTCGCCGACGACGACGCCGGGGGAAAGAGAGGGTGAGTCAGCAATGTCAGCGCTATATATAGTGCCGCGACTTGACCATAAGCGAGCGAAAAAAAAAAGAGAGGCGTGACGCCTGGAGGAGAAGAGTGTCGCGTGTTTTTCGGGAGAGAAGGCATTTAAAGAGAGAGAGAGAGAGAGAGAGAGAGAGAGAGAGAGAGAGAGAGAAAGAGAGGAGCGTCAAGTATACTTACACACGGGGCCGTGCAAAGGAGCGATTTATTGTTCTGCCGATTTCGGGCGTAACGGTGTCTTGTTTGTCTTTTTCGTCAAGTTTACTTATCTCGCGCGCTCGCTGAATCAGACTTATTTTCGGTTGCTTCTATTTGGACACTATATTCGCGCGGGATCGAAGTGCAAATTAATTTGCCGAAGTCGCACGACCGCCTGAGAGGGTTACGTCAGAAGATTACGAGCGCGAGAAAAAGCGCGCGTATACATTATCGATAAGAGGAGAAGAAAAAAATCGTTTAATCGGGTCACGACTTTCGTCTCCACGACTGCAATTGTCATCTGGATGGACGGCCTGTTTTTCCAGCGAGAGAAACCAGCACGATTCATGAAAACCCGTCGCCGCTTACGTAATCCCCGCTCTAATTATGTTAATTCTTCAATTACACGTAAATGCTCGTTTTTACTCGCGTAATACCCATCTCTCCCAGCAGCGCAACTCTTTCAGACTTATTATTATACTCATTCCCCGGGCATTTCCTGTCGCACGACTACCTCCGCGAAAAACATAGCCGGCAAAAGGACGAAAGCACGAATGAGAGAGAGAGAGAGAGAGAGAGAGAGAGAGAGAGAGACTCAGCCCGAATTTTTACGCTCAGGGTAGTACAACTCTGGAATTTCCTCGCGACGACAGCTGAACGGGGAACAGCTGCCGCTTCCTCCCTTTTCTCTGCGAGCACATGCACGAGGCCCGAACCTAAGCCAAGCGGCAGCGTTATATTCAACTCGCGGTTATAATTACATGCGAAGACTCTAGCCAGACTACTGCAGCCGAGCGCGCTCTTGGCGAAATTTTTAACACGAGCGCCGCGAAAAACACGTGTGTATCCACATTATCAGCGCGCAATCCAGACTCGCTCTTATCAACCTGCAGCCCGACCTTCGGTCTCCGTACGGCAGAGGAGAGGGAAAAAAATCATTAAACGCCGAGAGAGAAAAGTCCGATCGATTTCTCTCCTCTATTTGGCGACGAACAAGAGCCCGGTGTCCTTGGTCCCAAAGGCACATGTAAGAGAGAGAGAACGATCGAGTCTTTTCTCGTCCCTGCATGGCTCGAGTCGCGCGTAATCGTTGCGCAACCGCCTCGTTACATCCAGATCGCGAGCGACGTCAGCGCCTCGGACGTCCGATTTTGGCCAGAAACTAAGCGCAGCGCGCTCGGGAGGCTTATCGATTCGCGAATTATTTCCAAACGAGTTTTTGCGCAAGAGGACGAATGTTCATTCAATCCTACGATCCTTGCGTCGATAAATCAGCGAGGACGATAAATTTCGACAATTTTTTTCAAAGAGAAACGCGTCAGCGAAGATAAAACGCTTATTTCCGTCCGTTCGTCATTCCTCGGCACGACCCCGTCTTCCTTGGAAACCGCTCGGAGTCACGATAGCTCGATAATATTATTTTACACGCGTTAATTCAATTTCCACGCGAGCTTTCTAAGTTTTCATTAGATAACTATCGCTCTATGATAAACGTAACATCGCGGCGATTATTCTCAATTTTTTTCTCTCTTTCTCTCTCGCAAACTCATGACCCGTGCGGCCAGCGCCGCGAGTAAAGGCATCCGCGGAGTGCAGGCGCAGAGGAGAGGCCGGCGTGAGCAGCGGACATTGACTCGATGCGATATCCTTGAAAGCCGCGGGAGCGTGACGATACGCGCGGTTACTTCATTTTTTTTTTTTTTTTTTAACGGTCGGACCGAGGAGAAGCTCTCCTGAGCGCTCGCGATCATCGCGTACTTTAGATTGGGATCTTTCGATGGGAGGAGTAATGAGATTTTGAAGAAAAAAATTTTTTCGCCTGCCCGCCTCAGCCTCGATGAAAAAGCTCGCTCGAGGTATTTCACAGCTGTCGCAAGGTAAAAAGTTGCGCAGTGCGGCGATGCCAGCTCGCGAGAGTCCTGTCGTGCGAATCAAATTGAATTCTCGCGGCGCCGCGACATTTTTACTAAAAACTTCTGCTCGAGCAGGAGAAAAAGTTTTACGACCTAATCAAACTTTCAAAGCACGCCTGCAGTGCTCCTGTCCTGAAAACAACGCTCGCAGACGTCAGAACGCGGTAAGCTATACTTTTGTGTAAGGCCAAACCGCATTTACACATGGAAATGCATAAATCGTAAGGTCGTGTCAAGGCGACAGTCTCTAGATCTCTCCTATAGGCTCTTTGTACTGCGAAAAGCTGATGTGTAAAAAAAAAAAAAAAAAAAAAAAAAAAAACGCCAGCGGCAAAAAGGGCGATCAAAGCTGCAGTGTCTGCTGCGGGAGATAAAAGGACGAGAGAAGAGCCGACGCAGACGCAAGGTCGAGAAAAATTCGCGGTACTCGGGGAGCTAAAATCGAGCGCAAAAAGGCGACGCGAAGCCTTCGATGAGAACCTCTGCTGGGCGCGTGATCGAGCGCTTATAAAAAAGGAAGAGGAGGCGAGACGCGCGAGTGGAGAGAGCAGCTCTCTGAGGATAGAATGGTATAGTACAATGACGAGAGGGAAAAAAGAAATTAAAGGAATTCCGAGAGAGAGAGAGAGAGAGAGAGAGAGAGCGAGGAGCACAAAGAAAGGTGGATGGGTTGCGTTGATGATGACGAGGAGGCTGGGGCGTGATGGATCGTGATAATCGATTTTCTCTGATTTTACTCGATGAAAAAATGAGATATCCCGACTTTCTGCTGGATTATTCGTTATAACGACTGCGTTTCTGAGAGATAAGATTAAACAACGCAGTAAAGCCATAAAAATTCCTGCAATAATTTTCTCCTCGAAGCATTTAAACCGCCTCGTTCATTCACCTCGGAAAAGAAGGAACGAACGAAAAATCCATTGCACCGGCAGTGCTCATCTCGCCCCGGCGTTCCCAGGCGCAAGAGAGCCGGTGTCTGCCAGCGAATAGGCAACTACTTATATCTATATAGACTCGGCTCGCGACAGACAGAGCAGCGAGCAGAAAGAGAGAGGAAGCTAAAGGGGAGTGCGCGCGCAGCCGTTCGATGCCGTTGCCGCATCAAACCAGCTAGCTGCTGCTAGAGCGCGCACATATACGTATATGTACACACGTACACGTTCTGCCTGTATATACGCGAGAGAAAGATCTGCGCGGCGCTGCCACACCCTGGGATCGAGCGCTACGCTCGCTCGCTCGCGCGCACACATATATATATATATATATAAGTATATAGCTGTATATAACACACCCACTGACTCACGCTGCTGCTCGCTTGTTGCTATATACGATTACGGACGATCCGACGGCGGCCGGCCTTTCGAAAAGCCGAGAGCTTTTGGGCGGCGTATACTCTATTGATCGGCCTAGTTGCGCGCGGGTGTGTGTAATATATATCTCTACGCATGGCAAGCGACATCCGGTTATCTATACGAGAAAGAGGAAGTCCGCGAGCACTCGGGAATTGTGCAAGTCTGCTGCTGCTGCTGCTGCGCCGGTGACGAAAATGGCTACCGGCAACAGCGCTATTGCACCTTTTGCCTCAACCTCTCGCGTCTCCTTCTTTCTCCCCCCCCCCCCCCCCCCGCACAAATAAACAATGACCGGGCAAAAGTCTTCCGCGAATAACTCGAGCGCGGAGGGAGAGAAAAGTGCTCGCGACGGCTATTCGAAGGGCCGGAAAGTTGAATTACGACGTCGTCACGGAATAAATAGAACCCTCGAGAGTTCGGCGAAAAACCGTTAAAGCGCGCGCGCCGGCCGGCCGGTAACAGAGCATCAGCTCTCTCTCTCTCCCCTCGTTCGTTCGCTCGCGCGCAAAGCAACGCCGCGTTGTCGCCATGCTGGGTTCTTCGACCCATGGAGACCCGTGTGCGAAACTCTATTCCTATTTCGGCCGAGTCTGCCATTTTCTCGTTTTTCTCTCTCGCGACGTGATCGATACGTAGAGAGAGCACGCGAATTTCAGAGTCGATGACTCGACGCCCCCCCCCCCCCCCCCCCCCCCCCCCCCCCCCAGCGCCGCTCGTCTACCGGCGGATTTTCCAGCTGCAGAATTCACCAACGGTTTTTTCTATTGTCGCCAAAGTGGGGGAGAGAGTTCGAGCGAAAAAAGCGAAGCGCCCCGCGTCGGCGATTCGCCGAATAACCGTCGTCGATAACTACTTCCACGTCGATGTATAGCTATATATCTGTATATGTGGAACGAGAGTGAGAGAAAGACACACGCGTTTCGCGACGATGAGAAACAAGCTCGTGAAATTTCCCGCGCTCTAAAGTCGACCATCTAACGGTTTTCTCGCGACGGACACACTCGCGGAGAGGAAGCGACGCCGCCGCTGCTTTCGCGAGAGCGAGAAAGGAAGGCGACGCTCGACCGAGCGAGACTCTCTGGAATTCGCGATATCTCTCTCTCTCTCTCTCTCTCTCTCTCACAGCCTATAGAGAGCGAGTGGAATAGACGATGCCTCTGACTCACCTTAGCTCCAATTTGGTTACCGCACTGACCAGCCTGGATGTGCACGATTTCCCTCATGGTGTCGGTGTGTTGTTTGTTCTTTTTTAACGGTTATTAAAAAAGTAGCTGCTTCTGCTGCTCGACCTCGACGTGGTGTATCTCTCGTGTGCTGCTCGAACTCTGCGCGTCGCGAGAGACAGGAGACGAATGCGCCAGCGCCGCTCGCCGCGTCCGTTAGAGATTTTCAAGCCGCCGTGTTCCAAGTGGGCCGAGACGCTGGTGGGGGTAAGCGATCCGCGGGGCGATTGGTCGCCCGGCTGCCCCACCGCTTTCGAATTTCGCGCCCGCGCGCTATCCGCTATCTCTCCGTCTCGCTTCCACTCGCTGTCCAACCGTCTCTCTCTTTCTCTCGCTCTCGCGCTCACCGCGGCTCACGTCTTTTTTGTTCTCTCTCCCGACCCGGCTATAGGACGTGTACTTACTCGTCTCGGGCACAACGGCCGCGCAGTGTTGCCAACTGTTCGATCGGCCGCCGCTCTATTCTCCGTCCTTTTCTACTGCTGCTGAGAATGTGTTTCTCCTCGCCGGAGCCTGTGCGAATATACACGCACACGTGCGCCGCCCATACTCGCGCAATTATTACGCGTATACGTGTATGTACGTGTGGATAGAGCGGAGCTGTCTGGATATAGTAGGTATGTATCTTCTCAAGAGAGAGAGAGAGAGAGAGAGCCGAGAACGTCTATTGCCGAGGAAAAAAGAAGATGAATGTTTATGCGAGCAGAGGAGAGGTTTATCTATATAGGCATATAGATTGTACACGCTCTCATAGGCTGCTGCTGCTGCTGCTGCTGCTCTTAAAATGGGATTGTTTCTTTGAGATTTCCTGTATTGGGTTACCTGCTTTTCTGGAGGATCGAATTTTTCAGTACATGTTATTTGCCATTTTTTACAGTACGGATTAACCCGTCTCTCTCATCTCGAGTATAATTACGGTGTTTACCATGCGCACACACTCGTATATGAGCTCTAGTTGAGATGTAATTATCGAGTTGCTCTAATTTATTCATCAATTAGTTTCGTTTTTCGCGGGGGAAATTTTGTAAACCGTACCACTTTCTCTTTAAAAATACGCTCATGAGCGCGACTCGGTGAAAAATGAGGTTCACGTGCTCGCGATGATTTTCTGAATTTATTAAATCATCTTCGCGAGCTTGATTAATGGAATTCGTCCAATTTTATTCAGCCGACGTTTTACACGTTAATCAAACGCATAAGGTAAACCCTCGTATTAAAAATAACGACTCAATAATTTTTTTACCGCGGGTTATATTGATTATCACACGATATATTTATACTCCTTTTTTTTTTTTAATCATCTCGCGTTACGCCAGTAACTCCGGAGCGTGAAATATCAATTACAGCCAATCAAAGAGAGCAATAGCCCTTTAATTTAAGCACCCCCTGCAAAGTCAATCGGAGTCCGTCTATATC
This sequence comes from Trichomalopsis sarcophagae, assembly GCA_024372645.1. Classification (NCBI taxonomy): domain Eukaryota; kingdom Metazoa; phylum Arthropoda; class Insecta; order Hymenoptera; family Pteromalidae; genus Trichomalopsis; species Trichomalopsis sarcophagae. Next base: position 5,641,238 of record QLSS01000001.1, read on the forward strand.
TTGATATAACAATATCCCGCGACCCTCCTGTCAAAATCCACTTACCCCATCCCCTCAGGCTCGGATATCCCATCCGACAGCCGTCATACGTACACATGCACACAGCCCCACGTACGATCCCGACACTTGGGCCGCTGATAAAAGGCTTACAAAGAAAAGCCGCTCACGGCTACTTATCCCCTATCGCGACGAAAGAGAAGAGTCATATAGGTGTATACAGCCCAGAGCGGGTCAGTTAAATCTCATGAAAGTCATCTCGCGCTTGCAAGCATACAGGTGTCCTATACCGTCGCGGTGACTCGGCCGTCCACTCGAAGGGATGATTCATCCCCGACGTTGCCATGCGGTGCGCCGCTCTAACAACAGCGCTTTTGAGGGAGGGGGTGGCTTCGTCGGCGACACGTTTCTTCCGCTCTGATGGCTTTTTGGGAAATATCCGAACGTTATTTCTTTTGTTTTTTGTTTCACGAATTTTACGACATCGCGTCATGCGAAAACGAAGGAAGAATATGTGATATTTTATTATCTCAGAAGCGCAAAGTGTAGTGAAGCAAAAAAAATCGTTCGCGTAACTCTGTTTTCATCGCCTTAATTGCTTGCTTCGACTGATGCAAAAACGCATCGGATTCGCAATAACTCTCAAAATTACACATTACCCATTCCATGCACACAAAGCATCAAACCGAGATAGCACCACCGCTGGGGTGCAGTACTCCAATGCGTCATCTAACAACTCGCACACACATACACGACAGCTTTGTATATACTCTACCGGCCGGCGAGGAAGAGAAGAAAGTCGATATCGTGACTCACTATACCGTCTGCCGCACACCTACAACAAAGCGGTATATATACCTACTATACACTCGAGATATAGATGCGCGCGTGTATATACGTATAAAAGAATCATTCGAAGGAATCATCGCTTGTCGCTAATTCGCCAAGTCGATTTGGACATGCTCCATTGTTGGCTGTGTCTCCATTTGGGAAGGACGTGCGTTGTGTGCTTTAACGAGCGCTGAGGCCATATTTCACGGATGCTTTGGAGTATAGAAAAAAGCGTGAGAAGCCGCACGAGCTCAAGCGTCTGTGTGTGTGTGTGCGTACTTTGACAAGTTCAAGGTAGTCGTGGAAACTCGCCTGAATTATTGACGAGCGTGTAGAGTCGGTAACCATGTGCGATCGTATTATACAGTCGGAAAGTATTAATTGTTAAAATGAAAAATAAGCCGAAATCGACTTTTATTTTTTCAATAGGAAATATATTCGATGTTTACAGAGCAATTTGTCAGTCGACACATTCATCGGGGAGTAATTTGCTAGGTAAATAGTCGAGCCCTCGCTTCTTTCTTTAGACTCTCAATGAAACGCGCGCTCGTATCGATCCGACCGCTAAACGTGATTTCATTCTACCTCGACGAAGAAGAGTCTCGGCGTATACTTTTCGGGGAAAATCCAATTAATCGACGTTTGTCCCTTCGTTAATTCGTCTATACTATATAATATACTTTAGTGTAATTCGTCGAGTGCACTATTTTGACTAAGTAAAAGGCGATGCTTATCATCGGAATGGAAACAAGAGGCCTTATCTTCTCTGGTAAATCTAAGTACGTTTTCGTGTAGCTTATTCATTTTCCGGTCTGTGGACAGTCGTGTACTTTAGCAAAATACTCAGTGACTCGATGATAACAAATACAATTTTGTCGCCGCTATCGGCGAAACATCAAACTGCATGCAAGCGCCTTGTATATTATACCCTATATGTTAGAATCTATTCTTCTGTGGCTCGCTTCTCAAGGCTGGAACGTAAGTGACTTTGCCGCGATTGTATACAGATTACAATAAGCCGCGAGAACGTATAGTAGGTGCGATTCAATCTATATATATACCCGTGGGCTAATCTGAGAAAAACACACAGGTATCAGCTATACTGCTGCAGGTCGATATGCAGGCGTATCGACTCTTTCGGTAAAGTACAATTTAAAATCCTCGAGAAATAAACGCGGAAAACCATCAGCTCGCGTAATATCCACATCACGAGATCGAGGAAACAGTATATTCAGAGGCTGCCGTCGCGCTGAGGCTGAATTACGCATATTACGCTGCAGCCGTGGCGCCGTACACACTCCTCTCCCTGTCTCGAGTCTCGGCTCGCGTTACCTTATATGTATGGAACACGGCGTCGCGGCAACGCTGAAAAATTCGCTACGCCTGCGTGTAAGTAAGCATATGTATATATATATATATATATATAATCTCTCGGCCGCGAGATATACGCGAGCGTGTGCGTACACGGTTTATAGGTGGGTTTCGCGAGAGAGATATCCACAGGGGTTCTCTCTCTCTCTCTCTCTCTCTCTCTCTCTCTTTCGCGGCTGTTTCTTTTTATTTTCCTCCTCGTCCTCGAGGAGAAAGCTCGGGGAGCGAGTTTTTTGAAGCTGTGGGGAAAAATCGATTCGAAAACGTTGCGCATTGCGGCGGGTTTAACGATTCCTGGGCCGTCGCGGTGGTCTTGGGTTTCGGTTGAATAAACAGAGTTGAGCTACTAATTGAAAGCAAACGAGGAATTAATTGCAAAACGAGATGAACGAGCATTGAAACTAGCTCATTCCGCCGAGTCAGCCATCCGCTAACACGCGTAATAAAGATAAGTGTCACGCTATAGTTAAATAAACAATCATCTCGTTTGGAATAACGATATAGTATACAATAATCTGAAAAGCTCGTCAAAAACTCCGTGAGCATCGGCAAAAAAATACGAAACTCCTCACCCGGCACAGCAATTAAACCAGGCGAGCGTGAGTAATTGCCGGTCCCTCGACTGCATCGTCGTGGGGGATTATAACGACGTTGCGTTGGCGTAGCATCGAAAGCTTCCTTATCGTATTAACACACACGGAGGGAATGTGGTGTCGCGAGAAAGCCGTGGATAGTCTTCGCGCATCGATGCCCCAACGGAAGAATGTCCGCCGCGCGCTTAACGGTGCAGCAGCGGCAGAAAAGAGAGAGAGAGAGAGAGAGAGAAAGATCTGCAGCAACGGATCGAAGCCGAGATTATGGGCGCCTACATTCGCTCGCGAGTGAGGGGAGCCGTTGAAATGTACGGAGTGAAAATATTATTTTTTCAGATTTTAGGACAAGAGTGTGCGACATCGAACAAATTTTCGAGGACGGATGGGCCTGACGTAGAATGGATAGAGTTGTCAGATTGTCGCTTTCCATCAAGGAACGCGAGACCGAAGTTCTCTGCAGGCTTTATCTCTTCTCGCGGGAGTGCCTTCGTATTTTGTGCAAATGATGTCACGTGAAGCGCGTTAAAAAAAAATATATATATATATATATATATTTTGGTTGAAAAGCACACACCCAGCTTCGAATTCAGTAGCGTACACACATCGAGTATATCTTTCACCCGAATGTCAAATACCACTATACCTATATAAATATTTTCGCGAATTTGCATAGCGTGATGCACAAAAAAGAGCACATCCCGGTTTAAAAATGTATTCCTCGGTACTTCCTACAGCCGAGCAAGCGCATATCCGCAGGCTTATTTCGAGCTACGCCGCGCGGGCAATTTGAATAAATTAAAAACAGTACCGAGCATCCGTTTTAACCATTATGATTGCGCGGCTCGGAAGCAATCGGCGCAAACGCGAGCTCCCACGATGCAAAAAATAATGTTAGTACTCCCGATAATAATTGCACGCTCGCATTGCGTAACTCTGATGATGCTCCTCTAGATACGAAGGGGAAATATATATATATATATATATAAGTTTATACAGCGCCGACGCTATATCGATATTGCGTTACTGCTGCTGCTGCTCTTCATTGTTGCGCAACTGCGGACGACGTCGAAAACGCGAGGATACGCTCGGCTTATTATCTCATTGCCCATTGTTCCGAGAGAGGAAAGAGTATATAAACTCGAGCGGTGACAATGACATCATGCGAGAGCTTTTGTAGGTCGACAATTCGTCTCGAAGTACGTACGTTCTTCGATCATGTAGGATGTATGTTTTATATATATATATATATATATATATATATATATCGTTATAGAAGGACGAGGTTTACGGACGACGCGATTGTCGGATTGAGAGACTAATGCTTCAACTTCGATCGATAACCAAAGGACTACGCCCGGCAGCAGATATTCTCGGAGAAAATTTGCAAAAAAAGTCATCCACGTGCCCGAGATATTCCCCTCCATATCCTTACTTCCTATATATACATCCGTCGCGTTTCGGATCGATCGGCTGCTCCCGGCAACCGAATCACGCGACTCTGCGCCGCATTGTACATATAGATACAACGTATATTTCGGTGTCCGTATAGCCGACAACGCCTGTATACACACACAGATGCGTGTAATGAGATATACGCATATACAGGTGTATATAGGCGAAGCGGACGTGGGGTATATTTTTTATTTCTCTCGCCGCAGGATATATATATATACAGTGGCGCAGAGCGCCACCGCCTCGTATTTATTGATCCCGTCGATGACGAGCCGACGCCGGTAGCGACGTCGACGACAGCCCGCGCGACTGTGTATTATATACGGATGTTTATAAGTACTTCCGCGATGCGGACGAGGTTTTTTCGCTCGTTCGTATCGTTATTATATCTGCGCGAGGTTTTTATTTCGTCCGATCGATTCGCTGCTTATTGATTTGTCTTCCTTGTATAGAGCCCATATTTTTGCGGGATCATTAAAGGGTTCGCTATAGATATAAATCGTTGGTTACACCCCCGCTTTTCTATACTCGCTTTATATAAGCCTCTCGATTGAATTATGCGTATTACACGTGTACGAAATCGCTCCTGTCAAAGCACAACTCTATATATATATATACATAGAACTCTCCAGTCGTGATACACGCTTCGGCCCCTTTTACTATCATCGATTTCTCTCTCCCGAGGGCTACGCCGCTGTTCCGGTGTGTGCTCGACTTTTTTTTTTTCTCTTTTCAATTTACGGCCCACTGCAACGAGGCTCGGGCCTTTTATGTGCTATACGGTATAGCTTGGCTTTTTTGCGACAGGACTTAGCCGTGTATTCCGAGATAGTTTTGAGTCACTGCAGACGTGATGTCAGTTTTGTTTATAAGCGAGGTTTTTCGATTGCGTAAAACGTATGTACTTTACGCTCGAAAATTGAAAAAATCACTTGCAATATATACGGTTCATGCATGACGTCAGCGCGAAGATTTATATTTAAATTAAAAGTGTCGACTCCCGCGAATTCTAGTTTTCGTTCTTGATTTATCGCGAGATTAACCATAGTCTCTGTTATAGACACGAGCGAAGCTTACGGACCAGAAAAAAATCGCGTTACGGAGGAAACATGCAAATGAAGCTCCGCCACCAACGGCTCACGGCTATAACAATGTTAAGGATGTACAATTTCTAATACACGCTCTCGCAGGAGCCTGCACCGCTCTACTTTCTCGTAATCGAACAAAAATAAATCGTCCGTCTCCGTCCGCCTTATATAAAATATCGGCATAATTAAACTTGTAAAAGGTGCACTTGGCGTGCAGTGCGCGCGCGGTAATATGGTTATCCGGCCATAAACGCGCAGTCGCAGAGAGATCTAATTAAAAAGAATTTACAGCGGGCATTTGGGTCATCGCAGGTGTTACTCATAACTCATACAACCGTTCATTACTCGGAAGCTCGGCTCTCTCGTAAAGTTCCTAATTGACATTAGAAAAGCGAGCTTGAATCAATTAAAATTCTCTCTCCGCTGCACAAAGTCGTTCTCATCTCTCGAATTTCATGTATATATACTTTGCATACGTGCATCAGCAGCAGAGTCGAGAAACCGATATATCGAGGCCGCGAGATTTTGATACAGCGCATGAGGAGAGCGCGAGCGGAATATATAACAAGTCCGCGGCCGCTTTCTCGCGCGAGCGCGAGATTCGAAAAGGCGCTGTGCCCGAATCGGTAAGCTTCCGTAAATGGCGTCGTCCTCTTAAAACGTCGTCGTCGTGCTCTCCGAAAGTCCTCGCGTTATATACTATATACTACGCTGACTCATCCCGTATATATACATATAAGCTGTCTCTCGCGTGTTTGTCGCTACTCTTCTTGCGACACTTTAGCCGTATTTTTTTTTTCTGCCTACGGTATTTGCACTTGTACGAAAATTTCGTATGCCGTGTGCGATGTACATTATACACTGTAGAGCGGCTAATAAGATTGTATTTAATTGGACGAGATACGATCTTTGTCCATTGATGAAGGCTCACCTACACTCTCGGATTGATAAATCCGGGGACACTGCGTATATCGCGTCGACGTTTCAGAAGGAAATTTTCTTTGTTTATTATCGCGTGTACACGCGAGTTGCCGAGCTATAAGACTGTATGCAAGTCTTCGAACGCTTAACAGACCGCAATTATCTAGAGCTAATATAAACGTGTTCCTCCCGGCTTATAATCCAAGAATAAAAGTAAATTTCGTACATTATAATACGCATCTGCAAACCAGTTCCACCCATGTCTATAGACTCTGCGACCGCGAGGATATCGCCGGGAGGGACAAGCTCCTCCGCTCCTCCGACGACGTTTCTCACTTTTAGTGGCGTTATTTGCATTAATTGACGTTTACGAGAGTATGCCTGCAGCGCTATATATAGTATACATATACAGTTTCTGCCTGTTTATTCGCCCCGCAGATTAATCGCTATTATTTTCTCTATAATCGACAAGTGAGCGCATAATAGCAGCGAAAGTCTATATAACCCAGTATCGTCGTTTACATCGATCGTGAATGAAAAAAAAAAAAATATATATATATACGCAGCGAGACTACCATATTTGTGCATCGACTCAGCCTCGGCTTCGTAGTAGGGTATTTCCGATGAGAGGAGTATCCTTGATAATTACCCAGAATCGTATCGGCTCCTAGACCGATCAACCTGATTACCCTATAACGCAATATATAAGTGAATATGAACATATAAGCTGATGTGAACTGAACGAAAATTACTCGAGCTTAAGCCCGATCCGTTTCCGGCGTATATTATGTGCCCACTGAATTCGAGCGCGGCCGACTTCTTTTTTCTCTCCATCAGGCCCACGCGCGGACGCCCACGCGACCGAAATGCAGGAGAAGCCCGACGCGACACGTACACAGAAAAAGTGGCTATCAAGGCGCTCATTTTCGGCTGTTTCGTAAGTAGGATTAATTTGGAGGAGGAAAGGAACGATGATGATTGATGGAAATGTTGTTCGACGAGGAAAACGTCGATTGGTCATAGCTGCGCGGAGAGTCGATTACCGACGACAGGCGAGCTTCATATTTATGCTTGAAAAGACATAAATTTTCAAGAGTCGAGTCTTTTAAATCGTGTTTTTCAGCGCTAATCCTGAAAAGGACACGCGGAATCGATAAACACGTGTAAGTCGCGCACACATAATCGACACGCGATCGCCGCATCGAATTGTGACATCATTGTTGTTCGCCGCGCGCACCGACCCAATTCTGACGAACATACATATATACTTATACTCGTGTATCCATCACTTTTTATGACACCTAGCAACAAATATCATTTCGAGAGTAACTCATCGCCTAGCGCTAAACGATTCGATATGACACGCCTATTTTTAGAACCTGTCGTCAACACACAGGTAAGGACGAAATCCAAAACAGTGTTCTACAAGCGGAAATTCTCTCGTTCGCGAGCGGTGAAAGTATGCGCCGTCGATGCGAATAACAGATACGACTTTGTATGCGCTCTCGAGCCGCGCGAAGATTTTTAAATGGGCGGACATACGCGCCTTTTTCGTATGTGCTCGCTGACGACAACGACGAGTCTGAATTGACAAAAAGCCGCTGTGTGCGATTTTAATTTATTCGAGACGCTGAAAAACTGACCCACATGTGCGCGCGCGCGGCCCTGCGTCGTTTACGCGAGCTTTGCGCAAGATCGCGCGATGGCTTTTCGGTTTTTCTTTTGCATCGGTTGAGAATTTTCGAGGCCGAGAAGCTTGTGTAACGGTAAGCTGGAAATGCTTCTAAGCATAATACATTTCTTGAGTTGATAACTTTGTGCGACTACAAGCTATATTGTAGTAAACACGGCAAACTCTGAGAACTATATGATGACGCGAATACGCTTACAGAATTAGATATTGGAGAAAGTTTTACATTGTAATCGCTTGTTTAATCGATCCGTACAACACAGTATCGGAAAATATTTTTATTCTTATGAAAATATTTACGTATACGTATACATATGTCAAAGTTTGTTCGTGCCGTCGTGTTTTTTAAACATCACATATTAAATATAAAGTCTCTTGTGATTTGCAAATAGTAAAAAATGTAAATTGTTAATAAAAGTATCGCGTCTACTCTTAAATAGAAATAGCAAAGATTGAGCTAAAGCTAAAATACCTTTGCGAAAAAGTCTTATATTAATAGTAACTTTATTCCGTGAAGAATTGGTTCGCCAACGAGTTGAACTCATCTGCGTATCTTAGATGTAAATTGTGTGCTCCGTTTTCAAAAATATCCATTCTGAAATGTCACAAGAAGTCGTTAACGTCTACATTATAAATTGATTCGTGATTGAAAAAATAAGTTTACCTAGAATTAGCGATGTTCGCCTTGAGGTGATCTGGGTGTTCTCCAAGAACCATGGCATCCTTCGCCCCATGCACTATCAGAGTTGGACAATTAATTTTCACCAAATCTTTTTTACAGATGTCACCCCCGTTGTTATCGTAGATCCTCTTCATCCCATCTATCCAAGCACTCCAAACGTCTTGGAAATACTTTTCTCCATAGATGGCAACCAATGGAGCCCTCATCCTCTCAGACCATGTGTTTATGTCCCTTATTTCTGAAATTAATCATGTTTCTGTATTATCGCAGCTTGCAAATCAGCACCTCGTGACTTCATTACGATGATTCGTTCTTACTTTCATAAGTTTTCATTTCCTGTGGCGCGATGTAGGCATTAGCTCCAGTTACAATCATTTTTCGGACGTTTTCCGGATAATGTGCAGCCAAGATAAGAGCCGTGATACCACCGTCACTCCATCCAAGTAGAGAGAATTTATTGTATCCCAAAGCTTTCATTAGATTGCATGCCCAAGTGGCATCTCTCCTGAAGAAATTTTCAGGAAACGTTTTCTCTGGAGGCCTGGACTTTCCATATCCAGGAGGATCCCAGGCAACGATTGTCAACTTCTCTTTGTTAAGGTTTTCGATTTGTGGTTTGAAATCAGTCCATATCGTTCCTGCAATGATATCATTCGTTTATTTTCACGTAGGCATTGCAAACGAACGATCAATAGAAGTAATAATTCGAATGAAATATACCCATAGCTCCTGGCAACAGCAGCACTGGATGCTCTCCCACTCCCGTCCTGACATAGTTGATGTTAACTCCATCTACCTCGATTTTTTGTTCCTGCATTTTTGTAAATCACGTGAATATGCTATCTCTTTCAAACAGTCGCAATAAATATCGATTCGTATTTCTAGTATTACGTTAAATTTACGCAAACTTACTTCGATATCCGATGCGGCCTTTGTTGATGTCAACATATTTCTAAGATTTCGAGAAATCGGAACCGTAATTCCTTTGACTTTTGTAAAAAATCCCGGAAGACGTCTTGTTGTGAACCACATGTTTATACTTGTGCTGTTAGCTAGTACGAGTATCTAGATGCACTATCATCTACATATCTTGTTATCTAAAAATCATCTACAATTCGAAATCTCTGCCAATGGTGTTTTGATAATGAAAAAAAAAAAAAAAAAATCGTGAATAAAAAAAATGGGTTGAAACAATTTGAACTCGAAACAAAAAAATTTATTTCTTATGCTCTATTTTATTCAGTCGAGCGTTGAAAGATACATAATGGATGATCGATACAGATTTTGGATTGATCAATGTACTTTGACTATTTCTAGATGGTAAAGGGTTGCAAAACCTATGATCTGCAAATATATTATCCTTATAAAACACTATTTATGAATATGTGTATGAAATCTTTATGAATTAAAAGGACGCTCTCCTACAAAATTAAAGTAAAATGTATAAAAACTAATTGTAGTCTTTCAAAGGTTGACCTATACATGTTGCGAATTACAAATGAAATTATCAAAGTCATAATATATGCATCTCTCTACAATAATAAACTTATAAAATAATAAATAAAAAATAAACTTTTCTTTCCTTAATTCATAGAGAGAGAGAGAGAGAGAGAGAATCGTTACAATTGATACTCTTTCAAAGAAATTTGTACCTTTATGTCGTCTTTAAAAATTAATATATGGTTATAAAAAAAGTCATGTAAAACAATAATTATAAATGATTGCTGTTCCATATTGACTATGTTTTAGCGACGTAAAGTTTAAAAAAAATTTAAAATTGTACGAGACACATTTTTGAAACCTATGTCTCTGACATTGGTAATGACTGCTCTTACTAGTTAAGAGACAATTTAAAAACAGATCTTTTGTAAGGTATTTCTTAAATTATGTGAAATGAATGATCAGCGAGTGTTGGTGGGTATTGCTTATCATGAATCCTGTTCAGACTTTGCTTGTGCTTTATGGTATTCGTCAGTCAAATGTTTTTTGTATTGCGTCTGATCGTTCCAGAGTTCTGCTGCTACAGGGTTCAAGGGACTGTCATTGTTTGGTTCTGAAACGATAATTTTCAAATTTTAGACAAAATTTTTCAATTTCAGACACAGCTGCGTAGCAAAATCTATTACGTACCACCAAGCAGCGACTGGATCGATAGGAGAATAGTACGAACATCATAAAGAGCGCTCCACTTGTCCTTAAGAATATCCAAACAGATATTGCCACCACTGTCAACATTTGGATGAAAGCACGGAGTTGCAAAGCGAACAACTGGTGCACTGTATGGGTAACTGTGGGGAAACTCTAGAGTCAGCTTATAGGTCAGGCCTGCATACACCTGCAGAAGTCAATGGTTAGCATTAGCAAACAATTCGTCATCAGAATTATCATAACGAAATTTCGTGAACAATACCGTGTCGGCGGGTCCAGCAATCGTTCCGACCCACTTGAATAGGTTCTCACCCTCGGGAAATGCGGACACGCCTTTCTCGGTGCTCATCATCAAGATCATGAGTTCCTTCTGCAGGCTGCAAAGGGGTTGCAAAGAGAAAAAGTCATTAGTCCCCCATAGAGGCAATAAGGTTAGGTTACCTTAACCTCGTACATAAAAATTAAAAAAAATCACGGGCCAACGCTCCGAAACGTTCATATCCGCTGACCGAAGCTCGACCCAAACATCGAGTCTCGGTCGCAGAGGTCGCGGAGAGGGCTCGCGAATGCAAAAACGGAAAGCGGGCATCGCGCTATCATCGTCAACCCCGAGCTTGATGCCTACCGTTTGCTCACTGCGTGATTGTCTTTGGGCATGCTTTGTTTCTCCTCGCGCGACTTGCTCTGGGCCCCTTGCGACGAGTAATACGGGTTGATGTTCTGGGCCATGTTGCTCCTCGAGGATGAGGCTGCTACTGTGGGGCTGGTGTGATTTCTCGACTCGTCCGAAAAAAAGAAGTCCGCGCCGAAGGTCAGATATCGCTCGATACACACACACACACACTCTCTGCGTTTCCCCAACTGCGAGGTGTACACAACAGTCGCGCTGGAGCTCTCTTGGAAATTTGAATGCTGTGCTAGGTGACGACCGAGTGAAAAACATCAGCTCGCGGGACGCGTCAACAGCTGTTTAAGCGACGCCATATGCCTCGCGCATGCGCCGTACTCGCGGAATTTCGCTTGGAAAATCGGAGTTTCAAACGGTTTTTCCGAGTTTCGGCGATTTCGGAGCTGCCAAAGTCGATTTCGAGTATAAAGACGAGCGTCCGGCTTTTCCTAGAAATAGATACGTGGTCGGGGATTAGTCGTTGATCGCCTCGATACGATGTTCGAAATTAATCGATTATATTTCGGAGGCGATGTTTGGGTCGGACGTATTTCGAATGGGTAGTAAGGGTACTTGTTTCCTGTTTTCTCTGATGACGATGTCAATTTTATGAGCTGTAAGCACCTACTCAATTTTCTTATAGATAATTACGCGTCAGATGGTCAAGTGGTTAATGATTAGCTGCAGACCATTGCTCTGGCATCAATCGCGAAATATTTTCCATTCTCGATAAATCTGCTAAATATTGCCGCTTGCGGTCAATTTTAGGAGACAAACATCTTTATCTTTACACCTACCTTCGATACCTGATAAACGAACGAGTTAATTTTAATTCCAGACGACTCATCGGACAACTATGTACCTGTTAAAACTCCCGCTTCGACCAGTGCGCATTCCTCAACGCGCAGACACAAATATACCGCAGTCTACTACTGCTATACTGCACGCAGAGAGACTGCGGAGCACACAAAACATCAGCTAGCTGGCTCTTCGGAAAAGCTGGTGTGCAGCTCACTCCACTCATCGAATTGACCCATCGGATATCAATAAAGACGCGTCTCGGTGAAACCAGGAAAGCAGGAACGATGTAGCCGCTTTGCACAGTCTATCGCACTGGGAAAATCGAATCTCGGCTTCGCGATAAGGTAGAGAACGCGCTAGAGCAGCTGATATGCGTCGATGACGAGGAGCTCGCGAGGGTTGTGATCATGTCCTGACGAAGATTTTAAAGATCGACGAATAAGCTGACAAAGCAACAGGATGGCTGGAGCTCAAGGAACGCCCGAGTCAGAGGCGGGAAGCTTCGAGTGCTTTCAGAACTACACTGCGCCCGAGGTCTTCGTCCAGGGTCTTGCTGGCATCGTCGACCAGCAGGACGTCGAGTCCATGATTCGAGCTCAGAAACAGATGTGAGTTTTTTGTTTATGCCTTCCGATTTTGTTACTGTGGCAGGTTTGTACGATGAATTCACTTGCAGGTTGCAGAGGTTCGAGAAGACGAATGAAATGCTGACTAACTGCAATCAATTATCTGTTAATCGACTCAAGACTGCTGGCAGCGAGTTCAAGAAGCACACTGCGCTTTTGGTGGAGATGAAAAAAGACTTGGATTTCATATTTAAGAAAGTCAGGGTAATCAAGAATAAACTGAGTCAGCAGTATCCTCAAGCTTATAATGGTAAGTTGGCATTTATTTTACCAAGATGATGGATTTATTTGCTATTTTAGTTTGATTTGACATAAATGAATTGCAGAAGCTGTAAGGAGTAGCTTAGCGGAGGAGGTGATTGCCGATGATGCGGATCAAAAGCCCTCGGAACCAGAGGTTCCGCATCAACCACCAAGTAATAATGTTGGGGAAAGGAATCCAGATTCTGATGGTAATAAATAGCACATTCAATAATCATATCGGTTAGCTGGCCTTGAAAACATTTGTGATATTAAAGTATTTTTAAAGTGTTCTTTTCTATAATGTAAAGGCATGTAAAGTTGTCTTCAACTTCGATTGGTTCAAGTTTTTACAATGAAGTATTACAACATAACTAAACATGTGGGTCATTGTATGATCTACAAGCTCTATGATGTACAAATCTATTTTAATAATTCCTAACCATACTATAAAGTTGCTTGCAATTTTTGTTAAACGCTCTTATACTTAAAATGATCAAAAATTGTATTGATGTATTGACTAATGGGGAAGTGCACAAACTTGATAGTGTCTTTAAGAGACTGTGAATTTCTAAGAATTTCTCGCATCTAAAACTAAACATGTTCGTTGTTTAAATATACAGAATTTATTCTCAAATCTCGATCCTATGTGTTATTTATTTTCCTGACAAACTTATTGAAATGAGATAATTAATTACTGTTTTATATATGGCAGTTCCAGTCGAGGAGTTTCAATTCGCGAAACTGCGCGAAAGGCGAGTCGTGAGAAAAGATAGCTCATCGACTGAAAGCGAAAATGACCAAAGCAAACAGGACTCATCATCATGCTCCTCTGACACTAGTTAACTCATAACCAGTGCTTTTTATTGCACGAAGCAAAGCGTTTATACATAATTTGTTTAAGGATATTGGTGGGCATAATAATAATAAATTTACTTGTATTTTAAAGTAAGCATCTCGATTTTACTTTGATTATTTCATCGATCTTAACAAATTTTCGTTCGTTCCCAGATCATTCGCTACGCACAAAGATTTTGCTACAATTATTTTTCACGATTCCAGCATCTATCCAAGCTGATCCAAGGCAAAATTCTGATAAAAATCAGTGCAAATTACGCTCGTCGAAAAACTCCGGAGCGAAGTCACGAGTCCGTAGTTCGCGATGTACGACTCTACGCACATGCGCGCTTAAATAAAAGCGGACATACGAAAAAGTCCCGGATGACGAGAAGCGCGTGTGTTGGTATATAGCCGCAGCTGCGACTCAGCTGCTGCTTCCCCGATGCTATCGCGGAAGCTGAGAGTGTTATAGATGGGGGTGTACGTAGAATATGTATGTACATACGGTGAGTCGCTCTATTCGAGGACAGCGTCGTGGTGTCAATGTCGGCGAGCATAGATGGTACAAAAACGATCTTATACGGATTTATTGATTTGGAAAGTGCGAAAGAGTCGTTTTAAAAATTGTTCTTCGATGGGAAAATTTTATGGACGATCGATGTACGATTAAATTTCGATGTCTAAGAATAGATTAGTAAGCGTTTCCGTGTTCTCGAGTCGTTGAGATTAACGTTTCGATTTAATAAGAGATTAATCAAAGAATTGGATTGTTATTCTAAATTAAGAAGCTAGCGTTCAAAAGCGTCGAGTTATCTCTTGAAATACTGATAAAATACCTCAACAATTTCTCTTTAGTTACCGCACCTATACTCATGGTAGTAACAACCCGCACACGTCGACCTCCCCAAAAGCCTCCCACAATGTTTCCTTTCCATGCAGATACATCTATTGTGTTAATTGATGTCCTTGACTCAATTAAAAAATCACGTACGTAGACATACACTCGGCTCACAATTGATTCGTTTGATCTCTCTTCCTCAACTCTCCATGTCCTCCTTGCGCTTGTAAAAAGTGACCTAACAAAATCGCTTTTTTAAACTTTTCCCCCCTTCGGTACAACGACATACACAGGCGAATTTCTGCCCGTTCGGCCAAAAGCGAAAAAACGTAGAGCGATGGAGAGAGAGAGAGAGAGCGAGTCACGTGAGCAGGGACGATTCGATGATAAAACCAACGAGCCTCGCGGGATCCGAAAGACGCGCGGAGTAGTTGTCAGTCGGCGAGAGTTTGTCGCCTTGGGCGCAACGAAAAATCGAGTGCCAGGACGATCAGCCGCACACTGCAGCTAAGGAGCTTTCGCGAGCTTTGTGCAGCCGCCAGAAGCAGGAAACGTCATGCTCACGGAGATTCGCTCTGCGAGGGGGAGGAACGGCGTGTGGACCGTCGGTGAGATTTCAGAGATGAGATTTAACCGAGGTTTGCTTTTCTTTTCCTTTCTTTTTTTCATGCTTGGATTATTATGACAGAGGAGTATCCGAATCCTGTGGATTACGAGAAGGCCATCGCTACGACAGGTATGAGGCCTCATTGTTAAATTAACGACGGGGTTTCGATTGATGCGCAATTGTAATAACGTTACGTGTACGCGGCGTCAGGTGTCTTAATCTGGTTATAAAACTGTGTAAACTGTAGTATAAGCGACGGATAAACGATCTTATTTTCGTTTTTGACAAAGAGAATCTTTCCACACTAGCCTTCCTCGATTCAATTCGAAAAATTTCCTCCCAAGCCGATGGCACGGATAAAAGTTTCTCGGAAAATAATCGAGAGAAACTTTCCGATACCGACACTTTCACGCATATTAAAATATAATCAAGGATCAACGTTATACACATCAGATAACGCGCGAGTTCGGACACGCGATGAACGATTAAAAAAAAAAAAAAAAAATACGAATACAAATATCCATCTATATGTATAGAAAATGATAAGCGACGTCTCGTTTGCTAATAGGCTACGGACTCTTCAACATACTTATGCTCCTGGCAGCTCTGCCCGTCGGCTGGACCTGCGTCCTCGACACCACGATCACGGCCTTCTTCATCCAGTCCACCGAGTGCGACTTCGAACTGACCCTGTTTCGCAGAGGCGTCGCCGTTGGCATTGTGTACATAGGTTCTATTCGGATTTTTCAGCGAGACGACTCGATTCGCAAAAGACGCGTGTGCGCGTTATTACGAGATTGCGGTATATCGTCGTTCCTACAAAATCGAATTCCGATGTTTAGGGATGATCATCGCTGGGCCGCTCTGGGATTTCATCTTCCAAGACTGCGCGATTAGCTCGTTCTCGGGAAAGCGTAACGTGATTATCTTTGGACTAGTGCTCGACTCGATATGCAACATCCTTTGGGCTCACGCCACCTCTTACTACTCCTTCATCATGTACAAGTTTCTCAATGGAATACTGTGAGTACACGTATATACGGGAGGTGCAAACAGTAGTTTTCTCCAGTTTTGCACTAATTTTGAGAATAATCACAGGATCGCTGGTCCGTTGTCACTGCTCATGCCCTATCTCTCGGAGTTCCACGCTCCCACGTATCAGCAGACGTTCACCAAGTGGGCCAGTCTGCTCTTTGTCATTTCGAACATTTTTCCACCAGGTATGCGAGAGAGGCTTTTTTTTTTTTTTTGTATATTTTCTCAGGGAAGATACAAGTGCCGAGAATGTTCGTTTTTACAGCCTTAGCATCGGTATTTATACTGCACACCCACTGGTTGAATTTTACGATTTTCAACTATTTCTACGAGAGCTGGCGAGTCTACGTGCTGATCTGCACGATACCTTCGATAATGGGAGCGATTATGGTGTGTCTGATGCCGAAGAGCCCGAAATACCTCTTGACTCAGGGCGAGAGCAAGGAAGCTCTTCGGGTTTTGAAGACAATGTACAGCATGAACTTCTTCGAGTCCGCAAGCTCGTTCAAGGTACGTAACTCTGAATCTTTTAAATAAAGTTTTTTAGAACCGAGTATACGCAAACTTCACTAACGTTCTTTCCATTGTTCTGATTTGTAAGATTAAGACACTCGTAGCTCGACAAAAAATGAGGAACAATTTAAAAAATATTTGCAGGGAGAGCTTGCAAGATAGTATCTCGAAGCTGAAAATGTTGTTCTCGCAAGCTTACTCGAGGGTATTTCTAATTCTCCTGGCCCTGCAATTCACCAGTATGCTAGGGTGAGTTTTTCAACGTTGGCAAATCGTATTTTACACGCATAGCTTCGTTCAACGCTAAAACAAACATTCCAGCTTCAACACGATGAGACTGTGGGTGCCTCAATTGTTCATAACGTTGAACAATTTCCGAGTTCTCGTCCGGTCGTTCTACCCCGACAAAACCGTAACGATGTGCGAAATGCTTTTTCCGCGGATTCAGGCTGACGTCGACTATTCATCCTGCAACTACACCTTGGTAAGAGAAACGAGCGTGACACGATTACGCAGCGAGATAACGCTTTTTGATTTACAGCCTGGCGTTGAGTCTGCAGTGTACGTCAATTCGACGATAATTGCGTCGTCAGCTGTCGTTTTCGGATTCCTGTTTACGGTCATGACAACCACGCTGATGAAGAAAATTATCATTATCGGTATGTTTATTATTTGTTTAATATTCACACAATAGTATCATCGGTATAAAATGGATTTGCAGTTATGTCGTTCATGATCTCGACCATCGGTAGTTTCGGAGCCAACTGGGCTGTGGAGATACCTTACATACTCGTCTTGTGTTCGTCCATCATCGTGACATCGAGGATAGCTGGAAACATAATCATAGCTTACAATGCCGAAGTCACGCCTCAGAATCTTAGGTAACTCTTCGTTATTCAATATACATATCGATCGTGCAATAAAGCTCTTCATAATTCAATAGCTTTCTCTTATCTAAGCGTCTGCTTCTGTTTGGAAGCGCTGATTATGCACCTCTGCTTTATGATTCCATCGTTATAAATCAATTAATCAAACGCCAACGTACACACTCTGTTGTAAAATGGCTTAACTTGGTTTTTCCCTATCGTCCTATAATCAAACTACACATTGTACGATTACGGTGATGGGATTATTAATATACAACACGAACAACTGTCGTTTCAGGCCAACCGCCACCAAGAGTATTAATTTCATGGGCAACGTCGGTGCAGCGGTAGGAAATATCGTCTTTTCCACAGTTTTGGGACTCAATTGTCTCACCGCCTTCATGGGCATCGGCTGCTTGACACTACGTAACGACACATTTTTATATCATATTCAAATGCAAACACGTATGCAAATCGATCGATAATCTCGCGGTAAACGGAATGTTTCATTCTTTCAGTTTGCTACGTGCTATCTTTCTATCTGCTGAAGAAGCCAATTGAAGAGATTAAGCCTGACGTCGAGAAATACACGCCAAACGGGGAATTTTCATGATTCAGTCGCGACTAGCTGTAGCGCCGCGACTATAAACGATCGTGAAGAACTCTCGTCATGTGATCGAGAAAAAAAAAACGTGATACAATGATATTCAAAGCGTGATCTGTTATACGCTTGTACAAGGCGTGTCACTTACACGAATCGATATTATTTTTATACGATCTTAATAAACGCACTGTACATTTCAACGAAAACCTATACGCACGAACCCGTTCCATTCTCCAGCTTGCGCATCTGTAGCTCTGCGCGAATTAATAAACGATCCGACGCACACACACACACACACACACTGCGCGAAGCTCGTTTTTAAACGACAAGCTGCGCTCGTCCATTTAGCAAATTTAATTTCGCAAACATCCCTCTTTAAACGTCGTTTACGACAATCATATCGTATTTCCCGCGGCTTCTTGCAGAGGAAATCCGCGCGCACACACACACTCACACTGCGCGACTACGACGGCAGCACGTGTGGCACACGTGGCACGAGAGCACATGTGTCTCGGTAATCACACGCGCGCATATAGCGGAGAAAGAGAGAGAGAAAGAAAGGCGAATACGACGAGGATAGATGTGTGTGTGTGTGTGTGTGTGTGTGCGCGCGCGCGCGGACAGAGGGAGGAAGCAAAGTTAAGCCGGCGCAAAACACGCGGAAACAGCTGTTTAAGCTTATCCAGTTCACCTGTTCGTCCGTTCATCCGATATTTTACAAAGACTATAGCGTAGGTGCACATTACGCGCGGGCAACGTGACACTTTGTTTCCCACCATATGTACAATCTACGTAAGAAAAAGTCGCATAATCGCTATCGGTCATTCTCTCTCATTATAAATTGCGGATGACGCGCGCATAGAGCGAGTAAGTATTATACTGCACAGAGTGAGAGCTCTGGTTCGTTTCGAGCTGCTCGTTCGCGTCGACGCGCCTGCTGTTGCTGCATCCAGTTGACTCCGTGCAATTGACATCCACTCGGCTTTCTCTCTCTCGCGTGCGTGCTATCGACAGATTCGCGGCCCACCCCCTGACGCCACGGCGAATCTCGCTCGCTATAACTTCCCAGGTATATCTGTATATATATATATAGAGCGTATATGCTGTGTATACCGATCGGAGCACTGTCACTTCCGACTCTCTTTTGCGCGCGAGGATACGCGGCGCCATGTAGTAGTGGAATGCAGCAGCCGCCGTCGCAAGCTTTTACGCCTACGCAATGCGACGAGTTAACGAGGAGGATGAAAAGATCGTGGAATCGGAATGAGGTCTTGCTCGTTATACCTATACCAGCATCCTCCAAAACAAGGAGAGTGAGAGAAAAGAAAAAAATGAAACCCAACGACCCGCATAGAACCGATCCGCGTATACCCGTATACACAGCGCCGTTTCATTCAACACTATCAGCGCGTGGCCCGCAACGCAAACACCCACACAAAAATCCATCAACGATCCCTTCCCGCAGCCGTTCGCGCTTCCGCATTTTTTTCCCTCTATTCTCCCTGTATACCTGTATGCACGCACACCATACTGTATACAAGAACGCACAGGCCGCAGAGATTCCGCGCACCTGCGGCGCACCTGCGATGATGCGTTCTAAAACCGCTGGCGGCCGGTGCAGTACGGCTCAATTGAGGCTTGGTGTGTATGCGTGTGTATACACTCTGGGTTAGAGTGGGCGGGCTCGCCGCGCTTTAATTCAAGTGCGCGGCTCGAACTCGCGTTGCGGGGGTGTGGAATCGCTGTTGTCCGGATTAGCTGGATGTTGATTGTACTTATTTCAAGTCGTGAAATTAACCGGCGTGAATTATTCCACTATTACGGTGTGTGTCGGGTTGACGGATTAGTTTCTTTGTACGCGATAACCACTTTTCCATGTGTAATACGTCGAGGTTCGCGACAATTGACAGGCGACGAGAGCGAACGAGTGCGGGGGAGTACGCATGTATAGGCTCAAGTGGTCGGGATTCGATTTGCCGGATCAAACGAAGTTATAACTTCGCTTTCGCTCGGGGACAATCGTCAAAGCGCGCCCGCGCGTCGAAACTTCTTCCTATACATATTTCCGATACGGATTGATTTCTTTTCAAACCGCAATGTTCAATTACTCGTGAGAGGAAAAGATCGATATTGTCTCGAACGTCAAACAAAACATTCGGCGCATAATTTCGCTGCGCAATATTCGAATAAAAGCCCATAGCTAAACCCGACGGCAGCGTGAAAGGGTATATAGCAGCAGCAACAGGACAAACAAGACGTGGAAAATCGGGCACGTCAATTGCACCGCGCGTATACGCGCGCAAAACGGACCAGTCGATTATAATGCCGGCGCTCGGCTCGCGCACAGGATGAACTGCCTGGATGCAGCCGGAGGCTCCGGCCCGTAATTTACGACTTATCTACGAGTACGCAGAGCGTGTAATTTTCCTCGCGTTGCTGTATACTCAGTGCTGCTGCAGTTCGCTAGAGCCGACGTTTACAACGCGCTTATCTGGACCGAGCCATATTACACACATACCTGCAGAGTGTGGGACAAGCTTCTGGCTCGAACGCATGGATGAGTGAGGGAAAAAGTGTATGCGCAGAGGGTGCGCAGGTTGCTTTGATGAAAATCGCTGATTAGAAGCGATTTTAACCGAGAGGGAATGAAGTTTATGTCAGTTCGATTATTTTGAATATTGTACGATATATCGACATTTTAAGCTCGTGCCTGCAAACTAAAAATTGCAATCTAAAATTTTATTTCTATTTGAAAGTCCAAAGACTTTTTGGACTGACTCTTACCCAGTTGCTCAGACTCTCCGAGTCTCTGGCCAGCGACGATAGGTGGCGCATGGCCACTTTCCTATTTCCCTCATCGCCATCTGCAAAAACTACCTTTGTTGGGCCTATACATATGCCGATCAAGCTATAACTGCACGTTACCGAAACTTATTATCATTTTCGTTGATGCAGTATTCGCATACCTGACTGAATTTCGGTAATTCCGATGAAGTACATCGAATTTATCGAGTTGCTGCTGAAAATCTAAAAGTAAGAGTAATTAAGATAGATCATTTTGTTGTTGTTTCATCACAGACTTACTTGTAGTTTTTGAAAAATAACCAGCTCTATTCATCGTCATGTAAACGCGGTAACGAAACTCCCTTCCGGACGTTCAAAACACTACTATAGAGCCTCTCTCTATCGAATATGGCTAGCTCGGCATGAAATAAATGTAATTATTGAAGATTTAATTACGTATGAATAATGCCTCGAAAATGCTAGCTTGGGAGAAAAAACTCGCCTTTGTTCGATTTTATTTCATAGGTGAGCAACAATAGGAAATCTCGCTGAAAATACACGCTTTCGTGATGAATCTTACTGTTTTCTATAGCAATTTGCATGATAAATAACAAAAAATAATTATTCATACAACTGTGCATTATCTATATTGTGAAACTTTAAACTCCCTCCCTCGATAATTGACTCTCGATATTATTGCGAGTAGGAAAAATCTCTCACCCCACTGCTTTTGCCTGTTCTTGGAAAAGCAATTATTCCATACACCACAATGCGGCTTGATTTTTATGTGCAAATATTATTCTTATGTTCGTCGAGATAATTTGCATAATAAAAAAAGTGAAAATAATTATTTTCGAGTCTGTATGAAGCGCGAGTTCGAAACTCAACAGAATAAGAGAAGCAAATGTCTCATGTAAAAGTGAAATCGTCATTTTAACGGGATTCAAGTTTCCAAATATATAATTTAAAAATTCAATTGAGTTTTCATTTAATAGTCTATAATGTGAAAATACGTACTGATCGAAGCTTCATTTACGTAAGTACAGCTAGGTTGTGCTAAATTTATAAAAGACAATACATTATTTGATGCCTGTACGTTATGTAATTTTGATAGAACAATTTACATTTTAAGTGACTATTGATTAAACAAAGTTTCCTCTGTTATTATCTAAATGTTCAGGGAGCTAGGGCAAGCATATTTAATTCTTGAAATTATTTCAAATCTATAGTGGCTACTTTTGACATTTTTTACTACAATTGCAATTAAAACTATATCATATATTTAAGCACCATACCGTCACAATTGGATAAGATTTTCGATCAAATTATCCTATTATTAATTAAAATTTACACGATTGATTCTAGGTTTTGAAACACTTTAATCGCCAAAATGGATATATTCGATGGCGCATACTACAAAAGTTGCAAGTGGTTTTTAAGTACTCTAGGACTATGGCCTTATCAAACAGACAACAGAAAAAGAATTAGTGCAATAATTTTTTTTGTAGTCAACATATCGTTGGCGATCCCAACGGTGAGTTTGTGTACGTCTAGATTTGTGAAATATATAAGTTGGAAATTATTATTTAAGAATTCTAAGAACGAAATGATTAACAACAGGGTGCACTGCTATACAAGTTATGGTTGAAAAGCTTTACTGTCACTTTTGAAAACACTGTATCAGTCATGTTTGCTATTGGATGCTGCGCTAAATATGTCGTCACATACACAAGTTCACAACGAGTACGTAAAAAAGTTGACCAAGTAATGATTGTCTACAAACTTGTTGTTTCATTATGATATTCAACATTTTTTCTTAGCTAGTCCGGCTGTTTGAACAAATAGCTTCTGATTGGCAAAGAATTACCGATACTACTGAACTGTCAATATTAACGAAGTATTCGGAAAAAGGAAAGTTTTTGATAACATTCTATCAAGGTTCGTACAAATGTTCTTGCTATTTCAGATTCTAAAAACTACATTATGTTCAGTCGTCTCGCAATTTTAGTTTACATATGGTTTGGATGGACCGTGTACACATTGATGCCTTTCATTCCATACTTTCTGGATAAAGTATCACCTCTAAACGAAAGCAGACCGTTATTGATGCCATTTTACGCCGATTATATAGTTTTCGAACAAGCTGATTATCATTATACATCTTGTTTTCATATAGCTTTTGTCTATATATCCAGTGCCTTGTTGTTTTGTGGCGTGGATGCTACATTCGTCATGAGCGTCCAGCATACATGTGGCCTATTTGCAATTATTTGGTAAACAATATTTTTGGTTGAAATTAATGGTGCATCAATCGAGTATTAAAATTAAAACTAAATATCGATGTTCGCAGTCATAGATTGGAGGGTGAAAAGATTAAGAAGGAAAGTGAATATGCTCAGAATGTAACGAAGACGCTGAGTGAAGAGGAATTGCGCGAGGTGGTTATTTTTCACAACAACTGTATAACGTAAGAAAAGAGATTGAAATCGATGAAGCTTTCAAATCATTGATAAATGTTTGTTCTATGTGTAACATGTTATGCTTAGATGCTCCGGTTTGCTGGAAGATTCATTCAATCTTTCGTTTCTTATACTGAATAGTATGAGCGTTCTTGGTTTAGCTCTTTCGGGTGTTTACGTAAGCAACTCCTATATCGCACATTCATTATGAAACTCTATAATCATGTCAAAGTACTGAGATATCATTACAATTTTAGTTCATCTACATTTACGAAGATTATTACAAGTTTGTACGGATCATGGCATTTTTTGTTGGTCTCATCATTCACTTGTTGTACCTCAATTGGGTAGGCCAGAAAATTATTGATAGCAGCGAAGACGTCTTCTTGTCAGCGTAAGTTGAATACATTTTTATATACATCTTCAGAAAGCGTTCATCAAGCTACGATTAACTTTGACAGTTACTGCAGTAAATGGTACGTCATTTCCACCAGCGCAAGGGCTTTCATAAAGATCATAATGGTCCGAGCTCTGGAACCATGTCGATTGACCGCTGGTGGGCTATCGACTTTGTGTATGGAAAGCTTTGGAATCGTAAGATTTAACATTTTTATCCTATCAACAAAGTAAACCTCAGGTTCATGCTTTCACTAAATGGCTTTTGCATTCCAGCTGATCAAAACTTCGGTATCGTATTTTACCGTATTCTTATCCGTGGCATAAGCAGCAGGTACTGTACAGCGTTGTAAAGGAAGTTGGAAAGTCGGCCCATCTGCTTGAACGCATATATTTTTCTACAAATCTAAATATAAAAAAGCGTATATTTTGTAAACGGTATACTCCGACGAATATCCTACTATTTTGTAACGCAATTTACAGAACACATTCGATTTCAGACTGCAACAGGAATACTCAAAATCTGTATATCTTTTGATATTAGTGTATAAAATACCGTATAGCTATAAAGAAATCAAATCTCGATTCTTTTTAGTAAAAATATTCCGAGAAATTCAATCCACGTGTCGTTTCGCGTAGGCTTTGGACTCGAAATAGCTCTGAAAGTACAGTGATTTGCAATGACGGAGCGGGGATCAATCGAGATTTTCGGAATTCGAATGGTCGGAATTGATAACGGCTCGGGAAACCTTACGGGCTCAAACGATTGAAATGCCAAAGCGTTGTAACGTATAAAACAAAACAAAAAATCAGCTACGATATAACACCGAAATCATCATCAGGCTCGCGCGACAAAATCACATTCAAAACACATCAAAAGCAGCCGATCCTGCGCACAAGGAAAGCTCCGATCGTAATTAATTTCCAGTCCCGTAAGCCGGAGGAGAGAGTGCAAAGTAAAGCCCAGTACAGAAAGAGGGTGTATATATATATAGGGAGAACGGGGAAGTACATAGTGTGTTATAGGTGCTGGAAAGATCGCTGCACGTGAGAGAGGGAGAGAGAGAGAGCCGGAGCTATTCCTCAGCTTCAGAAGCAGAGCTTTTCTTCGCGCGGAATATATATCGGCGCGTCAGGAGCACGTACACGGCGCGCAATATTTGCGAATAGGCTCGAGTTTTCCCGCCTCTCCGATCTGCCCACTTAGCAGACTCTCGGAGCCGCTTCGGAATCGAATGACCGAAACTTCCTATTTCCTTATTGAATCGGAGCAAGGCTTCCGTTGAAGTTGCCGAGCTCTCTCGGTCGGATGCGCGTAAATCACGTTTCTTATATATATATAGCATCGTTGCTCCGTGTTCAAGGGCCTATTGTTTCGAGCTTCCAGAGTGTAAAGCGACTACCGGTTGATCGATCGATCGATCGATCGGCTCGAAAAAGAAGCCAACCACGTCGATCATCGGGCTGCAGAAAAGACAAGAGCTCGCAAAGGCAAAACCAGAAGCGCTCGCCATCAAGCAAGCTCCTCTCTCTCTCTCTCTCTCGCTCACGAGAGCTTGCAGCATGCCGTCAGCAGAAGCCCGCCCGTCTCGCGGTTTCTATTATACCCAAGAGAGAGCTGCAGTAGCGCGCATTTCGTGTGTGGCCCGCGTTCTGCTCGCGACGGGGGTAGACGTCCCTCTCTCTCTCTTCTTCTCTCTGTCCTCGTGCTGCTGCTGCTCTGGCGCGTAGCTCAGTCGGCCGCCGGCAGCCGCGCGAGCCTCAGCTCGAGAGAGTTGCGGCTCTGTATCGCGCGTTGTACAGTAAATACGCAGTCGTTCCGCTCGCTTTTTTTTTTTTTTTTTTTCGGCTGAGAAGAAAGGTCGCAGGTGTACGCGACACCTGTATAAACGCTGCTCGCACCGCTGGTTTGGCAATTTCTTTTGTTCGCGCGGTGATCGAGAATCGATACAGCTTTGAAAACCGATGTGGAGGAACTGGTTCAGTTTTCTTTCGACGAACGCGCGAGAGGATGTTGAAGGAACTGGATGCACCGAGAGCTGAACGCGAGTACCGGGCTGTTTTTCGGCATCGTCGTTGAAGATTCTTCATTGTCGAAGGTGAGTGGTTCGATATTTTATCGCAAAATAACAGTAAATCGATAGCTTGTGTACGGCAAATCAAAGCCAAATTGCAAACATCAGAGAGTCCATCGAAGAATTACTCTCCGCAAGCGAAAACTCCCCCCCTATAAACTCTCGTCAAATCAGCGTCAATATAACGACGAGATCAACACGCCGCTGGAAACGGGCCGGAAGGGGTGAGACAGAGAGCAGAGATCGAGAGCGACTGGTTGTTGCACATACGCGAGGCGCACACACATGTCCCCGAGCACATGCTTCGCTCAAACACACGTCTCTCTCTCTCTCTCTCTCTCTTTTTCTCTCGGGACTGGAGCAAAGGGTGTACTGTTGCATACACAGCAGATCGTGAAAAACGAGACGAATCAACGGGACTTTTGTGCACGAGATGTGTATGCTGTACATATGGGGCGCTAAAAGGATTAGTTCCTTCGGTTCGATATTAATCCTTTGGAAGAGCGATGGAAAAAAAGGCAAACAACATACGCGCGGGAAACTTGGAAACTCGGGTGAACTGGAAGAAGAATAAGGCTGCCGGCGGCGGCATGCGAAAACCGTCAGCTGCATCCCATCGCACGCGATATTCGCCGATAATCAGTTCTCTCTCTCTCTTTCTTGGCTTTCCCGCCGTCCATTTATTTCAACGCGAGCTTTCCTCTCTCGGCTGTTCCCGTTTAATTATCGGACGGTATAAATCGACGCGCATCTGAAAAACGCGCGTATAAACGAAACCGTAACGATTTTTCCAGGCATAGATCGCGACTTTCCTTCCGCGTAATCGTTTCGCGACACATCCGCGTCGCCGCGGATCAAGGCGGCATCGATGAATGAAATTCGCGCTGCCTCAGCATCTCCATAGAGAGCTTTCGCGCGCGCGTGTTGTAGCCGAAGTATTATATCGATTAACTGTTGGCAACAGAAGAGCGCGCGCCTGGCTTTGGCTTTCCTATATTATTAATCTTTCTCCCTCTCGCTTTACGATCCCTCTCTCTCTCTCTCTCTCGCTCGCAAGTTTCTCTCGAGAGTACATACACACAGCCATAGACGCGTGCACACATAGCGATGGGGTTATACGTTATAAGCGTGTCCGTCAGGTGTTGCGGGCAGCTTCCCTCGCGGTTCAAAGGGAATCAAGACTCGGGACACAGAGAGATTCTATATTTCCAACGGAATGCGCGCACCTGGCAGGTAGAAGCTTGCGGTGCACGTCACGTCGCGTTTATTTTGTTGATGCGTGGGCGGACACAGTGCCTGCGTATACGCCTGCGAGATAAAAGTTTCAAATGAGCACCGGATTAAAATGAGAGAGGAAGAGCCCGAGGCGCTGCGAAGTTTTTGAAGTTTCGGAAAAATAGATCGAATCTCCCTCACTCGGAGCTTGCGCTTGGCTTTGTGCGCGCAGCTTATTCTCGAAAACTCTCTTCGCATAGGTAAAATTGAAATCGCGCGCGGCTGGATCTATAAATTTCGGAAAAAAAAAAAAAAAACGATCGCGGGCCTGTCCAGTCGGAGTATAAACACAGTCGCGGAAGAGAACCTACAGAGCTGCAGCTGCGCCGTGTAATAGTTCGTTCCGAAGCCCTCTCCGTGTACACGGAGAGCAGCAGCGATTTCCACAGGCCCGGCTGACGGACCATCTGCACTCGGCGCACCTGCGAACTTCCTTCCTTCGATATTGCGCGGGGGGGTCGTCGTCGCCGGCTATATTCCGATTTATACTGAGAGTTTAAATTCCCGAGCTATAAGTCGATCGAGCCGTCTAACTGCAAAAGCCGCAAACGAGCTCGATGACCTCAGCCCCGGCCAAACGCGCTCCCTCGACTGATTTTTCCACGCGTATACGTATACGGCTCTCTACGGCGTTGTGTGTGTGTGTATGATATAGCCGCAGAGCGCGGACGAGTATCTGCCGTTGAAGCGCGATTGATTGACAGAGCCAGGAGCTTTACCGCCGGCGGCGTCGCCGCCGTGATCATCGACGAGAACCGACAAAACCATCGAGTATAACTGCGCGCGCGATTCATCGTTCGTTTAAACAATTTCCGCGAGGAAATTTCTCTCTCTCTCTCTCTCTCTCTCTCTCTCGCGGTTGGTGCGGGGGAAAACGCGCCGACGTCATCCGCAGCATAACACTTGTGAAAACTTTCGCGCAAAGACAATAATGCGCGATCGGGCGGTTCTTTTTTTCCGAAATTCGACGAAGCTTAATTGAATTTTCCCGAGCGCAAGAGGATTTTACAATTCGCGCAGTAAAAGGGAAAAATTGAGAGTCCGAAAGTTCGAGTGTAAAGCGAGTTTTATTCCGGAGTCGTATATAACTTGGAGAGAGCGACGCACCTGCGTAGCAGATAACCGAACTAATTTGCCGAGCGATTTCGCAGCGCGTGCGCGAGCCGATCAAACAAATTTTTCAAACAAAGTATATCGATCGAGCTCCACACGCGTGTCTCGACGAGCGATCTATTCGCGGGTAGAAATGTAATTCTCTCTCTCTCTCTCTCTCTCTCTCTCTCTGTGTTGCCAAGGACGTTTGCGTATCATTGTTCGCTTATACAAAAAAAGAAATGTCACAGCGAGATAACCAGGGCCGCATAATGAAGCAGTACCGCGCGTAATCGTGCCATCAGCAGGGCCGAGCGCATCAAAAAGTACGACATCAAAAGCTCCCCGCTTGGCGGCGCACAATGCCCGAAATTTCAATAAAACAATCGGCGTATACTGTGTAACGGGCGCGATAATAAAAAGCCCAAAATCTTTCGCGTATAATAGCAGGTGTATACACCTGCATTAGCCGAGAGCGCGTATATATATATATACGTACACGGACTGCAATAGCACGTGCGGGCGGCGAATCATCATCAGTCGCGCAGATAAAAGCCATCTCAAAGCGCGACTGTGCGTGACATTTTTATAATGAAGCCGGCCTACCGCAGCATAAAGCGACGCTGTGTGTGTACGCGTATACCTACGAGTACAGCGAGTCAGATGCGAAAGAGGAGGTAGACATCTGGCCTCTGTCTCGCGAGCCGTTCTAATATTGGAAATTTCAGCGTGTGCCATGTGCGGGACATATGTATAAACATAAGCCAGGCTGTTTCGCCGGCTGCAGCGCTCGAGAGGCTGCTCTCTCTCTCTCTCTCTCTCTCTCTCTCTCTCTCTCTCTCTCTCCGTGCCTCTTCAAGAGGGTTAGGGGCCGACTGCAGGGCTGTGCAGTCCTATCGATTCGCGATTATATTTTCGACACGCTTTTGCCGAACTTTTTTCTCGGGGGAGATCGACGATTTCGCGCGAGTATATGAATGGGAGGCTTTGTGATCGGTGCGACGATACAACAGCTGGTCTAGGCGCGCGTTTTATTGTTACAGGCACGCGCTGATTTTGTCGACGAACTTCCGGCTCTCTCTCTCTCTCTCTCTCTCTCTCTCTGTGTCTCTCGCTCGCGCCTCCTTCTTTCTTTATCTTCGTCGCGCGAGCGTTGTTTGAGAGGCAGCATTGATGGGCTGCGAACAGCTTGGGTTATTCACTCGTGAAAGCACAGGCGGTTATCGTTTCTCAATACTTTATTTCTGATCTACGCGTAACGAGCTCGTAACGAAGAAGCGATTTTTCGCTGTTTGCACAGCCATACGCGACGATCCAGTTGACTCAGATGCGCCGAGAGAAAAAACAAAACAGCGCGTGTCGTCTCTCGATCGATACTTTGTCCTCGGTCTAAGTTAAGAAAATAAAATCGCTAAAATATTATGAACGCAAATTCCTTCAGCCCCGCGAATTAAAAGTCCAGCACGCCGCATAAATAGAACCGCGAGCGAGTGCAATATCGAGAGGAAAGCGCGAATATTTTCCAGGGCAGAACGGTGGCTCTCGATCCCGTCGATTAAAAAATGCTAATAACCCCCTACTGATGAAGACGGATCACCGGCAGCAGTCGCCGCGCATCGATTCACCCTCTCCGAAGACGCTTTCTGCTCTTCTTCTTCTTCTTCTTCGTTTTTTTTTTTTTTTTTTTTTTTTTTTTTGTTTCATCTCTCCGCGCACACAGCTGGGATTTCGTAAGTCAGCGGCCACATCTGGATCCTGACAGCGTATAAGTATGTGCGCGCTCAGGCGCACATGGCACAGCCGTCGCTGCTGCTGCCTCTCCTCTCACCCTCCTCCGAATGAGTCACGCGGACGATATTGCAATCTCTCCGCGGCTCTCGCTCTCGATATAGATATAGTATTTTGCATACACGCGGGGGTCTGTATTGGGAGAGAGGAAAGAGCTGTGTCGCGCGGCTTACTTCCTAACTTTTCTAATTATACCGCGAAGGAAGCTGCGTGTGGCGATGGGGATATTTTTCTTATTAAGTGTGTAAATCGAAGCGAATATAAGCCCGCGGGGAGACGAGAGACGGAGAAAGCCGCGGATTTCCCGTCGCGGCACGATTGTTTACCCAACTAAGCGTCTCAACGAGCGACGACGCGCGGTCGACTCGACGCTTTTCGAAAATTTGCCCCATTTTTCAAGTAGTAACTCGACAGCTCGATCAGACCGTTCCAGCACTTTTCGCGCTCCCTGTAGGCATCTGCATACCCTCACTGTCTAAGCTCCACATAGCAGCACAGCAGCTGCGACAACAAAAAGCTCCAACGATTTCGGCAGCGGCTGCTTTATTTCCCGCGGGACGATGGACGTAAAGCAGCGACTCGTCGATGCGCGTAATAGCGTATACGGTTACCAAAGCTGCGGTCGCTGCGATGCGAATCTCTGGCTTTTATTGTCTGGCCCGCCAAACAGACGAGCGCGTGGGTGTTGCATCGCCGGGAAACTCGATACCCTCGCCGGATCTATTTATGCTCGCATTAATCATTCCTTCGATCTCACCTGTGCTGGACCGGGGAACAAAAAAAAAAAAAAAGCTCGACGCTCATTACGCGACAGCAGTAGCTCTCGTCCGACTATAACGGCAAAATACGCGTGTCTCGTTAAAAGGCCGATCGGTATGCAGAACACGAGCGAGACGCGGTCACGTCCGCGAAATGTGTGTGCGGCTGCTGCTGGTATACGGAATCAATCAAATTCGAATCGCGCGCGCCCGAGCTTTCTTTTTCGGCTTGAGCTAATGTTGCGTCTCCGAATCGATATAGGCTCGAGTTTAAAAATGCGAAACGATGCGTGTTTCAGGATGAAGGTGGAGGGCGGCGGTGTAGCGACGAGTAGCGGAGCGCCGACATCGGTCCTCCACAGGATCAAGGTGAAGGAAGAGGCGAAAGACTGCGGAGGAGCTTTGCAGAGCAACGTCTCGCCACCGCCGAGAAGCCTGGCGATAGGCGCGATCGCCACGATCACGATAAGCAGCGGCTGCGAACTGACGTCGGCGCCGACGAGTAACGCTCCAGTGCCGGCCGTCGAGCCGGTCGATCTGGATCTCAAGAGTGCAGGCGCCAGGGCCAAGGGTGAGTTGCGATCAAGGGACTGCTTTGTTTCGTTATGGCTTTCTTTTTAAGCGTGTATAACGTTATCAAAGAACGGAGAGATGTATAAATTAAAAATCTCCCGCGTCTGCCGTATCGCGATCGCCCTCATGGCTGCTCGAGAAAAAGCTCTCACCGCTTCCGAAAAAAAAAAAAGCATCCCTCGGGCTCGGAATTCTCTCCGTGAATTTTCGGCGTCCACCTACTGCAACTCTCCATCACAGTCGAACGATCCGCGAGAAAGAGACTCGGAATCGCGCGATGTGGGCGCCCGTATGCGAGGATCATCGTCTCTCTCTCTCACGAGTTTGGAATCGCGCAGGCGGCTCACGATCGCGGGCTTATCTGGCCCAGCCCGCAGAGCAGCTGATGCTATATTCCGCTGATGCAGGCATCATCGCGCGACGCAAAACACCGCCGGCGAGGACGTCTTTATCCGTAATGAGCTCTCCGCGTTGATTAGAGATCCGCGGATTAATTCGATGCGGGCGGCTCTCTATCGGAGCTTTTTTCCGACTCGAAAATCGAATCTCAACAGAAAATAGCATCCTGCGCATCCTCCGGTTTCGTTAACGACGCAAAACAGCCCAAGCGGAGTCTCTCTTTACCCAGCAAGCACGTGCGCCTGGCGCCGACGCGATAAGACACGTCCGACACTTTCCGTCGAGAGAGAGAGAGAGAGAGAGAAGAAGGTATATACCCTACTGTTCGTCGCTGATATCCCGCGTTCGAGGTGTGCATGCACTTTCCTTCCTATATGCAGCCTCCCGTGTGCGCTGCTCTCCTGTATAAAGGGCGACGATTTTTGGACCTCGGGGAGGGAGCTTTAGCGTAAGGTTCAGCTATTTCGCGGTCCGGGACAGACACGAGGCTTATATACGCGGTCGTTTTAACGAGATGACGCTTTATTATACCGTTGCGGCTGTAGCGACGCTTTTACGTATAATATTATAGCGGACGGCAACTTTTCAATCGCGAACTTTTCGTTTATTAAAATCCGCCGTCTGCCCGCACCTGCGCGTCTCGGAATTTCCTTATCCTCCTTCGATTCTCTTCCCGAGACGAAAGATTGACTCTCTCTCTCTTCCGCGCGGAAGAATAAGAGAGGAAGCTGCGCAGGATAGGGAGAAATTGCGATCAAAGCCATCTGTTGCATTGTCCCGGCAATTAGGAGGCGACAGCTGAGTCCCAGCGTACTTTATACTTGCCACAGTGGCGCTCAACCGCTGGAGAGCTTGCGCGAGAGCTTTTTTGCTGTTTTTTTTTGGGATTACGGTTGAGCAGTTTCCGGTGAAAAGTCGAACCGATTCGATGACGCCGACGATCTCTACGCGTAAGGAGGGAAATGAATCTAAAAAAAGGCTAAGCACCTCCGCAGTCCCATCGTATCCGCGTACGCGTAAAACTTGGAGTGTAGCGTCGCTGAGCGTCGCTGTGGGAAGTAACAGCTGGTCGAAGGGACGGCAGCATCAGCGCCGGCAACAGCCGTATATACCCGCGAGATCTCCTTACTTCTTCCAATAAAAAAGGATAGATTAGGAAAGAACTTATATATACATACGCGTGCGTGGCACATAGCCGTGAGTCGTCGTCTCTGATGAAAATTCAAAGAGTGCGTCGAGCGAGCTGTGTTATACGCACACAGCGGTCTTTCTCTCTTTCTCTCGGCACAGGTAGCGAGTAATTACCTGCTGGCGTCAGGTGGCTGTGACACGCGAGAGCTTCTCTCTATACTCCGCGGCTGCCGCACGCAGCGCGCTGAGCTTTCTAAACTCTCTGGAAGAGAGAGAGAGAGAGCTCCTACTGCTCCTTTATCATTTCCAACCTGATGCGAAACTCTCTCGCTGGGGATATAGAAAAAGCTACATGCCTGCGAGCTGCGTGTGCGCGCGATGGTATACGTACGTTATTTCGAGCGTCGAGTGAAATTGAAATTCCCGCGAGCGAAGCTTCGTATATAAGAGTTTTTATAAGAGTTTCTTAATGGTCCCGCGAGCAGTTTTACGAATTCCGATCTCTTCCGCAGCGGCGTCTCGAGACAAGGTACCACCTCGCGAGGACGTCAACGGTACTGAGAGTCGAGGTTCCTCGTCCCCGTCGCCGTCTTCTTCACCGGGTTCCCACTACAATCATCAGCAGCAGCAGCAGAAGCTTCAGTCGCGCGCGGCATCGTCCTCGTCGATCCGATCGCCCGACAGCGACGACTGCCCTCCTCTTCAGTCTCTCAAGACCGAGGCTCAAGAGGACGTCCGGCAACCTCAGGATGAGACCAAAACCGAGGCTAACGGTGCTGGTAACGGAGGACGATGCATCTCCGGCATCTTCGCGGCTCACGGAAAGCTCAAGAGGCTCCTGGGTACGCTCGTCCAGTTCGCCATGGACATATCCCCGGACACGGGGGACACCGTGAGGACGCTCGTGCTCGGACTCCTGGTGAGTAACCAAGTTAGACTTTCTCATAAGATCTCATCGATGAACGTAGCTCATTCCATCATTGAACTCCAGAGCGGATCCATGACAGCCGAGGAATTCCACTCGGCCCTCCAGGAGGCGACGAACTTTCCTCTCCGCGGCTTCGTTCTACCGTACCTGAAGCACACTCTGCCGTCGTTGCAGCGCGACTTGAGCGCCGCTGCCCGGGCTGACAATCAGGTGAGTCTAATGTCGTGCTGTATATATATATATATATATATATAGGTATATACAGCGAAACGAGATTGCGGGAGAAAGTCCGTGTCGAGCACTCGAACAATGGAGATTTATCGGCGATAAAATTTGTCACTCGCGGCTCTCTCTCTCTCTCTCTCTTTTTTTTCCCGCGCGAGGCATAAAACTGATATCGCGGCTGACCCACAAGGGCTCCGATGTGCGCTTTATTATATAGGCTCGCCTCGCGAAAGAGGGCTCGTAAATCACTCGAGGAGCCTGGCGAAACAAAGCCGGATGCAGTCTCGCTGACGCCTGATTTCCTAATCTAATTATTCCTAGTCAAATAATCAATAGTTCGCGAATTATAACGAAAAATTCCGCACTCCTTCGTCCGTATTCGAAGCATCGTGAATCCGCAAGCTCGAAAGCGTTCAGCGGCGCGAACTAGTTAATCGCACGGGGGGTCGAACGTGCCGACGCGTAAACAGCAGCTCGAGTTTACCCACTACCCTTATTTCGCATCGGCAGCCCTTTTCCGGATATATATTCGCTGAATTATACATGGAACCGCAAAAAGCTCTCTCTCTCTCTCTCTCTCTTTGCCGAAGAATATTCATCGCGTTCAAAATTTTCAAACTCGTTCTCGAGGAAAAACAATAATATAATAACGATATATCGAGCGGAACGACTGGGAAAGCTGTTTCCCCCGAGTGAAATTGTAGGTATACATCACGCGGCCGAAGAACGACGACGACCAGCTGTTGCCCACCTGCGTCGGCGGCGTCTCGAGACTCCGAGAGCTATAACGAATTGCAAATTAATAGCGAGCATTTACATTTTCGCGCGAGAGAGCTGCATCGTCAAGGGAGTTTTCGGACGTTTTCCTTTTTTTTACGACCGAGACGCAGCTTCGCAGGTGCGTCCGATTAAAGAAAGTTCGGATTTTCCATTTCTTTCTCTCGCGATCGAGAAAAACTTTCGCGGCAACTTGCTCACGCACGTCTCTTATTACCAACTCGCGCGCGAGAGCTTGTATCGATTAGTACTCGGGACGTTAATTGCCAGCGGCTGCAGCACGCGCTGCTGGCACAGTATAGCCTGCAGTACAGCAGCAGCAGGCTCGATATTGAATTAGAAGCGATAAATCGCGCTCTGGCAGCCCGAACGAGTATTAAGAAAGGAACAAGGAGCGAACGGGCCAAGACGACGACGCGGAGAACGATAAAGTACCTGCAGCCTGCGAATATTAAAAACGAAACTGATTGGTCTCCCCGGGGCGCAGCTTTTACGCCAAGTTTTATATGAAAATTTTCAGGGCGACTGCTGCTATACTTCGTTCTGTTTGTTGTTCTTTTTTCCCTCCCGTGTGACGCGTGTACTTGGGAAAAAAAAAAAATCGAAACCTAATTATTTTCGCGCTCGAACGAGCAATCGAGCCGCGTTCGCGCATAAATACAGTTGTGCAAACGAGTCGAGGGGTGTGTGTTTACACGAATGAATTTCCATG
The DNA here is from genome assembly GCA_024372645.1 of Trichomalopsis sarcophagae. Taxonomy (NCBI): domain Eukaryota; kingdom Metazoa; phylum Arthropoda; class Insecta; order Hymenoptera; family Pteromalidae; genus Trichomalopsis; species Trichomalopsis sarcophagae. The sequence goes on from QLSS01000001.1 coordinate 5,677,020, forward strand.
CAAATTAGCCCCCTGGCTTTGTACAGTCGCGTAGAGAAACGATCGAAGAGTCACCTGAGAGCAAAAAAACTATACACACTCGCCTGTATAACACAAGTGTGTGAACAAGTGTCGCGTAACGCAGCTGTCGTCACCGAGATATGTCTCTGATTCGCAGACGTGCGGCCAGTACCTACGCTCTAACGAAGCAGCGGTGCTCGAGGCCGTGGGACTGTTATCCGTCGTCGCGTCAACCGGTAGCACTGCTGGAGCAGCCGATGATCCTTTTGGTACCGAGCACGTGCTTACCGGACACTCGACTTTGGCGCAGCACTACGCTACGATGAGGCCCAGCGCTATGCATCCCGTCGCCGTTGCACCGCCTCATCTGGGATACGGAGTGACTGCCAAGAGAAGGGCGTCCGATGCCATGTAAGTTTTTCGTTATTCTTATTTCTTCCCGTTATATCGTACGACAACGCCGACTTATTGCCGCCGCTCGCGCTTATAGCCGTCTTAATTAACTCCCCCTCGACGTTAATATTTCAATTTTATCGCCCGCTCGCTAATAGCGAGCTTACACTGCACTCCGCAATTCCGTTACAATGACTCGGCGCACAATTCGACTATTATAACGGAGGAGTAGGTATAACGCGATGTCTATTTTTCACTAATTGAGAGTCGCGCGCGATTAACCGATCGCGCAGCTGCCGCTAGACTGTATATCGTAAATTAGCGGAGGCGAGCGGGGCCGTACAAGCCGAGCTTGAGACACGAGCGCGATAATTCAGGAGGGGAAAGAGTAACACGGCCGCAAGCTCTGCCAAGCCGCAAAGCTCGCTCCGAAAAATCTTGGCCGACCGCCACTCGCTGCACGCAGGTGCTCGTGGGAATTTGTCGCTGCTCGTCCGAACCGAGCGCGACCGTTACTACTTGGAAAAATTTGCCGAGAGTGTGTGTGTGTGTGTGTGTGTGTGTTTGTGCGGAGGCGGACGTCATCAAAGTTTGGAGAATCGATCCGCCATCCCTTTCCGACAAACGCACGCGCGCGCGCGCGCGAGTATGCATAATGGGCTTCCGGTCGCAGCATAATACTCTGAGGGAGAGAGAGGCGACGAGCCGCGAAGGCGACAAAACGCGCGCGAGCGAGAAAGGCTCTGCTGTTCCTGCCACATCCGCAATACACCGCCCCCACCAGCAGCGGCAGCTTCTCTCTTCTCTCTGCACAGCGGCAGCATAGTCGCCTCTCGATATGTCTGCCGCTGACGTTTCCATATATCACCGGGCGCGCCGGCACACCTTACCCCCCTCGTCCCCTTTATATATATATATATATATATATATATATACACAGCAATCTCTCTCTCTCTCTCGCTCGCACCCTTTCACTCTCTTTCTGGCCCAAACCGAGTACACAAACTTGAGCCGGCTCGAGTGCCTATCGGCACACCACTGCTGATATGCCAGTCGCATGCGCCCTGTACTATTTCGCGAAATATTTCGCGCTCTTTAATCGAACGCAAAAATCTCGTCCAGGTACTACGAGAACGGGGCGCTCTTCGACGACGGGCCGCCGTACCCGAAGCGTTCGAGCAACCCCTGGTCCCATCAGCCGCACCCCCAGCATCCTCAGCAGCCGCAGCATCATCCGCAGCCGTCAGCAGTTTCCCACCATCACCTCCCGCATCACCAGCAGCAACAGCAACACCCTTCCGCCTCCGTCGACTCGGCCTACAACTGCTGGTACTCGCACCCGCTCTCCGCTCACGGACACGGAACCAGCGGCTTGCCAGGATACGGGCCACTAGGCGCCGCAGCCCACCTGTCGCATCAGCCTGTCGCTGCTCACGCTGCCGCGAACCGTGAGTTTTCTATAAGCAATTTTATCGTACACGAGTAAAAACTTTGATTTTAACGACGACGGCACATCATCAGCTGGCGCAACGCCCAGTCAGAACGGCTCGGCGAGCAGCAGCAGCCTGGACGACGAGTGGAAGAACATCCACGTGATGCTGAACTGCATCCTCGGCATGGTGGAAAAAACCAAACGCGCCTTGGCGATTCTGCAGAAGCGCGGATGCACGAGTCCAGCGGCGGCGGCGGCGGCATCCGCGAACGGAGCGGCCCAGCCGGCGAACAACGGGGCTCAACAGCAAATGCAGGAGAGCTCCGGACAGGACAGGGACGGCAGCTTCAAGAGGCTGTCCGGGGAGATCGTCGCGCAGACCATCAGGGCCACGGAGGACCGCGTCGCCGAGGTCAAGAGGAGAGCCGGTATGAGTCGAGCTTATGTTATTCAAGTGTATATCCTGATAACTGAGGAAATCGGTTGCTTTCCGTCCCGCAGAGGAGGCCGTGCAGGAAGTCAAACGCGTCGCCATGGCGGAGGTCCAGCGCGCGGTAGCCGTAGCCGTTGCCGAGTCCCGGGCGAGCGAACGTCGTCGTTACCTGGACAATCTTCCGCTGGCTCAACAACCGCGAGCTCACCACGGCCGACCGGTTCCTTTCCTGCCGACACCCGCTCGAGCGACCGGTACCGGTAGCGCCAGCGACGACGTCGACAAGGAGACGCACCCTGGATCGGTAAGCTCTTCGCGAGTCATCGCTTTCTGGAGGTAATCGGTAACGATCACGATCGATTTGCAGAGCTGCTGGAACTGCGGCAGACCGGCGCTCGAGACCTGCGGAGGCTGCGGAGTCGCTCGGTACTGCGGCTCCTTCTGCCAACACCGCGACTGGGAGGCCGGAGGTCACCACGCCACCTGCGCCACGACCACCGGCTCCACTTCCAGCACTACCGCGGCCCAACCCGACCGATCTTCGACGCCAAGCCCGACGAGCGGCGAGAGCAATCTCGTTACCGATCCGACCAAATCGGTGCCGAGAATCGCCAAGTAACCCGGCGATCGGTAGAGGAACGTGTGTACATAGTCCATAGAGGACACGAGCTGTGTAAAAATTAGGGTTTCGTTGTTGCCGTTGTTATAGTTTCTTTGATTCTCTCTCTCTCTCTCTCTCTCTCGGTGTTTTAGACGCTGTAGCTTGTTGCGTATGTTGAATGTCTGTTCCGTATAAGGAGACACTTTCGATAGGACTCTTACGCCCACCGAATTCGATCATACCGATTTTACCGATCTTATCCTAGTCAATTGATAGGTTTAACGCGCGCGTAGTCTGAATTTAGCCTTTACTTGCCAGAACGCGCGTTCTTCGAACTTTTCACAACTACGCTAAAGTTATTTATTTATTATTACACTATACCGATGTACAGAGATAAGAGGATATTTTCCGATTAATTCGTAGGTGTTTTCATCTAATTGTTATGTACATTATGTATACGCTGATTTTATAATTTATTGAAACTTTTGCACCAAAAATTCTATACGTACGAATAGGCGTCTAAGCGGAATGTTAAAGTAGATTTGAATAAAATTATATCAAATAGTTAAGTCTAGTCAAGCCGGGACAAGCGACATCTCTGTTAGAACGTTTCTCCTCGAATCCTAGATCGTTGCTGTACCAAATTTCGCTGTAATTTGTCTCTATTCAAAATAGGTACTTTTTGCTTTCAAATCAAGTGTACAACGGATTCTAATAAAAATGTATTTATTAAGCAGATTTGATATATTTCTCTCACAACAACAAATTCACAGCTAGAAAATCGTTTTTACATTTCTATATAATATATATATATAAATGCTCGACGCTCGTCGAGCTCTGTAAGTTTTAACAATTTCATGTATATACAGAGTAAAGATATACACGCAATGCATGGAAATCGTTAAGAATTGTAATAAATTTACATAATTCAACGCTATGTATGATTTTACATTAAATTAATAAAACGACTTCACGACTTTTCTGTCTTCGCACCGCCGATGATGTCCGCGAAGAGCGCCTTCGTCTTTTCGTCCTTACCCTGTGCTTCGGACCAATCCTTTTTGCTCCTGGCAAACAATGGCACGTTCAGCTTCGCCGAAATCACTCGTCCGGCATTCGTCGAACGAAGCGATTCTCCTACCTCGGCCAACTCTTCCATGATGATCTGCCGTTGGGCCGTTTTGGCCCAAACCCATACCTTATCCAGACACCTCGAGCCGTGAGTGCTGCAAGCTAGTTTTGCCCAAGTGCCTCTCAGATTCTTGGCGAGCCTTTCTCGACTTTTCTCGCCAATGAACTGACTGTCCATGAAAGCGTCCATGATTCTACTGCCTTTGGGATCTTCGAGTAGTTCGGACAAGTCTTCGGCGCCCATGCCCAGCAATGAGTTCACTATTTTGATTGGTTTGTTGAAGTTCAGCATTGCTTGGATGGACAAGCTTCCATGCAAATTGAGCGGTACTTTGGTTTTTGTGTCCCCTTTGTTTCTCAAACTCTGATAGTCTTCGTAAGTCTTAAGTGTGGCTACTAAAGGAACGATTTGGAGCTGCCTATCGTTAGGTTCATCACAATGCAACAATTTGGATATTACATTTATAAAGGGACCCTGCTTGGCATGAAGCTTATTGCAGCCTTTGGCTAAGCTGGCAAAGATGCCAGTGTGCCCCTTTTTGAGAATAGCTTCCAAATGCTCTGAAATCTCGTCAAAGATTGTTTCAAAGTTTTCCTTTGTGTGACAGTGTTCAAATAATCTCTGAACGCAAAAATTGGCGCCTTTCATCAGAGACAAATCTCGCAAACGATTCTCAAAGAATCTCTCGTAAATAGCAGTGAAATCCTTTGGGTTGGAAACAGCAAGACAGACTTCCAGTAGTCTCATGGAGCATTCGTTATTAAAAACATTCGATATATTATTCTCGTCATTTTTTGTAAAACACTCTGTAATTATTCTTTTTATGATAACACTGTTCAGATCTGAGTCAATATCTTTGAGAGAATACAAGACTGATTGCATCAGTCCAGAAGTCAAGTCATCCTGATTGAATTCAGCCAGCTGCGGAAGTTTGCTCAGTCTTGTACACGTCGTAAGAAGTAAATCCTTGTACTCGTCTACAACGTCTCTTCTGGTATCTAGATTAGGACCCATCTTCTTTTTGTTGTTGTCTTCGCTGAGATCAATAAGCCCTCCCAGACATTCTAGAGCAGTTCTTAGAACGTGATTGGCATACGTGTCCCAAACAAATTCTTCAATGTTATTTATGACATATTTACAGAACTTTAAAGTAATCTCGTTGTACTTTTTAACCTCTGACTCTTTGACTTTTACAGTCTCCTGCTCATCTGATTTAAACAAGTTTCCTCTGTGAGCACAGACATGCATCAACTTTTGTAATACATGGGATGCGAACCTGTCGCTGCAGAATGGCCTGAGGGCCTCGTTAAAGGCTTCGGAAAACCTCACTATCGTTTCAAAACCAGCATACTTAATTAAAGTATCAAGAACTCTAGAACCCACCTAAAAATTTATGATTATTTTATAAGTCGAAACGCTTCAAAACAAGACAAGTTAGTGAGATTATTGCATACCTGATTTTTGGCGAAATTGATCTCTCTGCCAACTGTTTGTTCGTAGACGTTATCCACGAAGATTTGTTTATCCGTCATTGTTGGAAACTCGGTGCGAATCATTTCCAAAACGTTGACCATGTACTGATAAGTTTCGGCATCCAGTTCTCCTCCGCTATCACGTCTCCTGGCAAATTTCTTCGCCATCTGCATCGCAGACCTCTTCTTCTTGCGTTTCAGATTTTTCTTTGGGTTTTCTTCTTGATTTTCCATGGCTGACAGATAATTAACGCGACTTTCGACAGAGGGTTCAAGAGTAAAAACGTGCGACTACCGAGAACGTAAACACACTGTGTTATAACCTCGCATGTGCGCACCTCGCCTCACCGCGAACACGTTTTTCCAACCTGCAAATACAGATTTCAAACAATGCTCGGTCGGTAAGGGTGGGCGTCAGACTGGTGCTGCCATCACGCGGTGTTCGTTTTGACTTTATTTTGACCATGCCAGGCACAGACTTTCGGAATAAAAGTAAAATGTTTTATAGTAGATTCAAATATTTTATTCAAGTATTAATAAACCTATATACAATCTTCAATCAATTATGTTAAAATCTAAAAACGAGATCTTGTAATAACTACTGAAACACGTTTGCTATATTACATGTTAATAGCGAGCACGTTGTCATTACAAATTCCTTTTTCTTGCAGAATCATTTAGCAACACAATTAGAGTCGTTGTTCAACTTCCTAAAAAAATCCTAGACTGTTTTCAACGCATCGGTTACAATTTTGATCATGACGAATTTCACAGCGTTCGGAAAGCGGTAAATTAAGTGGTTAATAAAGAAATCACAGAAATTAAAACGAGCTAATTGTTATTATAGAGACTATACTTTTCGTGAAAAACCGCAAACTAATTTATTCTTGTCAGGCTCCAGACGTACATTCGTGGGCACCACTTGGATGGAGTGACATCAAGTCTATAAACTCCTCTTTTATAGGAAACGATCTCGAAACATCCCTTCCTCTATAACCTAGATCATCAATCTTATTACAAAGGCAGAAGAACTCTCTTCCAAAGGACAATCTTCTTAATCGTGTACAAAAATTCAATTTAAACAATAATTTAGTGCTTCCACTCCTCAAAACGTTATTGTCAACGAAAAACCCTTTCGATTTGTGCAATATCTATGTATTAAGAAAACTGTCCTTCTAAAAGCGCTTCTTTGGAACTCACTAGCCGTCACAATAAATCTCGCGCGATCAAAGTGAACAAATAGGAATAAAGAATTTCTCGGCCACAAACTTATAAGCGTAATATCCTATACTCTAGAATTAAAATTTAAAAAGCTCAGCTTCGAAGCAACTAGGATGAGAGAAGCCCGCGGTTCTCGCTGCTCAGTCATGTACAAATCTATGCTCCTGTTTAGAATTACAGTGTCTTAACCGCTACAGGCGTTAAATAAAACAGAACGAGTCTGGCAATTCACTTCAGCTCTCCTTTGAAAGTTCAGCCCGGTGTAAAAAAGAATCAAAACAACATCAACGAGCAGCTCTTCAAACGGCGCCGTACTCCTCGCTGGACGGAGACTCGTCGCTGATGGGCAGATTGGACTGGCTCCTGGCGGACCTCGTCCTGTGATGATGATGATGGTGGTGGTGATGAGGCGTACTCGGAGCAGGTCTTCGGGGTGGCGGCGGCGGTTGATGCGTCGTCGTCGAGGAGCTGCCACCGCCGTAGGACGTGTCGTCACCCTCTTCGCTGCTCGGCGATGGCGATGGTGCCCGGTCTTCCTGCTCCTGCAGCAGCTGCCGGAACTCCTGGATCGACTCGTTCAACGACCACAGCTGCGACAGCAGCGAGAGATCCAGCTGACGCAGTCCGAACTGAAAGGTAATAGACGGCTTTGATTAGAAATCGAATGGATTTTCTCCGTTTGAATATTTCATCGACGACAATAGCGAGAGACAGCGATTCTTAATAGATGTTTGCGCACATAAATCACACAACGGTGAAATCGAGCCGCTTTTAGCAATTCACAATAGCCGATCTCGAGCAAATCGCGTCTCTGCGCACGGACACTAATAGCGCGGATCATTGCTTCTTTTTCCTCTCGTAAAAGCCACGCTTAAAGCCCCCCCGCTGACGCGGTGTACTTTCGATCGATGATTTTACGATGAGGTAACTTTCCTTCTATTTTTATTTTGCTCTCTCTCTCTCTCTCTCTCTCTCCGCGCAATTATCATATTCCCCGCTCGTGAATCATATAAAACCGTGTGTGCATTTACAAATGTACACATTTTTTTTTCCTCTCCTCTCCTCGAAGTAAAATTCCAGCGCGGCTCGTAAAAATCGCGCGTCAACAGCAGCAAGGACGACGAGATTAAAAAGACGAAGGAAGAAGGCAAAGGCGAAGGAGAAGAAAGAAGGAATAACTCAGCCCCCCCGCGGAATCGCTTTGAAATTACAGCGGCGGCGGCGGCGGCGACTCGTGGGAAAGGATGTGGAAGTGCAGGCGTAAAATGAAAATTAGAACGCGCGCGAAGCTAGCGAGCAACGACCGCCGCCGAGGAGGAAAATCATAAGCTCGACGCAAAGCGATGAAAAAGGGCTGCGCTGAGATGATGACGCTCCTCTCGTCCCTCTGTATATAAGATCGGCGAATTCCGAGATTCGTTCGGTAGATGTGCGCAGCCGTTTATGTATAGCACCAGGCCTATACCCCCCCTCGATGTTTTATTTATACCCGAGAGAGAAGCGACGGGAGACGGCGGCTGATTACATTGCCAGCCGGACTTTTTCGCGCTTCGCTGCGATATGCTTATAACGCTAGAAAAGGAAAGTGACGCGCGCGTGCGTTAAAGTGTATGTAAGCTCTTATCGCTACTGGAAATCGGCAACATATCGCAGATAATATAAGCGACCGAATATCCTCCGCGGCGAGAGCGAGAGATAGCGTAACGGTAACGATTGCATCATCCGACTATATACAGCTCGCGTTAATTATCGAGCCGATACACACACACACGCGCGCGCGAGCGCAGGTGCTAACGAACTCTCGGGAATGCCCGGCGAAAATCTCCCTCTGAAATTCGCAATTTATATTAATGAAGTTCGACTTCCGGGCGTGACGAGAGAGAGAGAGAGAGAGAGAGAGAGAGAGAGAGAGAGAGAGAGAG
>QLSS01000001.1:5685635-5807537 GCA_024372645.1 Trichomalopsis sarcophagae
AGAGAGAGAGAGAGAGAGAGAGAGAGAGAGAGAGAGAGAGAGAGAGAAAAACAAACATTCAATTAAGAGGAACGAGATCGACGGGTTCCTTTTCCAGCAAAGTTTCACTTCCTCGTTGCGCGCGGCGACCGCATCGCTGGAAGAATGTCGCCGTCGCGGATCGTCGAAGGGTCTATCGTCGTTCATTATCTAACGCGATGAGTCGGCTCTCCGATGAGACGCGCCGAGGCAATTCCGCAGCAAGACAGTCCGATATACGGAGCGGAAAGGGATGGAGATGAGTCTTGGAAATATTACGCCGCATTACGCCGCGAAACGAGGGAATTGAAAGACAGGAAAAGGCCGCGGGAGAAACAGGAGAACTCGAATAGTTATTCACGCACACGCGATGCTGCAGGAGAGTCAGAACATCGGACGGACAAGCGAACGGACAGGCTTGAAAAACGCCGGGAGGGAAAAAAAAAAAAAATCGACGAGTATGGAAGCGAAGCGGGAAGAGGAATAAACAAGCGGAAGGTAAGGTCCTGCACCCAGCGCGCGAATAGCATTTCGAATTTCCCTATACGCATCCAAGATCGATCTAATTCAAATGCGCTCGTAATATCGCCGAGATCCACGCCAGCAGACAAGATCTCCCAGAGCGTGAAAGGCTCGCGAGTCTAGCGGCGGAAAAACGAGGCACACGACGGATCGGATCGCGCACGCGAGAAAGAAAAGATAGACGGACAGAGAAAGTAAAGGAGACAAAGAGACGCTCACGCCTGAGAGAATGCAGCGTGGGAGCGGCTAATCTCCTCTCTCTCTCTCTCTCTCTCTCCCCTTTCGCACTAGTGCAGTGTATAAGTATCAGCGGTAGCCTGTGTCTATCTCGAACCAGATCGCGAGATTATTCGGACACGAGTCCCTTTCGCTCTCGGAGTCACCGTGGCGCCTTCGTTATTTTTCCTCTATAAGCTCCGTTATTATAGGAGAGACGAGCCTTTCGCGGGAGATTCGAAAATCCGTTCGCTAAATTAAAACGTTTTCCGCCCCGACTCCGTTGAGCGCAGTGAACGGCTCGGCCGTTATGACCGGGTTGCATAAATGGCATTTTGCGCTAAACGATGTTTTATCCGCGAGCGCGGACGAAAAGGAATCGGTTAACGTCTCAATTGTTCGAGTATATAGCTCTCGAGTCATCGTCGAGGCGATTTATGCGATCGGAGTAGGATAACAGTTTCGAATCGAGCTATTTAGGAGGGAATCACTACGTCATCATTGTGACACACGCAACGGGCCTGACGATGCGTGTTATAGGTAGCCCCTCGGAATCGACATCGTATATTTCGAGAATATAATATACCGAGGTGATGAACGATGACGGGACGGCTTTTCCGAATCGAACATATCTGTATATTATAAGATAGACAACCTGCAGGACGGATTTCAAAATTGCTCCGCAGTATAGAACAAAGCACAAGCGGCAAAAATTCGCGGCAAAAGTTGTAAATCATCGATGAACAATGCAACGAACGAGATTTTCGGCGCATTGCTCCCACGTCGAATATAAGGTAATTACTCAGCAGTATCGCCACCCATTGCAGCTCGATATCGCGATCGACTCCGTAACGATGCTTCACCCTGACCTTTGCAACGTATACTCTTCATTCGACACTTGATGTATAATTTAAAAAGTCGAGATATCGGTGTGTATAGAAAACGGTGTCGAAAAACGCGAAAAAGCCGTTAAACGAACAAGACCAGTCATCCGCGAGCACACAGCTGTGAAAGCAAACAAGTTAATCTCTCTCGACTCGCTCTCGCATCTCTCTTCCGCCGAGAGCACATCATCATACATATCGATCGCGAATAAACACTCGCGCAGCGCATCAACCGGTCACGCGGCTCTCTATACTCCCGTACATCACGCACACGCGCGAGCATCGATACCTCGATATTCATCAGCAAAAAGTCTAGGAAAAAAACAAAAAAAAAACGGCAACAACTGAATTTTCCGCTCACGTCGCTTCCTTCTTTGTTCCCACTACTCCCCCGCACGATGTAACGGCTCGCGCTGCTAGAGAGATATCGGCAGACACGCGGAAGAGTGTATAGAATCTGTACGGAGGAACGAGCCTACTCTTCGTTTTCGCGCCGCTTTCGAGGAAACTATTAAGGCCCCGGCGCTTTTTATACGGACGTATAGCCGCGGCACTCGAGGGCAATTAATGCAAGCGCGCGGGGAAATAGTTGTGCCGCTACTGCACTAGCTATTTTAATGGGCCTACTGCGCGTAATTAGAAACTTGTGATTTTTGTTGTTTTTTTTTTTTCCCTCGATTTCCGTGGATCTGTCGCGCAGGGGGTATATCGTCGCTCGGATGGCGGAGAACCGAGAGTGTGTACAATTAATGTTTGAGGAAATGAAAGCGCCAGGTGCTCGCTCAATGCTCGATCTTTTGTCACCGTTCGTGATGGACGATAAAACGCTCTTTACAGTAAATCGAGAGAGATTTATTTATTAAGATTGAATGAAAACGAAGCAAAGAGTAGATTAAAGAGATCTTTTCGAAATTGGACAGCAAAGAAGTGTAACAAAGGAGTAGCAGGAAATCTATTTGTACTGTTTACGAGTCCTGATATAGGTGTTAACGCGTTCTATTGTTTCAAAGTGTTACGGCGTTTGAACATTCTATTATATACAGCGTCGAGCGTACAGAAGAGGAAAAAAAAACGACTTGGCGACCGCTCCACATTATCTATATCGTAGCGTCAAATCATCCTTGAATGCGATCTACAAAAAGTACTTTCAAAGTCTTTCGAGGAACTCTATATACACGTATCTATCGGGAACAACTTTTCTGAATAGCCTTAGAGCGGCTCGTTATGTATACACGCACTATAGCTGCGGTGTGGAGTAAAAAAGAAGCGATATTCCGAAGTTCACTTGGATGAATTTAAAAGTTAAATCCGCGAATGTAGGACACTCCGGTGTTATTTTAATTAGGACGTCATTAAGGCCTACTCGCGATCATTAAAGGATCGTTTTGGCCGACGCGATGAATCACCCGCACTTTGCGCGCAAAAAAGTGAAAAATCAGCCGACTGCTGACTCAACGGAATTAATGGATTTCTCGCATATTGTGTATTTATAGAAACACAAAGGTGACAGAATTTCCGAAGCGCATGTAAAAGCCGCGATATTATCGCCACCCTCGTACTTTGCCAAGTTTATCAAAAATATGGCGACAACATAAACCGATCGTTAAAAAAAAATCCGGCTTCACCTGCTCCGTTCGCCGGATCAGTTTCACGCCGATATAGGAAGTCGCGCAAAAAAGCGCGCGAAACCGGCCGGTCTCGCTCGCGGTTTCGAAACGCGCCTCGTTCCACGCGACTCCTGCTTTTTGCTCTCCCTCCGGATAAGCTACTTTTAGCAGGTGCAGTATTAAGTTATACCTCGCGCGTGTACGTGTGTGACACGTAGTTTGCACTTTTTCGACTCGTGTGTGTGTGTGTGTGTGGTTTTCGCGGTCGCGGTTCGCGATTTTTAAGTAACGGGCAGCTCAAAGGGCAGTTTCACCGCTGGCTCGTTTTTTTTACGCTTGTGTAATTATCGGTGCGGGAGTTTTACGATCTTTTAAAAAGTACCGAACTCACCATCTCTCGCCTGAGAATGGCGAGCTGCGTGTCGAGGGTAGTGAGCTGTCTTCCCTGTGGCGAAGGTCTGGAGCCTTGGCTGGACAGCGAGGTCGTCGAGGTCGGCGTTTTTGGGATCCGTTGACTCTTGCTCGTCGACCTGGCCGGAGGTGGTGGAGCGGTTTCGACCACCAGGCCTGCGCCGTTTAGATTGAAGCCGCTGAGACTGCGAGGCAGCGGTGGAAGACCCTGGAGCGACGACATCGCTATCCTTTCGATTATACTGGAAAGATATAAGAGCGAACGATTAGTTATTCGAAGGTTTATTCGATGGGTAGAAAGTGAGGTTAAACGTGACGTCTGTGGGATGTTTTGTTCGCTTCGAGGAGAATATTGTTTTCTGTTTATTGTCGAGGTTTCCTCTTGGACGGCGAATTATCGTTTGGGAATTTTATCGGGACGTGACTTTTTTCTTCTGAATAATCCTTCGATTCGAACAACAAATCGTTTTGCAATTCGTAATTTCTATTTATATCCGGCTATTGCACGCTTTGGCAGCGCCATTCGTGTAATAAAGCTCTGTTTGCCTAAGCTATATTATCCTATATTAAACTGATCCGGAAAAATCGATCAACGTCAAAAACCCAGCTGCTGCTGTGGCACATGGATCGACGGAGTTATTAATCGTTCTCTAAACATCAGCTCTCTCTTCAAAAATCAATCTACAAAGCTGCATAAAAAGCATTATTCTTTTCGTCAACAGAATTAACTCGACTTACATAAAATTACACAAATTCCGTGTATACAGCGCTTGGGTCCCGGCGACGAACTGCACCAAGTAAAAAAGCCAGATTACCCACAATTAAACTTCATCATTACACAACGCGACAATCCGAAAATACGCGAGAGCGACGCAGCCAAATTGTTACTTCCGCGAAAACCGCAAAAAGAAGCCGCGAGAGTTCTCTCGTCTGTATATGCGTATACTATATTTACCTCTGGAAACTCACACAAAGCCACGCGTCTCTCTCTCTCTCTCTCTGTTTTCCTATATGCGCACGTATCCCTATGCGCAGATGTACATTGTGCACACAGCCTAAAAAGGCAATTAAAAAATTCTTATCCGTAATTGAGCCTCGTTTGCGCTATACGCTCGGTTGAAAAGCGTCAAGTTTATACCCAAAAATACACGAGCGAAACGGAACCGAGTCACGAAAACATCCTCCCTCGAGCGATTCTGAAAAGCGGCGCAGCCCCCGCAAAAAAGGTCGCCCGCACGTTTCCCACGATACATAAACAAAGAGCGCTGTCATTTTCCCGGTTCCACACGTGCTCAGCCTACTCGCTTTTAATCGTTCCTCGGGCGAAAGTCCCTCTCTCGCGAGCGCGCGAGCGAGCCCCCTACCTGGAAAAATCGAGGTCAGCGAACTCCAGCTGGTTCTCCCCCTCCTCTTCGCCGTTTTCATCCGTCCGATGCTGTTGTTGCTGCTGCAGCAGAGGTTTGCTCGGAGTCGAGGAGGAGAAGCCGTTGACGACGACCTCCTCGCCGGGGAGGACGATCTTGGTCGATGAGTACCGGACGCCGGCCTCGAGCCAGTCCTGCCGCTGAATGTTGTAGTCGTGCTCCTCCTGCAGACTGCCGTTGTGCGAGATTCGAGCGTTCTCCGCTTGGTCTATCACCACGACCGTGGCGCAGTTCTCCAGGCTCTTTGTGCTCGAGCTCGTGGATATGGAGCTACGGCTGCTGTTGCTGCGCTCGACCGCGACCGGCGCCGTGGGCTGTTCCTCCTTGAAGGTCACGTTGTGGCACTTTTTCTTCCTGACCTCATCCTCCCTCGCCGGGCTGTCGCCCTGGTCCTTGTTGTTCTCCGCCTCGTCGTCGTCGTCGTCGTTGTTGTTGTTGACGATCGAGGTGTCCGGCTGCTCCTCCTCCTTTCGCTTGGACGTGTCCTCGATCTTGCGATGCTCCTCCTTGTGATCGAGCTTCCCGTTGGCGAGCTCCTTGCTCGGATCCCGGGACGCGGGCCTCTTGGCGGCCTCGCCGAGGAGTTTCCTCGCCTGGACCTCGGGAGGCTTCGACCTGGGCTCGACCGCCGGGGGCAGCGCCGAGTCGTAGACTATGGTCCTACCGGCGCTCTTCTCCGCGGGCTTCTGCTGCTCCTCGAGTCTCCAGGGCCGCTGGTTCGGCGGCGGAGGTGCCTGCCTCGTGGGACAGGGGGGTCTCGGCGACTTCTTCAACGCCTCGGCGACGACCTGGCGACTCGGCCGGGGCGGCACTGGCGGGGGGTGAGCCCGCTGCGACGCCGCCAGCTGCATGCTCTGTAACTTCGTCAGCTTTTCTCGCTTCTCTTATCTCTCGAAGTCGATAATCGCTTTTTTTATCGATCGGCTACTTCTTCTCTGCCGGAAAGTTTGGAGGTCGTCGATCTGGATCGATCGCGAGATTTTGCGCGGAACACCCGACAACTCAGGAATCCTAATGAGCAGCGGGAATTTCTCTCCGTTCTTTTGTTGGCTTTCGAGGTCGCTCCGGTCGATATTTCGACGCTTCCGCTCCTCTCCACTTTTCTGCGCGTATGGCGAGGTTTCACACACTAATCGACTCTCCGTCCTGATGGAAATTCAATGTAATATCCCGTAGCCGGTTTTCCCGTTCACGTGGAGAAAAAAAAAACGGCTTCGTATACGATTGGAAATGAATTTCCGAGTCGATCGCGCCCCTCGTGAGAGAAACCGGTTGTCCATCGATGTGCGTCCACCGATCTTTTCGAGGCTGTATACCTGCTGCACTCGAGTTACGTAAAAGCTCGTCCTCAGCCGCGCATTCCGTCTCGATGCACTTTATTCGCGCAGTAATTTCTCACAGCTCCGTTCGTATCGACTCTTATCGGGCTTACGTAACCTCTCGTCGACTTATCGACGACTTGGCTCGGCGATCGGTCATCGCCGTACATCATCGGAAAAATGTTCACCCTCTCGCAATGGCACATACGGACACGTTTGTATTTGTATTTGACACACAGCACAAATCACTCGCGTTATTATCCCGCACGTGCATCGGAACTTTTCTCTCCGCTGTACGGAGTCTGGAGCGACACTGCGAGTGCGTCGGTCGCGTACAATGCAAGTATCGGCGCTGCTGCTGCTGCTGCTGCTGCTGCTGCTGCTGCTGCTACTGCGCGTTATCGCCGCGTCGAGTCTCGGCCGAAAATACACTCGGAGAAGAGGCAGTCCACGTGCCGCGCATCGCTTCGCTTATTCTTCGACGCCGAGGACGAGAGCGAGAGAGAGAAAAGACTGTTATATTACACAGAGCCTTGAAACTCGCTCGCTGTAATTATCTATTACCTCAGGCGTGTCGGCCGTAAAAATCGGCGGCGCGCGATTATTGTGTTTCCTTTTTCTCTTTCTTTCTCTCTCTCTCTCTCTCTCTCTCTCTCTCTCTCTCTCTCGGCTGCCGCTACACTTTTCCCGCTTATTTTTTCAACTGTGACTTACAAGAGCGCTCGCGGCTCGACTCGTTTATTGCCCGCTTCCTGCAGCGGCGAAGTGACAAGCCGTTCTTTTCTATTTTCCTCCGTTTTTATTTTTCCTTTCCCGGCCTTTTGTTCCTGCTCGAATTCCTTTTCGCGAGCTCCTCGTCCTCATACGTAGACACGCGATCTTCTCAACGGAGCTGTGTACGATACGGTTTATTTTTAAAGTTCAGCAGTAGTCATCGTCGTCGTGAGTCACTGCAGCAGCTCTTCTTCGTAATATCCGCTCGAGATTCGTTCGCCGGATAACAACTGTCCGAGGCTTCTCCTCGTTGATTCCCCGTCGACTGAGCGAATCGGACGGTCCACTTTTGAAGAATACTGGCGTAGAGAGAACGTAGCGAGAAAGAGAGAATAAAAAAAAAAAAAAAAAAAAAAAAAAAAAAACAGCGTCGAACGCGCGAGGAATCGAAAACAAGCCGCGCGCGCGCGCGCTGTGGTCCCACTCGTCTGAGCGAGCTCGTCGGACTGAGCGCTGAACTCTCTCCTCCTCCTCCTCTGCAGCGCGCGATCCCGCAAGCATCCTTGCCTCGCTCGCTCGCAGGTATATTATACGGACCACGTGATACCGCGAGCCGAGCCACCGTCGGACATCGGTTCTGTTCTCTGTGTATAGTAGTCTCTCTCTCTCTCTCTCTCTCTCTCTCTCTCTCTCTCTCTTTCTCCCCTACTATGATTCTCGACGCGGCGGAGGCTTTCGTGGGTGTAGCTGCTGCTGCGGCTGCAGAGGAGAGTAGTAAGAGGCGAGTCTCTCGGTCTATGTGTGTGCGAGAGTCGTCTGACGAGTTGAGAGAGACGGAGCGAGTATACAAGCTGTATAGGCTCTACGTGTGTACTTATTATGTGGAGGGATAGGAGCGCGAACGATACGGGCTGATATACGGGTTTTCTTGCCTGTAACGACTGTTTGAACTTGGCGCGCTGAGCGACTTTTTTTTTTTTTTTTTCAGAGATGCGTTCTCGATGCGATGGAAATTTTATCGGGTGTGCACATTGTGCTGAACTTTCTAAATTCTGATAATAATAATCCGATGTCCGTTTGCTCGCTAGCTCGACGTACGAACTTCTTGTCGAGAAGCTCGAGATCTGCAATTAAGAACTTAACGTTCGAATGTATGACTATAATTAATAAACCGCCGGCGGGGGTATTCGTGCGCAAAAAGGACTAGCTATAAGAATGCGCTCGTATACGTACGGAAAATTAAAGACCGCGTATAGTCTCGAGGAAGTGCTCATTGAAACGGATAGATGCTCAGGCGCGGAATATGATGCGCAGAGAGAAGGAGCGACGGGGAATAATAGATAAAGAACAATGCACGCAAGATGCTGGATAAGAGGAGGCCAAACGCAAAAATGCAATGCAAACATCTCGCAGCTTCGTTCCTGATGACAGTAATATCGCTTATTATTGCGCAAGGTGCGAGATGGGTGCTCTGGGAAACTCCAGTTCGTCCGCAAATTACACACACGCTGATAAAGTCGGCTTCGCGAACTTCGTTAAAAATAGACCGCGAGATACGCGGCGGTGAAAGTAAAGCTGATTTATCAGCGATACCGATCACGAAAAAAAAATACAATATAATCTGGGCTGAACATTCCTTCTCTCGTCGCGTGAAGAGCGAAAGAACGTATTTTCCAGGGCGAATTTTACATACGTAACGTCGTAAAGTATAACAATTATACGCATCCCATATAGCATCGGCCGCGGTCAGAGAGCTCTATTGTACGGGGCAACATCTCTGTTCCATTGTGTTTTGTGAAAACGCGCATCATAACTCGATGGAAAAATATGAATGAAAGTTGGTGCTACTAAGTGATGGTTAGACGGCCGAAGACAAGCGGGCCGAGACATTAATTATTCATTAGCGACTATCATCGGTCATTTTCTCATCCCATTAGTGTGCCTATATGTTTTCTGTAGCGCAATGTACGTCTAAGCGATCGTCTAGAAGTCATCAGATCCTAGAGCTAGATATTACGTTTTATAATAGTGCGTATATCGTATCACTTTCCGCATCGGATATTATTTTAACACTACCGGTCCCAGATAGTGGTTATTCGACCGTTACGCGATTCATCAAAAAACGTCTATCCTCTTTTTCTTCTTACTCGAAACGAGGCTTATATACTACGAATCTGAATTACATCCAATGAGCTCAATCCTCGAAAAAGAAAATCTCGAACAACATTTTCCGCGATTCCCGCTCGAGCGAGCAGCTTATAATATCGCGCGTTTGTCGCGCCGAAAAAAGCCGCTGACGACAGCGGCATACGTATACTTTTTGCAGAATCGCGCACGAGCCGGCTTTTTTTTTTACGGTAACATAACGCGCGCTCACGGCTTCCCGTTTCTTCGTTTTCTGTGTCGGTCGGCTCGAAAATGTGCGGGTATTACGTGCGGCCACTCGCGAATTTTTCGACGAGATGGCTTTATTATCGGCCTGCGCGTGTTGTTTTTTTTTTACGCGGGATAGCGTTTAAATTTTGAAAAGAGCCAGACGTTTAAAAATGATCGATTAGATATTACTCGACGGTTGTAACGAGCGGGTACACCAAACGGCTTAATTATTTACGTAACAAAAATGACACGAGAGTGAAAGATTACGCCGAAGGGAAAGAGCCGCCGTATCTCGGCAGAAACACACGCCGACACACGTGTTATATAGATATAGGCGTGCAGTCCGCATCGATCGAAATAAATTATAATTTCCGTGAGAATTTTCGATATTCGCACGACTCGTTTGCACAAGCGCATTGCGAGAGGAAAAGACGCATTGAACGAGACGTTTTCAAATTTTAAAAGCACCTGACGCGCTGCACAATCGTTGCGATATATCGTAGTGGAACACGCGAACAAAGAAGTTTCCTTCGTTAAAATATAATTAATTTGTTTGAAAACCGAGAAAGCCTACTACTGTAATCGTCGAACAAAGGAACCGCGATCGATAGTACTCCTTTCGGAAATATCGCGTACAGCCTCTATAATGTCATTGCGAAAACTCGATGAAAATACGAACGGCGGAAAAAAGGGCGGCTCGGTATCGGTCGCATTCACACGAGATTTCCGTCTAAATCTACTCTCGGCGAGTCGAAAGATCTGCGCTTATGCACACGCGAATTGACTCGATCGTACGCGCGAGGCTAAGGTTATCTCTTTCTCTCTTACTCTCTAGTCGAGACGAGAGGCTCTCACAATGCGGAGAGGATAGATGTCGCGAGATTGGCGCTTGATGCGGTACCTCTGTCGCACGAGCGAATAAGCGCTTTCGCAAAAAGGAGCTCTCTTACTTGATGCGACGTTGCTCAATACGCGGAGATAGCGTCTCGTGTGTCCGCGTCGACGTTGAGATTTGGATCGCGCGCTTTAAATCGAGGTTAAAGCGTTGGATGATTAATAAAAAAGCGCTAAACGCTTTTACGAGAGCCAGGTGTGTATCGCGCGCGGGAATTTATTCTTCGATGTATTTATGAAACACGCGCGTGAGTTATCGCTTATCGATGAAGTTTCGGTTTTACGCGGAGAAATGCCCAGATAATTTTCGTTTACGTAAATGAGCTACTGCTGCTGCTGCAGCACAGAAGTTCGACGTTTATGTAAACCATCAGCGCGCGATATGCCGTGCTACGTCGTGATTTTTTTCTTCCTCGAATTGATGATCGTTCGAAATAACGGACATTTTTCAATTGGACTTAAACCGGCAAATTTCCATAATACGTATATCTCGCGTTTACGTAAGCTGAAAAATCGTCTCGATCGGTAATCTGAATCAAAGTATGAGCCTCGAAAAACGTTGTTTAAATATTCTAAAAGTGTAGCTTTGGAAACAAGCAGGTGTGTCTGAAAGACAAGCCTCTCTCGACGCTATACTTCAGCGTCAGACAACAAGACAGACAGACTCACTGCCGGAAGGAGAAGTTTTCATCGGAAAAGTTTTCAATCGCCAGAGAGCACTCGCTTAGCCTCTTCCGTGTGTATACACGCTTCAACGCCGCTGTGTAGCAATAAAAAGGAAAACAACGAAGTTGAAGTAAATCCCGCTGGGCTAAGTGCATTCGAATAAGCGCCGACGAGATGTAATCGGATTGAATAAGGTATAGGTATAGGTATATATAGCTGCCGGGTGTTAGCTGCATCTTATGATGGAAGATGTCACTAAAGATAGGCGGAAACCCGTTTGAAGCTTAAATACTTCAGGAGCTAGCGGCTGGGAGATTTTTACAGCTTATATTATCCAACCGTGGCGGTATGTAAATGTGATTCGAAACAGTATATCACACGTTTTACTGTTTGGCGAATCACACCGAATCTGTCACAGCTGTTGCATAAAGCCGTGTTACGATTCGATATTATAAAAGCTATACACATCGATCTTCTTTGTTCGATCCTATCGATTCTCTTGCGCAACGATATCGAAAGCAGATCGCTGAAACAAAGCCCTGAAATAAGCTTATGCGTTCACGGTCAAAAGTCAAATGGCCGTCCTTACAACGCAGCAGCTATCCGCTCTCTCTCTCTCTCTCTACCGAGAAAAATAGCCCTGTACACTTTTCTCTCTCTCTCTTTCTCTCTCTCTCTCCTAAGGTTGCGCAAGCGAGCGAGTGCACTTTAACAACCGGCACGCTCTCGGCAATTCCACGCGACTGCACCGCGCGCGCAGAGTTCACCGAGTGAACGTATAGTCGCGTTCTTGCAAATCGTGCGGAGAGAAAGATTGTATAGAGCTGCTGCTGCGGGGAGGCACATTTGGGAATTGGAACTTTTGGTTATTCATGACAAGCGCAGCGATTGCGTCGTACATAGTATTATACTTTTGAATTAATCAAAAGGGGGTATAGTTGTTCGAGTCGATTGGCCGCGAGTTTAATTGCTTTATTGTGTGTGTGTGTGTGGAGTATCGTTAAAGGATACGTCGATATTTTAGATACGAGATACAGGGACAGATGAGGCGCGCGGTGCATTCGAATGGGCGAATGAAAAGAGGTTGTATAATGGCTCAATTGATGCCGCATTGAAAAATGGAGCAACATCTAGATGAAAGGCGCGAGGAGAAGAGAAAATCAGAAACGTCGAGATTGTACAAATGCCTGACAAAAAGCGGCTATAACTGCGCCGCTAATTTTTTATTATTCGTAATTTCGCTAAATTTTCAAGTACACCGGCGTCGCGCCCGATGAAATTTCCCATCGCGCAGTCCCGACTTTCCATTTCTAAACGCGGCTCGTAAAATCTCGAAAGAAAAACGCTCCGCTCCACAACGAGGCGCCCTAAAATTACAGCCCCGCAAAAAAGTGTCAATTCGAAAGTTTTAACCAACGCGACGGCCTTTCGAAAAGACACACACATCCGCGTCGTAATATGAATGATATATACAGCCAACAGCGGAGCGATGATTGAGCCGAGTAGAGATTGCCTTTGACAATCGCCTCTCGCGCGAATTATTGTTCGGAGAGTTCATCTCTTTGTTGCTGCGAGGCTGTAGAGGAGACGATAAATTTCGAGCTTTCCTCCGAGGCCTCCACCTTTTCTTTTCTGTCTCTCGTAGCTTGGGAATCGTCCGTAGACTGAGTACGCGGCGAGCTTATAGTCATTGCGCGATAGGTTTATGCGGGGGAACAAGGAGTCGAATGGCTAAACGTGTGCCTAATTGCGGGATATAATGCCGACTGGAACGTTTGCGGGCGGTTAGCGTATTTTGAAATTGAGGCAAACCGGAGAAAAACGAGCTGCACGGACGGTTTGCCAGATTTGCGTGAGAGAGAGAGAGAGAGAGAGAGAGAGAGAGAGAGGTGAGAATTGTAGGGAACAATTTTCACATGCGCGGTTGCTTTATATGCCATTTGAGAAAAAAAAAACTAGCTTGCTTAAATTTACAGCCGATACATTAATAGAGTTTCTTTATACTGCACACTCGCAGAATCGCTAATCCCTCTCTCGTAAATAATTCCCTTTCCCAATATATCAGCGCGAAAATGACAGACTTAACTGCCGCGCGCGAGTACTCGCGCGTACCGAAAGAGATGGAAAAAAAAAAATTGATGGTCCGCCGTAACTCGCAATAATTATTTATGATTTCCGTTTGATTAGACAAATATTAGCGGCCTCTTATACACAGAGCGAAAGAAGTCAATTACTCTCGCAGCGTTACAAAAGCTTTTTTCTTTCTCTCTAAAGTGCAGCGCACCTACGGCCTCGGCAAAAGTTGACTAACGCGTTATAAACAACACAATTACTCTTTGGAAAATTCCGCGCGCTCGTTGCGCAATTTCTCGCTCTTGTATATGTGCTCGTTCGTTTGTATCCGAGAGCTCGTCGTATTACTGACGGCGGATTTTCGCGGGACAGACGCAAATTGTTTGACGAGCGTCGCGAAACTCGTTTGCCAAGATAAATTAGCGATTGTGCGTGTCTCGTTGTTAATGTACTTTACGAGCAATCCCGGACAAGTAGAAATCCTAATCGTCATACCTCTACGATTTAATCAACCGATTTTTTAATCGTTGAATAGCCGTTCGAAGAAATAACCGCACCTGTGTTACATCCAACGAATGCAAGCCATTTATCAGCAGCACGCAGGTGTCCGGGCCGCGAGAAAAGGATTATTTTCTCCGAAGAGCATATAGATCAAATAGACTACTCCCGTGTAATACGTCTTCGACTGTCAGGCTGCGGATTCGAAATTCCCGCGAACACGTGTCTGTGCTTCTACGCTGCCGGGCACACTATATACACGCGCTACGTAGGCATTCTAAATCTAAATGAGAAAAATCGCCGAACTTATGTAAGACCCCCCCAGCTCGACTCCGACACTTATCCAATAGCCATTAATAACTCGAGGTTCGAAAGTCGTCATACCTCTTTCGTCTACGCGCAATTCAAATTATCTGTTACAGTCTGCGCACTCGTCGTAATAGCTCTCGTCGCATATTACAGTTCGCGCGCACACAAAGCTGCAGTAGTACGTCTTCGGATTCTAGAATACGAGAGATACACATCTCTATTTCGCTTTTTGAGAAATCGTTGAAGTTGTAATTTCAGACTCTATTTTTCGCGCGTCTCTCGTATAGCTTTGCGTATATGTCTTCGTTCGAATTTATTGCTTTCAATCGTCTCACGCGTCCAGATTTTAAGGATGCTTTCCGCTGTTTCGCAACTCTGTACCGTGTGTTTTTCGCGCTCGAAATACATACACACGCCTACACGTATTTCAGCTCGCTCGATTGTTTATATTCCACGCCGGCGAGTTGCATAAGAAATTTGACTGTAGCATTAGCGCACCTACTTATGGGAAATCGGCCGCTTTGAAAGGATTTTTTTCCGAAAAGGCCTAATTACGTTATACGCCGACTGGGATAGAACGCGAGGCTTTATCCGAACCGCTGGTCGAAAGAATTCCGGCGTGGAAGCGAGCACACACCTTCTATAATTACGCCGGCTATAGTTATTGATTAAATATTCGCGCACAATGCGTCCTTATCGTTTGAATGGGTCATTTCGAAGACTGAGTACTCGTTAATCGATTCTCCATCGAGATTGAATTTATTCAAATACGTTATAACAAAATGACTTTTTCATATACAAGACAACCTCCTTCAACAATGGCTCCGCTCTTGCTCCACATCGTGCGAAACCAGGCCAGCACGCGAGCGAATCTCCCGCCGCCGCGCTGAGAGGAAGTGCAAGTTATACACTATATACAAGCTCCACTTACCACTGACCTCTAACAACAGCAGCGATGGATTTATCAACGTCTCGCGACAGCGTCGGTGCGAGTGATTTCGGGCTACTCCTTGAACTTCCACTCCTGTCGGCACATCGGGCACAGGAGGCTCGTCTGCTGCGAGTTCAGCCACTTCATGATGCAGTGAATGTGGAAGCAGTGCGAGCACTGGCCCCACACTGTTTTAACCAAAACATAAGAGCGATAAAATGTAGGGGGTATCAAAAACGCGCACGATATTCGATTCTTCAAAAAGTAGAACACGTCCCGCTGAGGATTATGCTAATGAGCGACACGCATAGCGGCGTTTTTGCGAAACGATGCCCACCGGCTACACGCTCGGACTGACGAGTCGCTCTGTACGTGTGGTAAGGGTGAGGCCAAAACAATCCACGAGCCGATCGATAGCTACGCCTGCGTCGAGCGCTAGCCTACATTGCGCAGATGCGGGGGTAGGTATGTATACAGCGAGAAGCGCTTATGGAAAGCATGGCACACGACCCTCGTGCTCCGGATGCCGGTCTGTGTGTGTGTTGTATTATTCTGTGTATATATACGTACGAGGGTTCACGAGGATGACAGCTGCCGGATTTTTACCGCGGATGTAGGTTGGATGCTTTGTGTGTGCAAGATTAGAAAGAGTATATTCGTGAAGCGTTAACCGACGCGAGGCATTAATAATTTACGGCCTTTAACATTGCGCGTACGTTATTTTTTTTATCGAGACGCATCGCGCGGCAGACAAAAAAAAAAATGACGAAACCCCGCGCACCGCGACGAGTCAAGATCGTTTTTTTATTAACGCGCGATTCGAATAGATAAAGACGGCGCGCGAGAGAGGCGTAACCGCGCGTTGTTTGGCAACGTCTTTTTACGCTACTTATAGGATGCCAGATACAACGCGTAGGATTGCATTATCTCCTCTTTTTTGCCCGTCGCCTCGCTGAGAAAATCAATTAGCGCTAACGTCGCTCTAAAAATTTTCAAACATCCGAGAGTTAGGTGCAATCCAAACAAAACTTTATCGCAGCTTCGCGTGCGGTTTTGTAAAAATACTACAGGCTTGCGTAACGCCGTGCTATGTTTTTTTTTCTCTTCTTCTTCTACCGGGGGATGTTACGAAAATCCATTAAATTTTATTACACGCGCCGATTGATTTTTCACTTCGATAGCGCGAGCGATAATTAACGCGGGCCTACCCTTCCATTAGCATTTAGCGGGATCGAAATCTTGAAAAGCTCGACACGGCCTCCGTACACACTGCAGACACTGTATAAGCCAATTAAGCGACTTTTGCAAAGACTGGAACGATGCGCACTACGATGACAATATAATGCGAGTGTGATGAACAGCGAGACGTGCAGATGTAGAGTGAGAGAGAGAGAGAGGAAGAGGAGTAATTACCTAGGGGACAGTCGTCGCCGGGAATTTTGCAGTCGGGGCAGCTCGCGTCGAAAGGCATCCGGCAAATGCCGCAGTTGTCGTCGTTCGCTATCCAACGCCAGGTGGCGACTCCTCTCCAGCCTGTGGAAAGAAAGATATTATGCTTTATCGACTGAGGCTTGGCTGTGCAGAGAGGATGGTCTGTTATGTTATCCTGATGATTGTTTTTAATTTTTTTTTTTTCTTTTCGCCTAGCGCTGTTTTTTTTTCTATTTTAAGTACGTGTATAAGTCAATGCTGTATGTACAATTTGTCGAAGTAGCTGTAAGCTCGTTTACACAAGTTTTACACGAATGAGATGTTTGTTGTGTGGAGTAAATTAATTTGCTGATTATCGTACGAAACGTTGCGAATAATAATAACTGAAGCATAATAATAACTTGACTTGATTTGTTTATGTCCATAGCGTATATTTACGAAAACATAACCAAAAAAAGTTTCGCTTCGAGATCTGTTAGGATTCAGGAGGCACTGACCAAAAACTTTTAAGTATATTATTCAGTGCCTCCACAAGAATACTCCTAACGGATATATTTTTAAATTAGTGAAATTCAGTACGCGAAACTACGAACGTAATGGCACATAGAGTCGTAGAGGTTAATAAACGAGTTAACTCACTGTTGATTGTCACTTTCATTTCCCCGATTAATCCTTCTTCACCTGCGGCTCGTAATATTCGATTAATTATCCAATCTAAGTTAATTCACGAGTTGGAAGGAAACACTACGCCGGGATAAAATACTCTCCGTTGTTGCTGTTGTCCGGGATACAATTTGACAAATGAAGCCATGTTGGAATTTTTGATTGGCGATTCTGAAGATGCGCGCGCACCGGCGCGCGAAGCGCTGCTCGATATGAAAATTGTTTTCCTTGTACAACAGCGAGAATTTTATAAACAAGTTGTTGAAATGTTTATATATATCGTCGTTTGTTACAAAAGTGGTAATAGTAAAGATGAGAAGAATTCGATCATCTCCTGGAACCACATAGGACCTAATATTATCAACATTGTTCGTTCAAACTTCGAAAACTGTAGAATCATATTTAACAATGGTCAATGCTTAAAGACGTTAATTAAAAAGCACCTTGAAACGTTTGAAAAGGTTCAGCCACCGGCAAAAAGATCGCATGAATCACGCTTGGAAGCAAACACCCCACACGCGCTCTCAATATCGTTAAACGCCACTCGGCCCGGGTTTTTCCATCCCTACCCATACATATATACAAGTATACGCGACTCGCGCATGAAACAGGTAATCCCGCTCAACAGCGCCGACGACAAAGTTCCCGGGAATATCCCACGGCTCATATTCCCCGAAGACAAAGCTCGCCTCTGGCATTTATACCCTCTCAAAGGCATATTTCTCTCCCCTCGAGAAGAAAGAAACAATCGCGTGAATTCACCCTACATACGAACTTTTAACGTTACGTATCGCGCGAATAATACATTTCCTGCGACTCACAGCTCTCGATTCATTGTCAGTTGGTAACTCGCGCGCGTTTATACGTGTAGGTATATATACATATATATATATATATAGGTATAATAGGCCGGACAGGACACGACTCGCTCGCTCTCCCCCTCCATGAGCGCGCGACGAGTATAAATCAATAATCCACTCTCATAAATGCAAACAAACAAAAAAGCCCGGCTACGCCTCCCGAAAAAAGGAGAGCGCGATATTCGCGCGCTGCATTCTAGAAGTGTCGACGCGCGCATGCCGCGCGTTAAAAAGGGCGAGTACGGGCTGAGAAGAGAGAGAGAGAGAGAGAGAGAAAAGGACGAAGAGTATACATATATATACGCACGTGCCACCGGGCGCGGATATGTGTACGTAAGTATATGTGTAGGGAGGAGAGAAAGAGAGAGAGATAAAGGATGATGCTGCTGCTGTGCTGTTGGTACTTATATACATACTTACTAGCGAAAAATCTGCGCGTAGCTCACGGGAAAAACGAGCCTCGCGCGCACTCGACCCTTTTACGCTCTGCGGGAATTGATTTAATTGCGTGTTGTTGCGGTTGAGTCACACACGTTATATGCGTCTCTGCGAGATATACTCGTTTGGAATGTTGATATCATCATGCTTGGTATAATTACGAGGAAAACAATTTTTACATAAATATTTTTAATTAGAGCTTGGATCGAATATTTTACTCCGAGATGAAATTTGGAGCATTAGGAGTAATTACTCGAAAATCCGTTTCGGAGCAACGGAAAAATACGGATATTCCAAGCTATATACGACTCCATTCATACGATTCGTCCCTAAAAATTCAAACTCCAAAATGAAACCATATTACACGTGAATAAAACTCAATATACTCATATAATCCAGAACCGGTTCCCTCGGCTCTACATATAAACGGCTCATTACTAAAAAAAAAAAACGACGAAAATAAGCGCCGAGCGTTCGTTCTCTCCGCACCTGCCCCCACACCCGGATTCATTCAATATTTACCGCACACACCCAAGCATCGCTAATTTCCTCGTATCATAACGCAATAACGCGCAAGTCCTTAATAAAGCCGACATATAGGTATACCAAAGCGTGCAAGGGTCGACACGCGCCGAGACCGTATATATATATATATATATATATATATATATATATATATATATATATTCGTTGAACGTCCAGAAAACGGCCGCCGCACGCGCAGCAGCTGCCGCCGCGACGTAGTAGTGCGTAAAAACACGCACACACCAGTAGAGTGAGAAACGGCGCACATCAGCGCGAGACTCGAGCGAGAGAGAACGACTTGCCCGCGCAGTAGCCGCCGCCGCTGCTGCTGCACGGAGACACGTGTAAAAAGTGAGCGCGCGAGGGAGAGAGACGGAGCTACAGTGTGTGTATACGCGGACGTTCAACGTCTACCTATACGGTCAGGTAAAAAAGAGAGCGGGATCGCGCGCGCAGAGAGTAGTGGCGCGCCGTCGAGAGACGACGACGACGACGACGACGACGAGAGTAAGAGAGAGAGAGTTGAGCACGACACGCGCTATAGCTATCCTGTGTATACCTATACTTGCTCTATAGTAAAGTCACTCTCTGTACTATAAGTGAACGAGAGACGATCGAGTTATCGCGTAAAGTGAGTGCGCGAGTGAGAGAGAGAGAGAGAGAGAGCTGCCGAGTGCGTATGTACCATCGACGCAGCAGCAGTAGTATCGGGACAAAGACGGCTGCAGAAGAAGTCTGCTGAGCTGTCAGGCTGCAGCTCGCCGAGGAGATGTCAACGAAGTAGGCCGACCCAGCATCAGGTAAATTTAATCCCGGAGCTGATTTTAATACGCCTCGCTATAGAGAGAATAGCTGTATATATGTGTATGAGTATATACGCGACGACTTCCGAGGCCGGCCTTCGGCAGCTGCTCCGCTTATTGCTGCCGCACGCGAAAATAAGAGAATGAGAGAGACTCCGAGGCCAAGGTAACCTTTCGTCGCTCCGCTTTTTTACCAAATATCAACTCTCTCGCGGCGAGAGATGGGACACGTCCTTCTCTTTCTCTCTCTCTCTCTCTCTTGCTCGCAGTCGCTTTTACTTATATGTAGGCTACGCAGCCAAGGTACATATGTACCTACATACGTATTTCGCAGACGGCCCTTGTACTTATATATGCGCTCTCGCATTCTCAGTGCGCGCGCGCTTCTCTCTCGGTTCGAGCAGTATATATATATATATATATATATATATATATATATATATATATGCACTTAGTTTGTGCGACGGTTGTACTGCAGTTTCGAAAAGTCGAGAAGGGCCGACTCTGCATATGTACAACGCCACTGTGACGCCCTTTTGACAATTCGGTATCTAAAGAGCGCTGCGAGAATTACTGCAATATGGCATTTGGCCTGACTTACAATCTCTTTTGAATTTGCAGAGTAGTCTGACGAATGCAAAGTTGTCTGATCCGGCATCATGGTTGGATTTCTCGAGGAGGACAAGGGACTCTTCCCTCTCCAGAGCATCGCTTCCATTGTGCAACTCTTCCAGAACCAGCTGGAGAACAGCGCGGAGCCAGACTTGGCTCTGCTATCCATTATCGTGGGGGCGATCGAGAACTCCCTGACATGTAACAGAAATTTTGTGTCAGAGGAGGCGCCTGGCTACGACGAGCCCAAGCTTCCACCTGTGGAGTTTCAGATGGCTGAGGCCATGTACACAAGGTTCACATCCATCATCAAGAGTGCTGTGGACCTAACAGTGTATAATACTAAGTATGCCACAAGGGAACTGGTTAAAAGAGTGTCGGATGTTATCTGGAACTCTCTGACCAGGAGTTACTACAAGGATCGTGCTCATCTACAGAGTTTGTACAGTTATTTAACGTCCAATAAGCTGGACTGTTTTGGAGTGGCTTTCGCTGTTGTGGCTGGCTGTCAAGTTTTGGGCTTCAACGACGTGCATCTGGCTTTGTCGGAAGACCATGCTTGGGTTGTTTTTGGAGAGAACGGAGAGGAGACTGCAGAAGTTACGTGGCATGGTGAGTTTTGAAATAATGTACAATGAGTTATTTTACAATTGGGTTCTAAATGAAAATTTTATTTTAGGGAAAGGAAACGAGGATAAACGTGGCCAACCTGTTGACTCAGGAATAGCTTCTAGGTCCTGGCTATATCTGAATGGTCAACCTGTAGTATGTGATCGAGCAATGGAAGTAGCAACGATAGTTTCTGCTATAAATCCCAGTTTCAGTGCTACTGCAGATGCAGTTGAAGTTGCTCTGCTGCAGCAAGAGTTGCTGTGGTTGCTGTATGATTTGGGACATTTAACAAAGTACCCTATGGCTCTTGGCAATCTTGGTGAATTAGAAGAAGCTGCACCAACACCTGGCAGACCACCGGCGATCAATCTTTTCCAGGTTTGAACTAAAAATTCTATTAAAATATCTCGTCATGAATGTTGTCTCATAAAATTATGTTGGTTTCTAGGAAGCCATTCGATCAGCAAGAAAATATTACGGAAATGCTCACATCTATCCTTACACATACCAAGGAGGGTATCTCTATCGACATGGATTACATGCGAATGCATTAGCATCTTGGGCTGATGCTGCAGATGCTCTGAGAAAGTGAGTGTTACGAAGCCCTTTTGAACAACGTTTAAATATTTAACATAAATCGTGTTTACAGATATGATTACTCGCGAGATGACGGAGAAATCTACAAAGAATTACTCGAAATTGCCAATGAACTGATACCACACACAGTACGAGCAGATGAGCATTTACTGCGACAACCGCGCTGCTTTGCTTACCTTCTACGATTTTACGATGGTATTTGCCAGTGGGAGGAAGGTGCGAATACTCCAGTTTTACATATTGGCTGGGCAAGACCACTTGTCAACACGATTTCCAAATTTGATGCAAGCATTCGCGCCCAGGTTATCATCGATTGTTACGAAGACGACAAAGGTCTAGAAGGAAGTTCGGATGAATCCTTGAACAACAACAATAATAACAACAATAACTATTACAAAACAAAGGTTTCTTTTTTAAATTCTTAGCGTTCGTCAATCATTTATGTTATTGAGTTAATGCTGAGTAGTAATCGTGCCAAGACGTTTTAAGAAATTCTGACAATTTATTTCACTTTCTAGGAGAAATGTACGCGCGACCTCATTAAAAGCCTGGAGTCAAAAGTACCCGAGAATCCCGAGCCGATGCATCCGGGCATCCAGGCGTTGGCCGCCGCTTGCGGCGAGAAGATCCTAAACAGGGATTACCTCCTCCAGGGCGATGGCGAGCCGTTCGTCGCACCAGCCGACACGATGTTTGACTTGCCGCTATCCACATCCTCGATATGTGGAATTTCAACGCCCTCCACCTCACAGGACAGCCTCGACGATGGCATAAGCGAGATGGACCTAGAGTTGGACTCGGACGAGCATGAAAGTCCCCGAATAACGCTCTACAGCCAAAAGATGAAAGGCCTGAAGGACTTGTTACTCGCAGAGAAGCTAAATACGCACGCGGTTTCACTGCAACTGACAGCTCAAAGCCAGGTGCAGATAGGTAAGAAGACGAGAGGCAGCGAGGAGTCAACTGTAGTCGGTGCCGGACACAGGCCCAAGAGAACAAGGAGAGAATAATGATAAACTGGTGAGAGTTGACGTGGAGACTGATGATCTTCCTTTGCGATTCGGCATCGAATAGCGGTTTCGGTGTGCGCAGATAAGACTTGCTTTTAAAGTAAGATGAATTTTTGAAAATCAAACGACGATGAGTTTACTCATTGTACAGATTTTTTTTTCAAAGTATATGATAGAAATTATCGTTCTCGAGGTGTGTTTTATCAAATCGAAAACATTGTTTTTGTCAATGTTAGTATTATTTATTGTATATTTGTAAAGAGAAATATGAATCTGCCTTGTTTTAAAAGCATGTCTCGAATCTCTTTGTAGCGATTAAACCTATGGAAGGTTTACTAATACTACAAGAGCGCGATAATTTAACGACGACTGGATTGTCGAAACAAATGTCCAGACAAGTGGAATAACCGCGAGGCAACAAAAATTTGTAGAAAAGTACAAAACAAAAATTAATCTTACATTGTAGTCAACCGCTGCGGGCATTCGTGCTTACTGTCTTTTTTTAATCGCTTCCAAAAGATATGTTGAGAAAAGGTTTCAGTAAAATGTGTTGCATACCTAAATGGTAGGTATATCTTTTGAGGTTTTCAATGCTAATACTTTTTGATATTTCGAAAAGTTATTCACGATTCACATTTTATTAATGAAATTGGGATTACGATTATTACATAATGTTTTACCCGAATCTTCACTCAGCATTGAATTTCACTGAGACTGGCGTGTTCGCACGATTATTTATTTTGCGTCACGCGCAAATAAATATTTTTTATTATATATTATGTATCTGTGTCTATTGTCTTGTTGCACTTTTTGCTTATTTATTGAGAAGAGTTCTTTTCTTTGACTCTGTATACATATATATCTCTTGCACTATCGATTTGCGATTGACAAGTTGCCGTTAATGTTTTTTACATTTACAATACTGTGAAATGTAGTGGAGAAATTTCTATTAGAAAAACGCTTTTATAATCTAGTTAGTAAACCACAACATTCCGCTCCTTTTTAGGTGGTACAGAACTAATTAAGTTTTGATCCTATAAATCACATCTTAAGCATGAAATGCTCGCTTATTTTTATAATTATTTATTTTCACGTAACTCTAAGTGCGTTAAGTAGCGTAAGTTTTTCTTCGTCAACTTTTTTTGATGTTGCTCAAAACAACAATCGCACGATGATAGCAATCATATATAGGGTTCCGTTTGTATACTTTGAAACAGATGCTTTCTATTGGCCACATACTTTATTATTCTAAACAGTCCAATATTGGATAATCATATTATAAAGGGAACTTTATCAAATCTGTCTCAAAGTATTGAAATACTCTGCATTTCATTTATTTATTAATCGTTATCAGAACTTTGCAATAATATATACTACTCGCTCTTCTCAAGTGTATTTTTACAGACACAATTCGCTTACGACTGATTGCTTTGAATGATTCACGTATTTTAATCTATATATTTGCAAAGCTTGCCACTTTTTTATATAGTTTTGAAATTACCGCCTCATCTGCAGGATATGTTT
The DNA here is from genome assembly GCA_024372645.1 of Trichomalopsis sarcophagae. Taxonomy (NCBI): domain Eukaryota; kingdom Metazoa; phylum Arthropoda; class Insecta; order Hymenoptera; family Pteromalidae; genus Trichomalopsis; species Trichomalopsis sarcophagae. The sequence continues at coordinate 5,709,573 of QLSS01000001.1, forward strand.
CATTTGTTTCTCTCCTCTCAGTACCTCGAACAATCACGATGATACGTAAATGCACCTCGACGTTAGAAAGCGTCGCGGCCAATAATAATTCGAAGGGAACTTCGTCGATGCTTTGATGGACTGTTACTGTAGATTAGGATTGTTGAAGATGAATAAACGAATGATTATAATGCTGTAAGGGTGAGAAAGAAAGAGAAAATGATATAAATGGGTGGTTTTGCATTGTTGACTCTTTGAAATGCACAGAGGAATTAGACCTTCTCGTACTATGTATTCTTGAGCGCAAAACTCCCATTAAGAGTGAAATATGGTCCGACTGTATTATCGACGATCACGTAAAAACTAATATAGAAGGCGCTATCATACTGTGATGCTGAATATACTATATATTATACTTGATATAATAAACTATTGATAATTGTAGTGATAATAAATTGATATGCAACGCGACGCGGCGAGCGAACATGATTTACATTACTTACTTAGGAGAGGTGAAGTGATGAAAGTTGAGTTGGGGAGTAGATCTGAATCAAAAGCATCATTTCGACGTCTTCACCTTGTACTTTTTGTTTCGCGAAGAAATATCTGAAATATCCGCGCCGCGCATAGCCATAATAACTACTTGATGATAAAGAACACAGACCGTTGAGAGATCATGTTTAGAAAAATCGAAGCACATGAAGCTTAATTTCCGCTTGAGGCTTGTTGGTATAATTTTATTTTCTTTAATGTAAGTCATTAGGTCAATGCATGAGCGTTTATGTAAAGAGAGCAAATTGTGATAAATTAACGCTTCTAATCGGGTAGTATTTTTCAGTGGCCTTCTTGTTCGTTATTAAACATTTTGATTAGTATTGTAGGATCTAAGCTATGTATAAATTGCTAGAAAATCATCTATATAAAAATCGATATTTCTAAAGGGAGATTATATTTTAAAATTTATTCTATATTCCGAAATGTTTTCTTGCATAATAGTAGTGTTGTAGTTTATCTTAAAGACAAAATTTTTACGTAATAAATTAAATTATAAATATATATTTAAAAAATGACATAAGGATTTTTGTGTTTGCTAGAAGCAAAATTTATATAATATTCACTAAGACTTAGTCGTTGAATAGTCCACGCAGTGCGTGACGTAGTCATTTGATGTTTTTAAGGAGTCTTGTAAATAATTAATATTATATTGCTGTTTATAATGCAGCTTATTTATAGTGTAAGATATAAAAATTTATAAGAACGATTAAACCACTATTTTTTAAACGATCAAGATCTGACCACTCGAAAAATAGTCTTGGACTGGTGCACTCCTCTCAATTCGAATATATCCGTTGCATTTCAAATCTTCAAACCTCGCACGCGAACTAAATACGTAACGATTTGATGTATCATAAAAAGCAAGAAAATTAAAATCAAATTCGAATGTGGAAAACAAATACAAGTCTCAATAAGGAAATTACGATCGTTTTTGCTTCTATCATTACTTAGCATATTTCCACGAGTCTGTGCCATGTGTTAAGAACCGCGCGTGCCCGATTGATTGATCATGTTGTGATTTTGCGATCGTTGCCTCTATTCGGAGAGATTTTTCTCTCCTCCGCATTGTCTTGCCATAAATATTGTCATGGTCACTGATGGAAACGTGAAAAAAGTTTTTACGTGAATTCTTTTTAGATTGTACGGCGCTCCATTTAGCACACAAAATTTTTTGAATTCTCAAACACATCCGATGAACTTTGCAGAATAGTATTAATTTATTTGTAAAGTCGTTTGTGGTTGCATATAATTTTTGGTTATCTGAGAGAACTTATGCTATATATTTTGTGTATTATTCGTAGATACTTTTATTTTATTAAAATCTTAAACTATTTATATGAGTTATTGGGTTGACTCAATAGTCGTCAAATATAATTATACAAGCAAAATCTTTTTGAATTATAAATTATTTATTAGTTGATATAATTATTATACGTATGTATAATTGTAAAAACAAAATTTTTATAGTTCAAAATTAGTAGTATGCAGATGGAATTTTAATATATTGACAATTTTTATAAGTCATTAGCAGGTCTATTTTAGTTTTGAATTTAATGTTCAAAATGATATCGCATTTTAGTCGATGACGTTTTTTAATTTTAATTTATTTAAGAATGAGTAATTTAAAAAATAGATTGCTATCAAAATTATCCCTTTTTATATGAGAAAAATCTATATAAATATATATTTTTACAATGTATTTGAATTTAATAAGAAAAAAGCATAATATATTAACAATTTTTTGGCATATAAGTTTCTAAATTTTTCACAGCGTCGTATTTCGCGTCGCAATTAGAACAGGGGCTTTAGCGTAGTGAATAGAATGAAAGCGATTATTGTAGGGAGATCAGTATTTTTGTATTGTCGTTCTCGTTTGTGTGAAGAATCTTGCAACCGTCGCATGGATCTTATTAAATTCTGGTTCTTAATCAAAGAGAAGAGATTAATTAATGGTTAATAAAAGATAACATTAATAAAGAGCCAAGTGAAATTTGAAAGATCGTAGTAATTAAATTCAGAACAGCAATTTATATCGATATGATTGGTATATGAAAATTCTTGCGAAAACCATACATAAACGTTCCTAGTATTGATATTAAAGGCATGAGAGAGTTTCCGGTTCCACTTGGTTCTGCAAATTTGGGCATCGTGGTTATAAGAATTAACCTACTGTAAGATCTGTAATAAAATGTTTAAAAAAATATTCCGCATTGGCCGTATAATTAATCTACAACGGTCATGCTATATAATTCGTCTTGTAACTTATATCTTCATTCGCTTGTTAGCATGAACTTACAGAAAGAAATCTCCTTAAACCAGTGTTAATGATGTTAATGACGAGAAGAAAGCAACATAGTTACTATAATAACATCTTGACATTACCTGTACTCAAGCAATTACTAATTTTATTAACTTCTGACTTCAATGTTTAACCCGGTGTATTTTCTCAGTGAAATAATTAACATATGGGATTGCGCTAATTCTGTATGTAACCGACGTGTAACATCCAACATTGTAGAACGTGCGTGAAGAATTCGTGCCATCTGTATTCACTTCTATCTCAAAATGACGCAGAAAATGTAAATTTCACTCATCATTATGAAGCTTTACAAATCCAGTATCGCTAACTAAGAATAACGCGTTATTCTTGGCGCACAAAGTTTATCTGGTTGTGTAGTGCATAGTGAGTTCAATATGGGCCAATTCATAGCGTATACACTCTAATGTGCGTATGCCGAGCTCGAAGATCGATCTATCTTTATTTACGAAAATCTTGTTTTTATTGTGAAGATTAAAATTTTAATATTTGTGCATGAAACGAAGAACTAACGTCATAATCGATGTTGCAATGACTATGCCGGATTAAAATAGATTTTTATGTCTTCGAGCTCCGGCCAAGTAAACGTTAGGTGTTTAATCAGCAGAACATAAAAGAAAAACATTCTATTTCCATGGGGGCATAATAAACTAGACGTACGGTATACGAGTGCATAATTACGTGTACTTAAACAAAAATAAAAATAATTAATTATACAAAACTGAAATAACAGGTATAGAGATGTAAGAAAAATCTTCAATCATGTGTGACCAAATTTCATTTCACGAACGACCAAATATTTTAACTATTTATGTCGATGTATCAAATTTTTCAGAGAGATGCAATATTAAAATTGAAAATTTGGCGATTCTCTACCTTTTATTCAAGTTTCACATTATCAATCAAAACCCGTAAAGTGACTTTGTTTCCGTCCCTAATTCATATGTTTTAATAAACAGTAAATTATCTCTGTTTCCGCGTGGACTCCTTTTCATTGTACTTTTTCAAAGTGTTTCCGTTTAAATGTGCATCAAGCAATGGAAATGAGTTCAATTGAATTGCGTAAATGAAGAATACTATAACGAGCAAAAAAATTTGTCAGCATTACTTTGCTCCGATTGTAATAGTAACTGTACCAATGCAACTGCATTGATTTACTCCGATTCTGTATTTGTGCGTTCAATGAACATTTGCGAGAGAAAGAGAGAATGAGAAAAAGTGAATAAGAGAGCAAAAGGGACCGAGAGATTTTTCAGAGATATTTAAAAAAATATATATATATTTAAAGAACCCCCGAAGTTGCTTCCCTTTACAAGCTAAAGAGCCGTAAGTTACATTTTCCCAATTTTCGGAAGTTTCCGAAGACACTATAAAATGGGCTCGAATAGAATGTAAAAGCAGTTATATTGTTGACTGACAGAACAGTGATTTGTAAAGGCATCATAAAAATGTCTTGTTTTTTTGTGGATTATAATAAACTATTTTATTCTATTCCTGATAGTTTAATCATTCACCTTACTGATTTTTTTTCACAAATTAAAATTTAAGAAGAATTTTTATTTTAAATGATGTTTGAGTCTAGTAATGGTAAAACAGTGGTGAACAGTCGGTAATTCAAAGCGCAGAGGAGTTATACTAATAAAAGTGTGTGTGTGTGTGTGAGTATATACTGGAACATCGAGAGATGGTTACCTTGCCACAAACTGGTATACAGGTATCAAGCTCTCAAGGCCGCGACTGGATACTCGTTTCCGTTTTTTATTTCAACAATACGTTTCGCACCAAGCACCGAGCTCAAGAAAGCCGGGAGGAATTTTTCGTCGAACTGAGAGAATCTTGGCCTGTAGTGGCAGAAGTCACAACCGCTGAACTACACTGCTTCTTCGCGTCATTGAATTTTTCGGGCGTATAACTAACTATTGATTCATTGCAATTTCCGAGTGTTGGTAATTATACTGATTGAATTAGTGAGTGATACTTTCTTGTTAACTAATTTATTGCAAATAATTTAAAAAAATTAAACGATTGAAGCAATAAGGTAATGTCTTAAAATAAGCACGTTGAAATAATTTTATGTCGATAACTTTTCTTTATTGCAGGGTTGTACAATTTTTTTCGCTTGGGCGCACTTAGAATATAAAACATGTAATAAATTACAGAACGATTACATCTTAAAGTAATAATGCTTACAAAGTACAGGTAATATTTGGTCATTTTTGCTTTTGCGTAATAATATATAATAGGTGTATATCTATGCATTATCAAATATATAGCTAACAAATCGTTTTTGTCTATTTTTGTTATAATAACGCGATCTCTCTCTCTCTCTCTCTCTCTCTCCTCTCGTAGAAAAAAGGTCATCTGACGTCCTTACTTACGATGGTAACACTCTATACTTAAAATTGGAACTGCTACTCTTTTTTCGTCTTATTTTACAGTGCAATCGCATGAGATGATCGACGGGAATTGACATTAATACTGCATTTACACACGAAAAATGGAAAAAATACAAAACAAGGACTTGGTTTACAAGACAACGAAGTGAAAATAAACATAAAGGCAAATTTAGCTAAGAATCTAGGTACGCATATAAGATAAAAATTAACAATGGGGATCATATCCCGAGTAATTACAAAATCTACTTATAATGATGCAACGTCAAGTAAGTAATCGGAAAGAATATATAATCATAAGCTATACTATAATAATAATTATAACGTGCAGAGGACCAAAACTGATTACAAAAAAATACGCTCTTTACTTAAATAATTTTTTTTTCGTAATGTGGAATCGAATAAATTGATCTTCAACAAACAAAGGTATGGGAAGAAGATAACGCGGATTTAACGAAGAAACTAATGATAATAGATCATGAACCATTCGGTGAAGCGTTTGATGTGTTGGGTGGCTGCGTGGTTCTCGTCCTGAAGTCGTCGATTTTCATCTCGCAGCCGGCGCACCTCGTCCTCCAATGAGAGTCGACGGCGTGTTTCGCGCGCTACGCGCATCTCCAGACTCGACAGGTGACTCTGCACGTCCGTGACCGAAGTCCTATTATAAGAAGAATTATTTTATTAACATTATCGTTCAGTCATTACATTGTTCATTGCATTATTAAGGAACAGTATACATTGTAAAAGATATTGAATAAAGCTTACGGAATTGTGTTTGATCCTTCTGACAATCTGTCTTCTGACCATTCTTGATTGTGCTTAGATGTTCTATTATTCGTGTCATCCTGGTGATTCGTTGTCCAAGACTCAGTATCCACCTCAACTGAACTTTTTATTTCTTTGTTTAACAAGTTACTTGGCGGTTTTGTTATCTGTTGGGGCGTTTTTGTGACTCGTGGAGAAAGTCTGCAATATTGGGAATAATTAACAAAAAAAAAATACAAGACATTTAATCGAAGAAAATTAAAATGAAAGTGCAACAAATCAGTCTCTTCTACAGTCTGTTTATTATTATGTATAGGTAATTACAATGGATCCGTCTTTTTTCGTTTAGATGTCATGTTAAATATACAAAAGTTAAATAACAAAAAAAGGTAAAGTATGTTTAATGATGAAGTATGATTTCTCTAAAAACGTACTCGACAAATTGTGGGAGGTCATTAAGCTGATGGGAAAAGAGGCATACAGGGATAAGGGCAGTTATGCTAATCAGGAATCTGTCGATCCACAAAAGATCAATAAAATGCATATGTATTGTATGTGCTACCGTCATTTTTAGAAAACTTTATTTAAAATACAAATAGGTATTAGGTTGTACAGCTATAATTTTGTTAGCATCCAAACATCATTTTGAAAATAAAAGTAGTTTTGAAGCGGTCTAGTGGCGCCATCTATTCTAAAAAATTCTTATACAGTAGATCTACTTCCGTCAACATTAAAAACTGGCATGATATCATTGTTTATTCACAGAATGTTAAAAAAAAAACTATCTCAAAGTAAACATGAATAATCAAAATTGAATCGTTAGTCGCTAAATTGTTACAGTTGTCTGAAATCATTTAAAGCTTCAACTCTTTCTAAACATAAAATCTCTTAATTTGCTTTGTAAAAATCTCCATTAAAGAGATTGCAGCTAAGGATCAATTATGATACGATAGCAAAATAATCGTGGTTTGTTAATAATTGTCACCAAGTTAATTTTTTGCAGTTTTGCGATATGACATAACTAGACCAGAGAGTACTAAAAAGTATTGAAAGTATGAATGGTAATAAACTCGTATATGTAAAAAAAATGATTTTACTTTGCTAGTTAATGCATTTTTTCTCTCTGCCCTAGCTCACTTGAATTAGTAAAAAAAAATTGATTTTCACGTCTCAATTAACTTCTTTAGTTCGCTACCAAAATTCACCCAAAAAAGAATCAAGCTGTGAGCACGACAGGTATATATTGCTTTCGATCATAAGTATATTGCAACCGATGAAGTTTAATCTAGTTTTCATAATTTATTTACCTTTCTTCTTTCGTCATTTTGTTCTCACTAGGAGCTGGGCTCGATGCCGTGCTGGCATTCGAAATAACAGTAGCTGGCCTCGCCATTGTCAAAATTACTTCGGAACCTGGATTTCCATTTTCCTGCGAACCATTTGGCAACACGCTCAGAGTGGAAGAGCTGTTGCCGCAGAGGTTTTCGCGCGATCTACATCTGTTCTGAATTTCTAGCAAATTGTTGTTTACTTTATTCGAATTTTGATTATTTTTTGAGTTCTGATTATTAACTGGATGCCCATCGTCTGCGATGTAATCAGGGTTAATGAGTTTCATCAAGTCTTCTTGCAATGTACTGGACGTCAAATTTGCAGAATTTCTGTGTGAATTTCTAGCACCAGATTTTGGCCGTGGACTTTGATTGCGAGAACCAGTACTCGAAGGAGTTAAGTTGCCGGCACGATGTTTGTTTGCTCTTCTTAACCTGTGAACATTGCACAATAAACAATTATTGGTTCGTTAAGTTATACCTCACTTTTTATCTCTTTTTCGCTACAAATATATTAAATGTGCTGGCTTCAAATAACACTCATACGTACCTAGGTGAAATACTCCCCGACCCATTGGACAGTTCATCTTCACTTGGCAAAGTGGAGATGTCAGTCGCGTTCCCGTCGGAAATCCTGACCTCCGGCGGTAAACTTGTCGTAAAATCCTTAGGCCTGTACTCGATGCTAACTTTGTGTGGCACTGGCCTCTCTGACATCGTTGTCTTAAGGCACGTCACTTTTTCGCCCACTTTGAATTCTTGAGTCTGTTCCTCTTTGCGATCACCGTTTAAATCCATCTGCTGCAAAAGATCCGACTCATATTTGCTTCTCCGTCTTTCATAAATTTCCTCGTTGTTCACTTTGCTCTCTTCGTACACGTCGTACGACTTTGAGCTACGATCTGCTTTGCTCTCGCTGTGAGCTAAAGATGAACCTTCATACTCGGTGTAGCGAACGAGGTTGTTATTGCTACCCGATTTTGGAAGACTGTAAGTCGCGTTCTGAACAAGCGGAAGAGAATTCGTGACCGAAAGTTTTTGATGACCTACAAAATAAATGTTTGATTTTTTAGTCATGCCAATATAGAATACAATTATCACAGAGACAAAGATTATAAAATTTGATCTCTATACCTTCATTTTTATGCAGCTCTCGCTGAGAAGCATATATATTTTCCTGTTTCGTTTCATACTTCTCCTTCTGGAGCTTGACGTAGCTAGTCGACACGTGCTCCTGACTGCGATGAGAATTTTCGAGCCTCTGATAATTATCGTGTCTAATGCTCTCCTGTATTGATCTGGGTGAAACGTAATTGCTCTCCTTAAGATCATGATTATGAAGATGATTGTGATGTCTCAGGTTGTCATAATTCTTTCCAGTAGCGTAGTGAGACTCTTTTTCCTTTTTTGGCGTACAAGAGCTGGCTTTGCTCGGCGTACCGGTCTGATAGTTTTGTCGGGCAGGCAAAGGCGGTGGCGTGCCGTTGTTGCGATGGGACGGATCCTGATCTTGAGGCTCTAGAAGCTCGTACCTAAAAATTAAAAGCCGTTAGTAACGAATAATTCGACAAATCATCTCACAAGTACGTGCACTTCAAATTCAATCATCATTAGTCACAGTTTGGAGAAGGAAAGTTAGTTAGTGGATTATCGAGTGGCAAAGTTGAAGTTGGAGTGCATGTACCCTGTCGTCTGGCGTTGTCGTTCAACGATAAGCGGTTTTGCAAACGCACACGCGCACACAAGACTCACCATCGATCGTCAGCGCTACTGTGGCCGCTGCTGCTGCTGGTCATGGTACCTTCTAAGGGAAACCGCGGATCGTTGAACGACCTGGAGCTCGAGCCCGTTCCATAGCCGGAACTGTTACTGGAACGAGGAGGACTAAAAGACCGTTCGTACCTCCTTTGATGTGGCATAGCCGTCTGCTGGCTCGGTGTGCTCTCTGGGTTGGTTAAGTTTTCGTAGTCCCCCTCGTAATTACTCGATAAATACTGGCAGTTTTGAAGCGTGCAACCTCTGCAAAGCGAAAACCGCATAATTAAAAATATAATGCATCCTTTGATCAAGTTGAGACAGTCCAGGCAGCGGATGAACATCGCTGACTTTACCTTCTAGGTAAACCGTCGTTGCTGGGCGGAATAACGGTAACCGTGACCTGTGCACTAGTCTTAAGCAAGTCGACCATTTGGTCATGGCTGAGCGTCGAAACTGCTACCTTGCATATCTCGACGAGCCTTGATCCTTGTCTGAGGCCCGCCTGCCAGGACGAGCCCATGCTCTCGACCTGAGTCACCACTCCGTCTGGCTGCACGTGAAAGCCCAGTTGGCCGAGTGCGTTTCTTTTGAGGGAGAGTTCGGAGGCCGGTGCTCCTTGAGTGACGGCGCGCAGACGGGCGACTATCTCCATAAGCTCGTCTCTATCACCGTAATCACCTCGCACGTGAATCGTTATACACTCCCCTTGGTGATGATACAGTCGCAGACTGTTCGTCTGAGCATGCCACCCCAAAACGTTTATGCAGGGCGCGACAAAGACAATCTGCCTCGAGTGCTCCTCGATCAAGACTATCGTATCAACACTGATGCCGAGATAACAGTCTGTGTTTTGATTGCTGTCCTCGAGAATCACTTGCCAGCAGATCGCGCCGCGCTGAGAGGCGTCGCACGAGAGCCGCGGACGGGCTGCGGTCTTTTTCTTACTGCTGAACGACAGCATCGCTGCAAAAGAGATGGAGAAAAATATTAGTTGACGATTCTAATTATAACATCAATCAAAATCCAAAGTCAAACGAGTTCAAGCAATACTCACAGAATTTTTGTCCAGTCTCGACCAAAGTAGTCGACGAATAATTTGTCGCGAGATCCTTCAGATACTCCTGGCGAGTACGCGTGGCCATAGTCGCGAACTTCTCGGACCTGTGTGCAGCATTTTCTGCATTGATCACCTTGGCCAGGATGAAGTCAGCAAAGTGCTTGCCCTTGGAGAAGGTAGCTCCAGAGGGGACAGGCGGTCCAAACACCGGCACCTCTTTGCTGCGCGACACCGAAACGCTGTACTGCGTGTTCTCCGTGCAGGGATTGATGGCTCGCACGATGATGAACACGTGCTGGAACTGCGAGCGTATCCGCTTTGGACTGAAGGGCAGCGCACCTGGCTCCTGTAGATTCAAAGAGAAATGAGAAAAATTAGCATGGACTGCGGATAGACACTGTGAGAAGATCGTAATGAGGGGAACGTACCTGGAAGACAATGGTGACTATATCGTTGCCGATGTGCCGCTTTCTAAGTAGCTGCTGACGGTTATTCGCCGTGAAAGGAAGCATCGTCGAGACGTGGAAGGTGACTTCCGCTCCTCGGTGCGTCGCTGCGACCGCGTGGGTACCCGTCGAATCGGTCCTCGTGTCCAGGCCCGCCTTGTATCCTTCGAATCCTCGCAGTCTTATTCTTTGGCCTGTTTTGTAAAATAATTTGAATCAGCTTTTTCGTCTCCAACAGTTGATTTCGAAATCGTTTAACGGACGCGCGCGGGTCTTACCAATGGAGTCTAAGAATTCGAGAAAAGCTGGACCAGCGTGCTCGTTATTGTACATCTCCTCCTCAGTCCTCTGGCCAGCTCTGCAGTAAAGCACGCCAACCTTGTATCTGAATCGAGAAAGAAGAAAAAGTTGGAATACATGAATCCAGAATGAGCTCCGCTGCAGAGAGTGGCAAGTCAGTCGAGAAAACTAGGCTCGAATTAATTACCAAGTCCGTGGCAACGTTTTCTTTTTACAAGCAGACTACTCACCTGTTGGACAGTCCCTGTTCGTCGAGTCTAGCCAGCGACTCCTCCGACTGGCTGTTGCCCAGTCTGAGGCAGTTCATCTGCACCTCGGGTGCGACCAGTTCGAGTATCTCCCTCGTGGGGATTTTGCTCTGCTGCGGTCTGGCACCACCGGGCAGCGCCTCCTCGGGTACCGATCCCCTCAAGGTCAGCAGCTCGGACGTCCTCACGATGATCCGGTACTGCTGGCCGTCCTTGCGTATACTGATAGCCACTGGTCCCAGCTGCTCGTCCATGCCGAACCAATTCTGGTGCTCTCGTCCCAGGAAGTAGCGCCGGTAGTAGTGGGCGCCCTCGTCGATGCTCTCGATGGGCAGCGGACGTTTCTGCAGTGGACATGTGTGCTTCCAGAGGCTCTCGCCGGGGCCAGGCTCGAGAACGGACACGCCGTAGGCCAGAGCTGGACGGTGCAGGCCGTTGCCCTGGGTACGGCGCGTCAGGCCCACCTCGCGCTCGCCCTCGCCTCCGGTTTCGTTGCGGAAGAAGGGACACGACTCGAGGAGCTCGTTGCCTGCAAAAGTAACGACAGTCGTGAATATACGAGTGTGTCGCCAAGTGTGTACGCAATATACTTTATATAAGAATACTCACCCTTGCCGTCGCCGGCATCCTCCTCTGGGGCCTCGTCTGGAGTGGACGCCCTGAGCGAGCTGGCCGCCGATGCACCTGTCGCGGTGTTTCTCCTCCTGGCCAGCAGTATCCCCCTGAGCTTGGCAGCGTAGCCCAGATTGGCCGTCAACGACTGGCAGTCGTAGTGAGCGAAGGCCCTCCTCCTGTGTCTCTCCTCAACGTCGGCGGAGACGACGGGGCTGGTGCAAGTCTGCTCGTCGTTGGTACTGGAGGATCCGCTGGCAGCGGAGCTGCTGTTGGTGCGAGGAGGTTTGCTGCTGCCCCAGAGCCGGTTGAGTTTGAGTCTGAGCTTGGGACTGGAGCCGCTGGGACCGCAGACCTCGTCGACGTCCGGCGACTGGGTCTCGGATGTGCTGTGGTGGTGGTGAGACGCGCGACGCATCAGGAGCTCTGAGGCCATGGGGCCGCGCATCACTGGATCACCTGGTCGGAAGTCCTGTAGCATCGCCAGCAGGTTGTCGTTCATCGAGACTGACTGGGCCACCACGTCGATGCTACCTGTTGATTTCGATTGCGAGATCGCGGGGATCAGTGAGGGAGAATGAGATTTTTTACATCGTGTTTTAAGTAGGTGCTTCAACTATATACACTATATGAATAACGAAGATTCTACGCGTGCCAGGAATTTTACAATGATTCCAACGCAATCGCTCTCTTGAATGCCATTACTGTGATGAATGAGGGTGAAGTTCTAAACTCGTGTCTCTTCGCCGTGAATTCAAAAGCACTTGGTCTTACCGAGAATAACTCCTTCTGTGGTATCGAGTGAGAGAGAGAGAGAGAGAGAGAAAGCGGTAAGCCGCAGAAAATGAAAACAGAAGGTAGTATAACGATCTGAGTTAATCGCGGCATCGCACGAAAGCCAATTTTAAAATATACGTACCATGCGAACCATACTCTCGTCTAAGTGGCGTCTCGGGAACTCGCGAATTCGGATCCGGACTGTGCGGCAGTTCGAGGCTCGAGTTGGAACGATGCAGAGCCAAACCTCGACCGACGCGGCTGCTTGGTCCAACGCTTCCTCCTCCGCCACCGCTGACCCCGTTGACCGGTAGGCTCGCGATCATCTCGTCATTCTGAAACACATATGGATAAATTATTATCGATCTGAGTTTATTGTAGTGTACCTAGAAGCTAATCTACGACAGACCGTTTACACGATTGTATTTTCCGCCTAAAATAACCGCCTCGCTCTCACTCGCTTATTATACACGTCGTGAGAAGAAAGAACAAACAAAAAAAAAAAAAAAGCGTCAGTCATCATCGTAATCCTCGATTCAAGTCAATCAATACACGCGCTTATCGACCTCTATTAACTCGTCGTCAGAGGAGCGCACGCCCGTACAAATAGGGTTATGCAGATACGACGACGACAAATTCCAACCTGTATAGCAACGCACACATGCGCTACTGATAAATATTTATCTGCGCGTACCGGAGTCGATAAATATTCATAGAGCTCCGCGACGAAAAACTCCTCCTCTCGCGACGAGGTGCAAAAGGAAAAAATCGATATCGCGGATTTAATTAAACGCCGACGATAACGTCGAGTTATAATAATCGCCGCGCGATCCAAATTCGCTAATTGAATTACGTATACGTATGCTAATGATCGCAGCGCGAGTTATGCATTGTTTATTATATTTTTTTATCATCTTACGCCAAGCCGCATGGGAATGCGTGCTGACGATTGTTTATTGTGCACAGAGCTTTGCGTGCCAAGCGCGCTAATGACAGAGCATAGGGGATAATTCGCGCTATGTGTGCATGTGCAGCTTCATTGTGTGCAGCGTTTGCTCATGCGCTCCGCGTGACTACGGAGCTAGGGAAGGATGATTTTTTTTTCAACGCTCGCGATCTTAAAATACGGCAACGATATTCGGCCCCGAAACTCGGCGTCAAAACACATCCGCGTAACTGGCGCCGTCTCTGTGCTCTCGCGTTAATTAACTCCGAGAGCTGCAGCGCTAACGTTCTCTTCCCCGCCTACATTACACTATATAGGTACACACACACACACACACACTCGCGCGCATTGTCCGAGCTCAGCGCGCGAAACTCGAGCCACTGCTCCTCTTTTGATATAACGCGAACAAGGCTTTTTTTTATACGGTAAAAGCGACGATTATAGTCGCTCGCTGGTTTTGACCCACATATTACCGCGACGGAATTCGGCAGCGTCAATTCAAACGACGACTATATCAATCAATGGAAACCGCCTCCGAAGCAATTAAAGCCCATCTACGCACACGCGGAGCCTCCGCGGGTCATTCGCTCCTCTCTCTGTCTCTCTCTCTCTCTCTCTTCGGCTCGACTGAGTCACACGCGCCACGAGAAGCGCGGCTAATGCACCTACACCCCATTAAAAGCCCCGGCTGAGAAAAAAAAACAGCGCGAAAACGAATTGGAATTCCTCCCTGTGCTCGGTATATACATACACACGTCAGAGCCTTCGAAAGATCGAGGTATGCGTCACAGGCCGAGATTTCTACTCGGGAAAGAGAGAGAGAGAGAGAGTCTTCGGTTATACGGTCGCGAGCTGGAGAAGCTTCGAGCAGTGCATTCCGCAGACTGCATCGCGGCAGGCTCTGATACTCCTCCCGGTATTCCCTGGAACATTATGTGTGCAAAGGGACGATTCGTCATGCTCGAGCGCTTTTCCGAATGTCCGAGGGAGGATTATAGCCGCCGTCGATCACGAGAACAACGATAACACTGCCTATCGAAAGTGCAGTCGACGGTGAAATTCGATATTTTCTCTTACCGACGGCCGAGTAATTACGAGAAATCGGTATATATCGATAAACAGCTCGTAAAGAGCGAAATCAATCGACGAGCTGCGATTCTTAATTCATCTCCGCTCTGGCACAAACGATAAAGACGCTCTGTATGCAGCAGATAAGCACCGCGCGAATATATACTCAAGCGTGTGCGTGCGCGCGTTAAACCGTTTCAGAAAGAAACGAGCGGATGTATAAACAAGAGTCGAAACGGCCCGATGCGCGAATCGATAAAGCGCGTGAGAAATATAAGCGCTGCTAATCTAAATAAGCTCCTCTCGGCTTATAGTTATACACGTTTATCCAGCCGACCGATAGATCTTGGGCCTCGTCGCGAAGGTGTCGCAATTAGGCGGACAGAATTCCGGAAAGTTCGTTAGCCAGATAAGATCGAAAATTCGCGCTATGAATCGTTGTCTCTTCGTTCGCGACATCTTAACGATCCTTTACAGCGCGTAACGTAATAGCCGCTTGTTAATTTAGCTGAAGCGTCTCCGTAAACGACGGGAATTTATACGTTAGAACTTCACTTAGCTCGAATTGTCACTAAAAAAAAAAGACCATCGAAGATAATCTCTCACTCGATGCAACGCGCGGTCGAAGAGGATGTAAATTAGGATCGACGATGGCTCTGCCTCCGGCGCATCTGCGCCTATAAAACTTTTCGGCGTGACTCAGAGCACGTGGAATGCGGCTATTTGGGCGGTCCCCCCAAGACGATCAGCACTCGTGGGGGACGATATTCGCGCGCGGATCGAGGTAAAAGGAAAGACCGCTTTCCGGTATTTCCGAGGCTCGTTAATCGCGCGCGTATCATTTACCCGATATCGGCGCGTCTGATTTTTTTTTCTCTCTCTTTGAACTCTCGCTGTTGTGCGACGCTTCTTTTTTTTCATTCTTTGAAAGCCACACGGTCATGCATTATTTATGCTCGAAAAGCCCGACGTGTGAGGCTGTCTGCGTTTATATTGTAATTATGCATGAGCCCTCGGAACTAACTAACGAACGACGCTACGTGATTTCTCGTTCGAAGAATCGGTTACTCGCTTTTATTCTAATACGTGAAAGCCTCGTGGAAATAATGCACTTGTATCCTCGGCGATTGACTCCTCAGCTTGAGAGAGACCTTGACTAAACAACACGTAGTCCTACGCAAAGCCGCTGCACACGCGAGAGAGCCTCGCAATCCTCGGGTTATCTCGCGCGGATCTGCAACTCCCCTTTTACGCCGATAGAAATCGAAAATATCTCTCGGCCCTGCTCGCAGGAGCGGAACATCGGACGGTAGCAACGACCGCGGCGCTCTTAAGGTTTCTATCTCTCGCGGATTATAACCGGTGCGTAATTCCGGATACCGGCGACGAAAGTGAAAATGTCGAGCGTAGGTAAAGCTACGCGTTAACGAGTCGTTAGTAATCGTGAATTACGAGCGCGTCGATTCGTCATCGAGATTTCGGACACGTATAGATTCGAAAACCGCACGCACATTCCACACACGTCAGCTCGAAAACCGCTGGAGCTTCCAGTCTTGCTTATCGTACTCCTTTTTTTTTCCCCTCGAAAGTACGCTTCGCTATGCGAGAGCGTAGTTCGAAGGATCGTCATCGAGCGGCGCTGTGTATACGGGAGCGGAGAGAGAGAGAGAGTTGAGCGAGGCGACGGAGAGAGAAGGTCGAGGGCCTGAAATCCGGTCCCAACCGGAAGTCAGGCGTGTCCGCCCTAAAAGAGAAAAACACAGCCGCTGCTGCTGTGCGCGAGGGAACGAGAGAGAGAGAGAACGCGAGAGAAGAGGACAAACTGGCCGCGCGACTTTGGACCGATAGCCTGTCGACGACGACGTTGACTTAATCTGCGACGTTCGTTTCCTGTATGTATAGCTGTCTCTCTCTCTCTCTCTCTCTCTCTCTCTCTCTCTCTCTCTCTCTCTCTCTCTCTCTCTCTCTCTCTCTCTCTCTCTCTCTCTCTCTCTCCGTAGTTTGTTGCTCTACGATAATGGCTGGCTGCACTGTGTGTAAATCATGGCGCTGCTATAGTTTTGTGCAAATTATCGCAGCATAATTGAACGATTGAATATGGATCTCACGTTTTAATGAATTTCCAAGAACGAAGTATGCAAATTTACTCCGTGTTCCCACTGTTTGTAAACAGATCGATTCTTCATCGTAAGAACTTCGCGTTGCCCAACGCCACATTATTTCGCACCTGCATCCAATCCCTCTCCTCCGATGAACGCTAAAAATCCACGACGACAACTCGTAAATCGGAAAATAGCTATACACGAAGAGTTTTTACGCTCGCTTCGAAGAGAAAAAGCCGTGCGTAGCTCTTCCATTTTTCACCTCTCTCTCTCTCCCGTGGTTGCATCAAGATCACTTGAAAAATTGAACGAGATCAATGGGCTTTAAAACCTTTTGCGAGAGAAAGCGCGCCTCGCGCAACAATCGCGCGTTAATCGTCTTCCAGGAACCTTAGAAAAAAAAAAAATAGATCACTTGCACTACTGCATACCCATAGCCCTCTCGCTCTCTGGTCGAGAAAGAACGTCCCTGGGAATACGCGCAGTGCGTGCAACCGCACGTGCGCAGAGCTCTCGTACACATACCTGCTCTCTTTTCGCAGGTTGTATACATTATAGAGTGCGGAGCGTATAAGTAGCATCAAGGCTCGTTCGGATATCTGCTCCGATAGGTTTCACGGATGACGTGCGCTCTTCGCCCTTGAAACTCCAGCGCGGCGGCGGCGCTTTCGCTTTTTCTAATAGCTACGCGTTTGTCCGATAAGAGAAAACTCGTGTGACTTTTCCTTAGAGGTATAGAAATCAGCTGACAAAAGCCCGAGTTCTGATGCGCAAGATGGAGAGAATAATCCTGTACCGTCTCTCTCTTACTCGCGAACTAGTTATGTAAATAAAGTTGCATTCTTCGACGCGATTCACGGGCAATTTGCTACTGAGCTGCATGTGTGTGTACGTAAGCGCTCGTCGTTTGTTTCTGCGTTTAACGAGCCGGGGCGAGCTGAGTAGGCTAAGATTAGGTCGTACGCGTTCGTCTGATTTTTTTGCCATCGCGCGAATGCAACTGACGCTGGGAGAGAAAGTGTTCGGACGACAATGACTTTGGCTCGATCGTTTAGCGGTTATTTATACATGTATCGCGATTAACGAATTATGTAAGGGGCCATCGGCCTGCCTCGACACGCATACTTCTCCGTCATTATTCATCGGGCATGTACGAGCGATTGTGCGGCGCGGAGAGAAAATCGTCAATGCCTCATTCTTTGCGCGCGTATACGACGTGGAAACCGTTTTCGTCAAAACTCGCTCTCATAATTACACCTTTGCCTCGTCTTCTTTTTTCTCCACCGAGCTGCAACGATAATTGCGACGTCTGCGTACACGAGGCTCGTTATACGTCCGATGCTTCTGACTAATCGTCTAACGGCCCGATACGTCGTATTATTTACAAATCGGTTGTGTATACGCACACCGTTCGCGGAGCGAGAAAAATCCTTAGGGAAATTCGCGCGAGCACAGCATAGCCGAGATATTACGAAATGAGCCTCGAAAGTCGGCGCATAAAGCGCGCAACGATCTCTCTCTCTCTCTCTCTCTCTCTCTCTCTCTCTCTCGGCGCCTGACAAAGCCCGGTA
This sequence comes from Trichomalopsis sarcophagae, assembly GCA_024372645.1. Classification (NCBI taxonomy): domain Eukaryota; kingdom Metazoa; phylum Arthropoda; class Insecta; order Hymenoptera; family Pteromalidae; genus Trichomalopsis; species Trichomalopsis sarcophagae. The sequence goes on from QLSS01000001.1 coordinate 5,727,798, forward strand.
TACTGGAGCGACCAAAAGCAAAAGCCTATATTGCGCAAAGTCGCGCAGCTGACGTGTCGCGATATGGAACAACAAAACGATCTCGTTTTTCTCCCGAGCATTATAAGCGCTTGAAAGGGATAACCGTCTCAGACTCTCGTATGGCGCGGCGGGAAAATAAACTTTCGGACCCGTGTGTCGACTGTGCAGTGCGCGTAATATGGTGATACGGGGAAAAAGTAGGGGAGTATACACAGCGGAGAGAGCGCTAGGGAGTGTGTGTGTGTACAGGAAATCACGAGCGATTGTCCGTGTACGGGCTGCACATTTCAAGCCTCGTCGTCGGCGTCTTTGGGTCTATATGGTGTGTTTTCCTCGTATTATTTTTCTGTAATCGCAGGAACAAAGGATAAATCCTCCTATATTACTCCCGATTTTCGCTTTCGTTCCGTTAATTTCCATTTCGCGCTAAGCCCCCACCATACCCACCCGTAATATACTGCAGGATAAGGTCGATCAGAGCTAGAACCTATGCAACGCGTACTTACGAGAAACTTTCTCTCTTTCGATTTTCCGCGCTACACACGCGCCGCCGATGATTATTGCTCGCTGCTACACACAGCGCCGGGTGTGGCACATGTGCAACAGCGAAGGCTGCGCCGCTTTTTAATTGAGCGCGCGAGAAAGAGCCTTTAATGATAAAGCCAGAACACGGCTTGTGTGCGCGTGTGTGACGTTGTCTCCGCGCGGTTTCTCGACGCCAGCAATGTGGAAAATTGAGAGAAGTGCGCTGGGAAATCGTACTGCTGTACGATTCGCTTATTAAGACTAATGAGAGCAGACACACGAGCGTCTTAACGGCTCTTGACGCAACAGGTGTTACATCTCGCGGATACGTACGGTGAGAGAGAGATATCGGCGGATAAATATGTGTTTCATACGGCAATAATCGTAAATTACACATTGGGCAACGCGTTATCAGTGTAAAAACCGAAGGGGGGGGGGGGGAGAGAGAGAGGCTGCGTATAAGGGAATCCATAACAGCTCGAGAGACTTGAAAACCTGTACACTTGACGATGATAATATCAGCGTTTCGCGTTTATGCTCGCGCGCGCGCGCAACAACAAACCAAATACGAATACTTAATTACATCCCGGGGACGATTTTCCCGTAAGCGCTGATGCACACGCGCGCGCGCCTCGAGAGACGCTAAACGACTTTGCGCCGTATACATAAGCGAGCTGAAAAAAATTAGTGCCTTAAAGTACAGTTATATATAGCTGCGCTCTTTTCGCAGCCCGTGTATATAGGTATGAAATCAACTGTCGATGCTCAGCGCGGATATTATTTACTGCTTTTATTCGGAAATGCAGCCGCGTATTATAATGGATTTTCGAGTGCGCGCAGCGGAGTTCTGTAATAGAACGTGACTCGGCAGGAGTTTTGTTACATGCTGAATCGCGAAACGGTTAGACGTGCGATCGATGTGTTGGTTGGAATATAATAAGTATAAGAAATAAAACTGTATAACGAGGCTTATATCCGACGCAACCGTTAGGGAGGATCGAGCCGCGTTTAATTAGCAAAGCACATAAGGAAGATCCTATATTCGAACTCGCTGTTTACGTTACGGAAAGCGAATCTATTATTAAGCGTAAGGTGCTCTGCTGCGCCAGCGGCAATGTCACCCTCTCTGTCGCGTATAAGGAATCGATCGATCGTCGAGCTCGGTGTATCCATTAACGGTCCTTCGACCTCGATGTATACCGAGAGACAATACCAGAACGAAAATCGCGACTTCCTGTCGGACGATCGTCACGTAATTATGCACGCCTCTATGTATATGTAGAGCGCAAGAAAACGAAAAGGTAAATCGCTTACGGCTGAGCGTGCGGAAAAATCGCGGCAGCCTATGAATTATTGATAGCCCGTTTTTCGTCGTCATCATCAGTGGCAGCATCGAGGGAGAGAAAACGGAAACGCGCCTATATAGTCGTGTGAGAAATCGCGAATCGACCTTCCCCTGATGTTCGCGTAACGAGTTAATTTTCTCATGCATGCGCGAGTTCCCTGCACTTTTATGATTTGTATTCTCGACGGGCGACGAGTAGTAGCGCTGAAGAAAAAGGAGGATAGCCGCGAAGGCCGAGGACGAAGAGAGAGAGAGAGAGAGAGAGAGAGAGCTGTGTGAGCGGAATTATTTTTCAGCTGATGAGCCTCATAGTGCACGATGACACGTTTGTCCGTTGTCGCTTGATTTTCGCCTTGCTGCTTCGGATATATCGATAATAACTGGTTTTGAAAATAGCATCACCGAGTGGTGTAATAAAACGAAAACGTACAAGTTGGAGAGCAGAGCAGAATGTGCATGTGTCAACGAGACACGCACGCGCATTTAGCGAGAATACAAGCCGGCGTTGAGGCTAGCAAAAAACGAAGCAGCGGAGAGAAAACAAAGCAAAATGAGAAAGCACAAGGATGTCACAAGCAGCAGCGCTATCAGGCCACACCAGGATTTGCAAGGGAGCCGTGCCCTCCTGCCTACGCGTATGTGTGTATACCTAATCGAGTCGATGCTTCGTTGTTTTACCCTTTTTTTCCCCTCCTTTAATCAAACAAAGTGTCCTTCCCTCTCTTTTTTTACAAAAAAAAAAAAAAAAAATCGTCGGATTATTACTTAATACTTGTACAGTCAATAAAACAAGCATACAGCTCATGTCCGATCCATCATCACGCAAAGTCGTCGTACTCGCGGGATTATAAAACTTGTGGAATAAGCCGCGCCCGCGTTTATACTGTACAGCCGCGCTTCCGCTTTTCTACGAAGAGGCGCGTACCAGGGAGGGGGACATCGAACCAACACACCTTCTATACCTAGAAAATTATTCATCGAATACAACGTATATTATATGAAGCTTACGTACTATTTCAACTGTACAATACACACAATAACCCGAACTTGTTTGCAAATATTTGTCATTATATTCTCTCCTGTTACAAATAACTCCTTCGACGCGCATCAGCGAAACTCTCTCGAGAAAGGCAACGAACGCGTTCTCGATTCACCCGACGACGCGCGCGCAAAGCAGAGCCTCAATGAGTTTTTCAACGGCGTAACTGGTTCGCAACACGTAGTAGTATACTACTATACTACTCGTCGCGGAGATCCACAGGTGTGCTCGGTGCGGCGGCACAGGATGATCGTACACACCTTCCCTCTCTCTTTCGATATATATATCTCCTTTACTCGGCCGCGATGTATACACATGTATATATACTGTAGAGCATTACGTGGAGAGCGGACTCGCTGACCCTGATCTTCGCGGGAGTGTAGCAGTGGAGGGGACACTGCGCCAGCAGCGCTGACTTTATTGTTGTCATTATGGTTTTTTCATTAGATGCATTGATTCTCGTGTACAAATGTCTCGGGCTGGTATTGTCGCTTTATCGTTTCCGGCCGTCTCGATTTGGCCGGCGAATTCTGTTTGGAGAAGATACGGCTTCCTGAGACGTATCCTGATGAATGCGTCCGTCTGTATGCTGACGATCGTCGGAGAACGAAGCGACTGTCGGTCGCTTGCATTCCTGAATATTTAAGTTTTACTTCCTTCGTCTCGATACCTCGAAAGCTCGCACAACCTCGTCCTCTTGCCAAAACTCGAAGACCTCGAGCTCCACGTAACACGAGACGGCTTCTGGAGAGAAAGACGCTCTTCGTCTCGCCGAGGCCCAAAGTTCACTGACCATGAGATTATTTATACTTCTCTCTCTCTCTCTCTCTCTCCTTAAAACTTTCTTCGCTCTCCGACTCGCGAGCATAGGATATAATATCTGGCCTAGCGCCAGCCTCGACTATTCTCTCCGAGAGCTCGAGCGGCACTTTCGCTCACGTGTACGAGCCGATCCGTCCTTTTGCGTATTATGCGCGCGCCGCGTAATTCATGGGGCTCTGGTAAAGATCGCCTTGGCACAGAGTGTAAGAAAGTGTCTTTTGCGGATTAAGGACGAGCTTTCGTGCCAAGTAATCTACTGCTGCGTTTTTGATACGAGATACAGCTTGCATCAGGAGCTTCGAGCTTGCGGGGTTCGCTTTCCCATCCCCACCGCGCGTGTTGTCAATCGTAAAATGTTTAGTATCCAGTATTTTTTCTCCGGAACGACGTACGGCCGAGTTAACGATCTTTCGGTAGAAAAAGAAAATTAAAAGCCCGTATAACGACGTTACACAATGCGTCGTATATACATAGTACTATACCCTCGCGAACATCTCTCCGACAACGAAACCCATATACGCCACATTCCTCCGCACGCAAACGAGAGGGAAAAAAATGCAAACGCAGACATTGTAAGAAGGTCGCCTCGGCTTATGCATACGGCGTTTTTGTCCGAGTCAAACGCTATGGGAACACTACCACTCTTACGCGGAGAGCACATGTGCGCGGGTGTATGGTATAGTATACACAGCGTATCGGACTGGGGGATCGTTACGCCTCGCGGATCGTCTCTTCTCTCTCTCTCTCACACACACACACGCCGCAGGAGACCAAAGTATATCGCCGTCTGCTTGGGCCTTTTACGAGAGGACTCGAGGGACTGCTCGGCTCGTTGACCCGCTTTTTTTTTTTTCATATAACATAACGTCGTCGTCGTTCGCTCTGTGGGGGGATCTTGAGAAGCTATTGTGAGAGGAGGAAGGGTTGTGTGCGCCGGATAAACAAATGGCTGCGATGATTTCCTATGGGAGAATGGGTGCAGCAGCAGCGTAGTTTGACGTGTATGTTATATCTGTATTTCCGAGGAAAAATTGGCCTGTTCCGTGGCCGTAATTCACTGGAAGTAGAAACTAGTTTGAATATAATGCTTCGCAAGAGAGCTGACCGTCTATCGCGAAACTACTCGGATTGGATCGGTTCTTCTCGAACTTTCGACAACGCGTAGCTTCCTAACGAAAAATTAATTAACGGAAGTGTACAAGCTGCGCGGGTTACAAAAAAAAAAAAAAAACAAACAAAACGGGGGTACTCGGCTTCCCTAATTAGACCATCGCAACTTCCTCTCCTAATCAATTTTCCCGCGCAAACTTTCACTCCGAGAGCGCGGAGTGAAACGAGGATGCGCGCGCGCGCGCGCGGCAAAAAAAGTCTGAAGCATTGTTGCGCCACATCACACCATCGATTTGCGGGACTGTTAATGAGGGCGCTGCGCGTATAAGACACGCGGAAGAGAAGAGCTGAGCGACGAAAGTGCGCCGGGGGAATGGCTATTCTTCTCTTGTTGCGAAGGAGAAGAAGTTATCGTGGGATTTTCGCGACGACCGTTTTGAGAGGCATTTTTCATAGATGGAGGACATTACAACTTTATCAGCAGAGTGTACATCTGGCAAATGCAGAGAGAACGTCTGAACTTGAGATGGCTCTAATACCGCTTGCAAATGTGTCGGTGCCGACAGATGCATCTGGAGCAATAAGAATCTTAACGACCGCTGCCCCGTATGCATAATCGCGATTCTATGCGCGCAGACTACACATTTACACCTCTCTGACTCGTCGTAGCTTTCTCTCCGTGTATATTTTGCGCGCTCTATAGACAATCTCGCGAAGAGTAGGCGGTAACACCCTTTCTCTACGAGGTGATGACTGCGATTATACGGTCGCGCTAATTAATTACCTGGGACTTTCTTCGACGGACAATTTGCAAATTAGCACGTATAACCATGTGTGCACTGGCAGCGATCGTTATTGCGATAAAACAACCAGGAAGCATGCGACAGATATACAACAAACGATTCGATGACTTATCAGCGCGTGCTCCTAAAATTCGTCCTTCTCTCGCCCCAGAGCACAGCTTTCTCTTCATTCCACGCACGTGCGCACATGCAAATTCGCAGAATAAACACAAAGCGCACAATTCATATCGATGTCGGAGGAAAACGCGCTCGCGCGAATTCCATTGTCGTTAAAAGGATGCTCGCGCTCTTTTCGAATTTCCCACAGCCTCGCGCGTGTGAAAAGTCTCCTCTCGCGCGAGTTACGCGTTTTACGCGAGCGTAAACTCGAGGAAACTCTCCGACTCCGTCTCCCTTCGGAAATCCGGTGAATTTTAATGCCGAGCGCGTTAATACTTTCATAATGCACTCGCACGGCTGATTGTGCGAGCTTACAGTATGATCTATACACACGAGGGGGCAAAAAGATTGTGGGTAAGTGGGTTCACTCGCTGCTGCTATGACTTTCTCAGCTGCGGGGATTATTATTTTAATCAGTTTTTTTCTTTCTGTGTGAATGAATGTTTAATCGCGGCCATTATTTACGATACAATGCTGCGCTTTTATCCGTTGCTGATGGAAGAAGAGGGGAAGCGCGTGTAATACAAATCGCGGCTATGAGAGAGAGAGAGAGAGCCGGTCGTGAATTTTTGCGCGATTCATACACACCGCGTGGCAAACATAAAGCGCCGATAATCGCGCGGAGGAACGGCTTATCTCTCCCGCTGCGCCCCGACTTCAAATATTGACCCGCGAAATCCGTGAATCGAACGAAGGAGAGGGCTTGCGAGCCGATCGTCGGTGAAAAATTTTTCCGTTGTTCCTCCTTCGCGCGTGATTCTGTTGGCAAATATATGTCATAGCGTAATTTGTTTCTTCGATCCGTACACACAGCGGAGTAGAAAATTGATCGTAGCTCTTACGCAATCGGACACACGTATACGAGGTGTAGAGCGAGTACTAGTCGTAGCGAAAATTTGCATTCGCCTGAAAAGAATTCTCTAGTCAAATTTACACGCGGCTTACATTCAGGTGACGTAACGGGCCGAAATCGGAATAAACAGATGGATTCGAGTTTGGTCGCTCGCGCGGCGCTCTTTCGCGCAGATAACCGCGAATTTTTTTTTCTGTTTAGAAAATACCGCAACTCGTTCTCGCAGATAAGAGACAACGAAGGTACTATGCTCTCCCACAGCTTTCGCGAGTTAACGCTCAGGTACGAAGCCGTCCGACTTAAGGTGCGAGTTTGAATTTGAAAAATGTTTGATTTAGACATATACATTACACCATCGTCCGCGAGCGAAATATTCATGTCCCTCTCGCGAGAGATCGCACACGTGGCATTGATCAGCGGTCAGTAGCAGCAGCGCGATATTTGTGTGTCAGTGGATCAGCGCATTTTTCTGGTCATACCGGTTTTCGAGGTGCCGCTCTTACGCCGGGGTGAAAATACTCGCGCTCGCTGCGCACGACGACTCGCGTGGGCGCTCGGAGTCGCGACAGTCAGACTAAACAAAGCTCCGGCTATGCAGCCCAGTGTGTGTATACGCTGGCTCTGCGCGGCGAGTAAGTGGTAGCGGATGTGTACGCGTCGGGCTTGGAAATAATTTGCTGCAGCTGGAAGTTTTGATAGGGGAGTCGATGCGAGAGAGGATATGGAAGTCTGCTGCTGCTGCTGCTGCTCCTTTTTTTTTGTTTTAATGGCTCGCGTGTACTCGAATTTAAATATTTAATCTTTCGGAGTTAAAACACTGCGTTACAGGATAGAAGCCATGATTCACGTTTTTGGAGAAAAAAAAACGAGCCAGCTCTCATCAAACTCGCGAATCGCCTTACGCAACGGCAGCGACCGTAATGAGCTTTTTTTCGACTGCTCTAATGCTGATCGAGTTCCGCGAAATAGATTTTCCTCGGGTTTATGACTTATTTGGTTAGCGGCACACTACAAATCGGCCCGACTAATTGCCGCGTCTTACGTACTCCTCTCTTTTTCCGTGTAGCGTATAATTTGAGAGCGCACTTGTTCACGTGTGCCCGAAAAAAAAAACGCTAAGAGACCGTACACACACAAACGCGTCTCGTTGAATATTGGTTTAGCGTCCAAAGATGGCCGAGTCAAGGTTTCGGTGGGTATTCGAGCTAAATATGGCCGAGGAATAATGTGTTTGCGGTAATTCGATCAACAATGCCAAGAGAGATAATTCATGCGCGTTTTGCATTATCATAATTCACGAGACAATGCGCTCGACTTACCGGTACAGCTATAACCACTGCTCTATGCGGTGTGACGCGTTAATAATGAACTTGCGAGGTAATTGATGCCGACTTACCTGTAACAGAAAGAACAAACAAATCGTTAGTTAATTATTTGAAGTAAATAATCCCGATAATCGTATATAAATGGTCCATTCATCCCTCAATAATTAAAAGGCGTTCACAGAACCAAAATCTCACGGCATTTCACCGAATAATGAAATCCCGCGTGATATCACACCAAACTTCGTATACACATAACACACGTCGACAAAGAAAGCATAAAGTCAAGAGTACACAGAACGTTGCACAAACGAATCGTAGAGAGCCAGAGAGAGAGAGAGAGAGAGAGTTGAAGCTAATGGGAGGCTCGGTTTAATTAAAACCGGAGCGACAGATGCCGGCGCTATACGGCACAGCAGGACTATTAGCATATTTATTAATGAATTCGCATTCACGGTCCAGGGCCGTCGACGTCATCCTCTGCTGGGAATCGCACGCGTCGCTAGACGCGACACATGTGTGACGCTATCTGCTACCGGTTAGTACTTCTCTGAGAGAGAGAGGGAGAGAGAGGGAGCGAGAATCGGACCTTTTTCGCGTTTAATTCAGCACCGGCTGTGATTATTGCGAGGGGAAAAGTGCGAAAATCGAGAGCTAACACTTGAGCGCCTCTGTATTATGCAGATTAAATTTGATATGCTCTCTATCTCGCTCTCTAATTGAATGTAAACGTACAAGCTTCCAAATGAAAAGCCGCCCGTTGCATTAACCGATCGTATAGCCGAAAGCAAATCAACTGCGAAACCCCGTAACGCGAGAACGATTTGAAACAAAGGGACAAAAAAAAAAAAAATCACGCCACTTGAAATTTCGCGTAATCCATCACACTCGCGTCGTGGGGTAAACGAGCGAGTTGAATAGCCTCTCCGAGAAAAACAAAGGAACGCGCGTACACTGCGACAAAAAAGAGAGAAGTGCACTGGCGTGTGCAGATCGCGCACACGAGGGGGTGCAACGCGGTCGATTAAGCGAGTGGTCAGAGGAAAAAAAGGGGTGCGCGCAACTCGCTCGTTAATCGATGAAAAGGGGCAAGAGCGAGTAATGGAGAGAGAAAGCCGCCGCGCTGCTGCTGCGCTTTACGATGAAACGATTAACGATTGACTTTTGCGCCTTTAATGACCGTGCCGCGCGGAGTTAAACGACATGCAACGACTTTTTCATGCCGGTTATAGGAACTTCAAAAGAAGCGATCGAAATGATGCTGGAACCCGGTGGTTTTCATTGTTTTAGAGCTGGATCGTCTTATTATTATCTTTGGATTAATGATGTGTCGAAACTAGAAAATAATTATGCAAATTTATTGATCGACAGCTGCGCTTTCGAATTTCGCTCTTTCTTTCTTTTCCTTTCTTTTCCCACGCGTCAAACGTATATATGCAAATCTCGAAATCAAGCGAGATAATTGCCGCTTCATCATATGCCGCACGCAAATAACGTAACAATGCCTCGCGCGAGTTATAAAAAAGACCTCCGGAAAAACACGATATTTCAATTATATACACACTCCCGCGATATTACACCCGAGAGAGCAAAAACACAAAGATGCGCGCGCGAAGAGACGAAAAACGTGGGCTGCGCACATTCGCGCATTAGTTTAGGATTACAAAACAAAGAGACACAACTATACGCGCTGCATATGCTCTCGTCGCACATGACGCACCGAGAGACGAATAACAGAGAAGAGCATCAGCGTTGAGAGAGAACACGAGGAGTTCATCAGTCACGTCGAGAGACGTCTCTCTCTCTCTGTACTTATGCGTCTCGTCGCTCTCGAAGTCGATATGCACAGTGCACACACACACGAGGGGAGGAAGAAACGGCGAATTAATAAGGCTTTGTATTGTAATGCGAGGAGGCAGCTCTTTTCAATTAGCTCTTGGAGTGACACTGCCTTGCGAGCCGGGAATTTGTTCAATTTTTGCGGATCGTTATTGTTTACACTTTTTTCCTACCACTCTAAGCAACAATTTCAGTTAGAATTTCAGAGCCCATTAAACTAGCTCCAAAAGTGATTACACGAGGGGGACCCGGTATATTCAATGAATACGTTTAAAAAGTTGAAAGCTCGGCGCCTAAAGTCGCACACCGTGACGCGCCACGAGAGATATACGAGCCACTCGCAGAGAGAGGTGAAACGTGGGAAGGGAAAAAGTATACGCGTATACGCGACTTTTTATACATAAGCCAGCAGGAGAAACTTGGTCATATGCTTCCGCGCTCGTTCCGCTTTTCTGCTTTATTGGATTTCCATCGAATATCCAATGAATTCTTTCTTTTTTTTCACGGGCGTAAACACAGTTACGGCAATTTTTTTTTTTTTTTTTTTTTCATTAATAGCCTCTACACGCAGGATATAATCAGCCGCGGAGGAACAGCAGCATACACACAGACACGCGTCAAAAGCGGAAGAAGCGGACGAGGAGGAGGAGGAGCAGCAGCAACGAAGCACATATATTCCCTCCTCTTCTCTCTAGGCTTTACAAGAGTCACGGCGGCTCTCCGGGGTATTGTTTTCTATAGCGCTGAGAAAAGCGCAGCTCTCGCGAGTTCAGTAGGCAGCTGTTGCTGCTCACCGAGCAGCGCTCGACTAACGGCACCGGAGCTGCGTTTAGTTGCTGCCGCTGCTGCTCTGATGGAGGAGAAAAAGAAGAAGCTTCCGCGAGAGCGAATGTATACAAATGCCTCTCGGGGATGAGACAGAGCGAGTGGGATACAAACGACGCGCAATTAGCCGACGTGAGCGTACAGGTGCGGCGATGCTGGTTTATTGGTTCTAGCTTTTACGAGTTAGCTATTGTACAAGCGTAATATTCGGTAAATTTCGTTGTACGACGACTCCGAATCGACGCGCGCCTGCTGGCCGGCGCATACGTAATGCGAAAGAGCCATTAACTTTATCAAAGAGTTTGCGCCAGCTGTTGCACATCAATCGTCGGTAATTAAATTAGCCTATACAAGAACGTATGTATCGTTCGAGTCTATAGCGGGGCGCACAAACTGCTTCCTCTCTCAATTAGTTTCGCTCATGACCGGACAATTATGACAATGCGCGTCAAAATGTAACGACGTCTTCAATTAAACCGACGGCACAAAAGTCCTGCGCCGCCGCTTAATACGCGGTGAACCTTCTGCTACGAATTAACTCGACGAGAGAGAAAGAGCTATGTAATAGCCATCAAGCGAGCCGCAGCCAAAAGAACAGAAAGGCCTCGCTTAACCATTAGCATAAACGCAATTAATTGCATAATCGAGCCGCTTCCCCCCTCGGACCTCGGTTCTCACACCGCCATCGGTATAACACAGCAGGGCAGCGGAAGGAGACTCGCATGCAAAGAAGTAGCAGCAGCGGCGGCGAAAAACCTTACGAGGAAACGCCAGTTCGCCGAGGAATGTCGAAAGACCAACTCGACATCGGTATTTTCCGTCACGTTGCCGCATACTCGCAGCCGCGTCGACCATTTGAATACAATGAGGGGTATCACCTTTTTCTCTCTCGACTATACACAGCGAGGGACGAGCACGAGAGCGAGAGGAGACACTGACGAGAGGGTCGAGGTTAAGTAGAATGGGCTCGACGCGAGGAGGAGCTGCCCGTCGTTCGCTTCGAACGCGCTCGAGCGCGTCACGTGCTCTCTTTCTGTGCTAGACACTCGAAGCGATCCGCGTATTTCCGGGTTAATTAGAGCGTAATTAGCGATGAATTTTTTTTTTTTTTATCTTCAAAAAATATATTCCAAGCTTCCGCTGTGACTCGTAAAAATTTCCAAAGTTAATGAAAAGCAAACGGCCCCATAAAATCGGTAAACTCGACGTTTACTGCTCGGCTTTTACGAGCCCCCGCGTAAGGTGTCGCGCGCTCGCGCATCTGGCGTCGTCCCTCGCTCCTAAAATCGAGAGGTGCAGCCGATCTCTGCTCTCTCGCATTCCACGGATTCGCCGCGCAGAGGCTTTTTTTTTCTCTCTCGGCTTGTCGTCGGTGCCTTTCGGCGTCATCTGGTGCCGCGTGTGTGCCGGAAGAAAAAATGTGCAGCGATGAGAAATAAGCGCGCGCTGGTGTGCGGTTGGCGCTCTCGCGTAAGGGAACGACCCTGGGACCGGAAGTTCCTCCTTGACCCGTCACTCACGCGCGCGGCCCTTGTTTTTTTATCTTCCTTGCTTTTCGCGACAGAGCTAGGAATGGTTTTACGGCGTGGGTGTGGTTTTCTGGAAACCCCTGATTTTTTAAAATTTTTCGAGTTTCGGACATCGCTGCATGGAGTTACGACTACACAGGGGGATAATAGACCGAAGAGCCGCGTGGTATTGCAAAAGTTGTGGCTAATTCGCGTCCGAACATCCTATGCCATAGCTTCGCGAGTATGTATCCGGTTGACGCAACGTCCGAAAGCGCACAGCGATTCCATTTCACCGCGTCGGTTGTGCGTCTGGTGATTTAGGCCGACGTTTATATGGATTTCCGCACTTTGGCTGCTTTTTTCTCTCTTTCACTCTCCTCGTCGACCTCTGATGTGCATAGACGAGCGATAATTGGATGGAGCTATGGGTAAGTGTATAAGCGAAGCGTATAATGGTTTTTAATACAATGGAGTGTAGCGTTCTGCTGACGCCAGATGCAATTAGAGAAGCGCCGTAAATCTCAATTTGGTTTGACGATGAAACGCGGGGGATAGTAAATCTTGGGACGAGCCGTAACAAAGTGTTAATAATTGTGCGAGCGTAAGGGACTCTACTTTGAAGCGTTACGGGATGTTTTACGATGGAAGAAGCTCCGAATGCGATTCCTAGTACGGAGCGGAATCAATGATTCTTGCCAAGAGTATATACACAAAGAACAACAACAACAGCAGCGTCGGCATCGAAAAAACTCGAGACACGCCACTCCCACATAATAACCGAAGCGGCAGCAACATCTCTCCTGAAAATTGCTTTAATCGCTCTCTTATACCCTTCCGAACTAAGAGAAAGAAAATAAAGCAGCCCGCAAAACAGTAGCAGCAGCAGCGATCTAGTCGCTCCCTTCTCTCTGCGCGCAAAAATAACACAGCCCGAGAAAAAGGAGAAGTCGTAGTAGCCATAACCCGTCTCTGGACACCCTCGAGGCTTTAATAATCAGCGCACGGAGAACGAGCGCTTTTTCCCCGAGAAATCGCGAGAGGCCGATACAGAACAGCAGCAGCAGCAGCAGCAGCAGCAGCTCTAGCTGCTCTATTTTTCAGGCGACTTCCTCGCCGTAACCTTGCGCGAGTTAGCCCGCGGTGCTCTCCCACGGCTAAGGAGCCTCTTCAAGCTGCCGTTTCTTCCACTGCAGCGTCCTGTACTTTTTATATAGCCTTTCTCTTCACATTCATCTCCCTTTTCCTCTTTTTGTTCCTCGCACGTACACTTTTTGCACGGCGAGGCTGACGTATTGTACGAACTTGACACGGCCAATCCACACTGCGGGTTAAGTTTAGCTCTTTCTTTCCCTCTTCCTCCAATTATCACCGCTGCAGCAGGCAGCGTAATCGTACCCCGACAAAGATCGAAGTCCGCAGAGACTGCGTTATCTCCGCCCGCCTCGGGCACACACAGACACACACACACACACACACACACGCACACGCACACACATCGAGAAGTGGCTCGAGCAAAACAGGTCCCCCCAGCGCAGTGGGGATGAGCGTAAGAGGCTCTCGACCCACTGATCCGCAACTCCTCCGACGCATTCGTGACTACCGCAGCGCGCGTGCAAGGCAAATTGAGAGCCAGAATCGGAGTTTAACATTCCTACGGTTGGCTGGCTTTTATTTCACCTTTTGCATATTTCCGACTGAGAGAAGAAGCTTCTCGAGAAGAAAAAAGGAATCGCATAAGCGAGTGTCGACGTTGCGCAAAGACGACACAATAACCGCAGCCGTACGAGTCATCGTATGCAACGTGTTGTGTGTTTCGCTCGACGTCGTCCGCGGAAAAAGGAGCTTATCGCGGACGGCTATCTTGAAAAGCCGACGATAGCGCAACGCGCGCGCGGAACTCCCGAGGATATGCCCAATTTCGCAGGCTCGCTGCCTCTGACTTTTATCGTCTGCTTCGAGCAGTGCCGTATACTTGTGATGCATGGAATTCTTTCGCTAGAGGATCGTCAATTTTACGAGGAGGGAGGATGCCTCTCGGCGTAGGAATTTCCAAGCGATGCTAAATGAAGAGCTTTCCCGAGGCGAAAGCCTGAGGAAATATATGTGTCTCGTTGCAGAGATGCTTTGCTGCGAATTTTCGAGAAGAATTAAGTGGAGCGAGAATTCACGCGTAAAATTTGCGTTTGTTAGATGTACACTAATATCCAAATTGCATCATACCACTGTGTCGTTCCCTCGACGACTTGACTCGCACAAGAGAATCAGCGCAGCTGCCGTGTGTGTAATTAGATTCCGAGGATCGCGGCACAAATATATACCTTATCGGAACTCGCTCTGCAGCTTTCACTCGAGAGTGTGTCTCCGGGGAATATCCAGGTTGTTATTCCGAGATTCGCGGGAACTTTTGAGAGAGCAATAATATGTTTTTGAATGAACGGATTCTTGTCTCCTATTCCAGAATGGGCGATACATCGATAACGAGTCGGCTTATAATATCTTATCGCGTGTGTGGAAACTCCAAGGTGATCGAAAAACGAACACACTCGATGGAATCTATCGATGAAACAGGTGACACTCGTCTGACTCATACTACTCCCGCAGACTTTTCATTGATTTCCGCGTTTCTGATTTTTCATCGCGTCTCGTTTTTAAAGAGCCGAACGAGATCTAGCTCGAGCGAAACGAGAACGCGCGACGAGTTACATCAGAGCGAGCTGAGAGGATATATACCTGACGACGTTTAAATATTCATTTTACACACCGGCCGTGAGTCATTCACGCGGCCGCGGCGGTATAAATGAATAGCGATGCTGCCTTTACGACACTCTCGGACGATTCAATGTCATTTCGCTCTATGAATGAAAAAACTCGCGAGCCGTCGATGCGTATCTGCGATATCGCGATGATAAAAGCTGCCGAATGTGAAAACAATGGAATATCTCTCTCGGCGATGATAGGAAAAATCGAGAATAGCGAGAAATAATTGAAAGAGAGAGAGAGAGAGAGAGAGAGAGAGAGAGAGAGACGGATGTCCCACGAATTACAATTTTATCACACACAATACGAGCGCTACACTACAACAGGAGCCGTAATTACGACACGCTCCGAGCCGAAAACAAAACGCCCCGTGCAGTGAATGAAACCGCCGACTGAATAGAACGCGATCAATGAAACGCAAATCTGTATGGAACGAGGCTCTCGTTAAGGGACTAACGAGGCTCTCTCTCTCTCTCTCTCCTTTGATTTCGCAACGACGATCCACGAGCGAGCAATGCCAATGTCGTTGCAAAAGCTGCAGCGCCGATGCATCTGTGTTTACTCCTGCGTCTGTCTTACATACACTCGTGTGTCTCTTATCGAAGGAGCCACATTTCGTCTCCGCTTAGCGGAGCCGTGTCAATTGATCGCATCTGTAAACGAGTCACCACTGGCTCATTGGCTGCTCCGTGAGCGTATCCCGTGGATTCGAAGAGGAAGCGTAAACGCTTAATTAGAATCGCGAAGGATTTTCAAAACGACGAGCCAACGCGTCAACACGTGGAGAGAGAGAGAGAAAAAAAAATTCAAGGCTGCTCCTCGGGCCAGCTGCACGCCGCGGCGAAGAAAAGCCTGTGGGAACCGATGCTTCGAAAATGCATCGCTCCGAAAAATCACGAAGCCCGCACGATCCTTTTAAAAGCCCGAAAGAGAATCTCGACTGCCTACCTGCGCGCGCTCTACAAGGGGGGAACGAGAGAAAAGGCGAGCAGTGTACGCACCTGCGTGCCAATTACCTCTCTCTCTCTCTCTCTCTCTCTCTCGACGATCCGGAGCAGCTGAAGCCCGCTCGATGCCGAAGAGAGAGAGAGAGAGAGAGAGAGAGAGGGAAGCACCTCCGGGACTGCAAACAATTTTAAGCGATTAGCCCGCCGGCGTCAATGCGATTGAATACGTCTCTCGTTTCTACGTTTTATAACGCGCGCCGCATTGAGATCGAGTTGGTTTCTTCTGCTATCGATTCTTTCGCGCTGTGCGCGAAGCCGCACGAGACGAGAGCTTTCGGGGATTTATGGATCGGGACCTTGGCAGGCGGGCACGAATTGGTACCAGTCGGACGTTTGTCGCGTGTTCCGACGGATTGCTCTCTCTCTCTCCTGCGATGTGTAATGCACGAGCGGCTGGCGCTTGCGTGCGATTCCGGGCACAGGTGTATCGGACGAGCTTTGCGACGATTGAGAGGCTTTCAGTCTCTGGGGATTGTTTTGCCTCGCGAGGGACGTGGAAAAGAGAGTTTTTATCGGAATTAATCGGCCGCGAAACGTTAATTGTAATCATGGGAGATGGAAACCGACGTCGTAATAGCTGCCGAGTATTATAAGCGCGGCTGATGAATCATTCAGGTGAAATTCGCTTGGAGGGTGCTCGTTTCCGGCCACGGGAACTCATTGTCATCTCACTTAGTAAGTACAATTTCTCATTGTTTGTACACTTGCCTCTCTCCATCGATATCCGAGCGATCTCGGCTCCGATGAATTTGGTTGTATAAGCGCGCGGAATCCGTCCCAACCCATGCTCGCTATATAAAATCGGAAGATAAATAAGCTTGCACTGTTACTCGTGTATAAATGAGGAAAATTGCCGATTCTCACTTTCTCGTTGGACTGTTATGGTTTCTAAATATAACACGCTTCCGAGAGACCGAGCGCGCACAATAAACAAACGTAAAATTAGCCCGAACGAGCAATAAAATCGAATATTTATCGCGCGGGAACAATGGTCCCGTGCAGCACACTCAGGTAATAGGTAAAAGTTCCGTGTTGTGTTGTGTCGAGCGGGAGAAAATGGACAAACTTATTTCCGCAGAGCGACTGTACTTACGCGGCTCTCTGCTCGCGTCGTAGTGGCAATAACGGGAAAATCCGGTTTGCATTGTGTTGCACGCGCGAGAGCAGCCGGGAGCTAAGCATAATACAAATTACATCGTTATTTGAACCGTAAAATCCTGCCGGCTACCAAAATTAAGACTGCCCTGAATATATACGATATCGCGAGAGGCCTCGTTAGCTCATTTTTTCTCTCTCTAAGCTATACCTATATTGTGTTACACCGGAAAAAACGGGGTCAAGTCGGGCGCACATGCAGAGTCTCTCCGTGTACGTTTTGGATTTCTTCAGTGTATGAAAAAAAAAGGTATTTCGAAGGTGTCTCAGTCAACGAGATTCGTTTTTATACTCACACATCAGCGAAGGAGAAAAGTATACACTGGCTCAACTCACCTGTAACAGAAAGAACGAAAAGAGCGTTAAAAAATTGCAAAACTACAAAAGGCAGAAAATGTTAAAACCTCTCCAAAAAACGTTCGCCATTCCCATCATCACACAGACCAAAGCCACACACGCACGAAATCCCTCTCTCTCTCTCTCGCGCGCGCGCGCAGGTGCGTGCCGTCAAAAGTAGCATGCACGCGTCTAACAAAGGCAGGCAACGAAAGAGCCCAGGCCATTCACTCGACTATGGCATATAGCACCGGAATCTCGGTCCTTCGAACAGCAGCAGCAGCAGCAGCAGCAGCGGCGGTGGCGGCCACTACTCGTGCGAGCCCGAGCGAAACGAGCCGCGGCTCGTTTCCGCCTGGTTATGAGCTCAAACTCTCCGCGGATGTGCGTATTATACACTTTTCATATTGCCGGAGAGGAGTGTATATTCGGAAAAAACGGCGAGCTGATACGCGCGGCCTTAATTGGAATATTTCCTCTCTCGGGTTCGCGCTGATTATCGGAGACGCTTATCTGGGATTTATATTCAGTCGGCGGACTTCTTTTAACCACGGAGTGCATACTATATATTATTAGACTAGTGAGAGAGACCGAACAGCGTGTTTTTCTTTTAATTAGGAGGAATAACCTTACCGGGGGCTGGTAGCTTATACATCCCGCTTTACCGTCGCTAACCGCAAACAAAGGCATCCCGATCACTTTCCAACTTATCATCACAGTATACGCGCACACACCGGCGCTGAAGCCATATCTCAATTCGATCCCGATATACCCTACCGGCAAATCCCACTCCGCAACGAAATCAGCCATTGTCCTCTCACCCCACCCATAGCTCCCCTAATAAATATTCATCAACATAATTCAACTACGTAACTCGCTCAGCCTAAGATAAAGCGCAGAGCCGAGTCGACTGGCCGCGGAGGAAAAAGTCTCGGGGAACATTCGCCGGCCTCTCTCGATATACGGAGACTTACACTCGCAGCGCGCGCGCGTGTGTGTGTGTGTGTGTGCAGTGTGTTGGTGCAGGCAGTCGAGTGTGTCCCGAGCCACACGTGACCCAGAAAGTATGCAGGAACCGGCTTGCTCATGTACGACTTCGTCATCGTCGTCGTCGTCGCGACTGTGATTCAGGGATTAGGATCACAGAGCGAAGCAAGAGTGTGTGTGTGTGTGTGTGTGTGTGTGTATCAGCGTTGTGGCATACGGCGAGTAGTTTTCTTAGCGGCCGCGCCACCCCCGCAGTGTTTTTTTTTTTCATAAACGGTTTGTGAGAGAGTTAATGTGATTTACGCGCTATTCTTCATTTTTTTTTCTTCGACGGCGTGATATCGATTCGTCTATAGTTTTTTTATTCGACGTCTGTGCGCGAGTTGATTTATGCAGCCGATGAGTGAGAAGCGGAAAACCACGCGCTGCTGTTATAAATAATAACATCGAGTCGATTTTCTCGATAAATCGCAACGCGCATACAAAAGGCGATGGAGTCACTTGATGACACCTCTTTTATTGAAGCAACCATACGCGCGCGCGATTAGAAATCCACGCGAGCTGACGTCATTATATTAGCGCGGTCGAGGGACTGATGTCACAATTTATTCCTCATAATTGCATTGTCCTATATATACTTCTAAGCGAGATCCTGTCCAAACAAGACTCGCGCGTCGCTCGTATTTTTACTCTATGATCACTACACCACGCGATGATTAATGAAATTACTGCATCGATCTAGCGATCTCTCTTATACACGTCAGTTGTAAGTAAGAAAAAAAGCTCGAGAGAAGCTTTCGATCGCCCGAAAGCCAGTGGATATATTCCCGGTCCCTGCAACCGGCCGTCCACTCTCTGCGCAGAAGAAGAAGAGGAGGTGAAGGAGGAGGAGAAGCTAACACACAAGGCTCGAGCAAAAGAGAGATAGAGGCAGGACACGACGAGGTGCCGTTACTTGGGCAAGAGCCGCCGCGGCCTAACCCAAGCAGGCTCCTCTCTGGAGCGATTCCTCCTCTTTTTGATCGACACTGAAGCAGCTCTTCTCCTGCTCCTGCAGCGAGAGATATCGCTCGGCGCCACTGACCCAATACTCGCGATTCTCGTCGTTTGCATATACTGCACGCATCTGTTGACCCTGATTTTTCTCGCGAATTTTGCACGTGGACTCCTTTAAGGCAGGTCGTGTCGAAAGCTCCTTATCTAACGAGCCTAGATAACAAAGGAGTACCGAAGACACTACTCGGAGAGAGAGAGATAGATCCATCACCTCGCGACCGCACCGACAATCCGCAAAACGAGTGCGCAATAACGATCATCATCATCATCATCATCATCTCCGCAGCCGGTCAATCCAGAAAATTCAGCCAACAACCGGCTACGCTCGCGACTGCTATATAATAGCCGCGGACTCTCCTTTGTTCCTCGCTGATGATCAAGGCGCGATGCGTTCGCCTATGAAAGGAAAACGATGCAGCCTGTATACCAGGTGACGTTTCCTCTCTCCCTCGACTGTGCCAGAGAGAGAGAGAGAGACCTATACACACAGAGAAAGAGAGAAAAGAAGTTCGAAGAGGCGACGGAGTAGGCGCTTTACAGTTAGCCGCGCACACGCCATAAACGTGGTTTGTGCATCACGGCGCGAACGCGCGCCTCGTGAGAGAGCGACGAGCCGTATCGTTTTTGAAGGAGGTATACACATTCAGCAGTAGGAGGATCGAAATGAGCTTGGGAGTTGATGCAGCATATAGGTATGGGTTTACTGAATGTTAAATAGGAAAGGCGCAACAGGAAGACGGGCGGACGTTTCGGAATGTCTGCGCGCGGGATGTGTCCGTCGAGATTCGCTCTGCTGATGAGAATGCTGCATGCGCGAGGAATTACGTTTTCGACTCCGGGGTAATGGTAAAAAAATACAGTTCTATTCCAGAAAGAGCGAATCGCATCGAGGCAAACTGCGGATAAGCAGACCGCGAACCTATTCGCCCCGGCGAGTCTCCTCTCCGTAATAAAGTGCCCACCGCGGCAGCGGCGTCCCACGTGGGAAAACGTCTCTAAACGAGCCGCGAGTCTATCTCTTCTCTTCAACGAGCTAAACTCCTGGTGGCAGGAAATTGAAAATGCATTGAGACGTTCGGCTCGTTTTATTTCGTCTCGGAAGCTGCGTGTCTATCTTTCTCTCTCTCTCTCTCTCTCTCTTGAGTAACGTTAACTCCGTATACCGATGTCGCGCGCGGCTCCGCCTCTTTTTCTTCCTCTCGTTAACGGCTTCGAGAGCCAGGAGGAAAAGATATATACCAACTGTAATTGAATTCGACGGATCATCGTGACTCTATGTTTAATATTTGAAATACGATTTTATCTGCGTATACGAAGCCTTTTTCGCGCGGCATAATCAACGCTCGCGCCAGTCAAAACAGCGGCAGCCGCTCGTGAAAATTTATAGGAATGCGCTGCTATCCCCCCGAACTCATTCCATTAAACCGCTCTCTCCGCGTATACATCACTGGAGTTTTTGCCGGAAGCCGAGTAACGCCGGCGGGGCTATTCCAGCTTTTTACGCTGATCAAATTATGGATCGTATACTTTGGCAAAGTACATCGCGGAATATTTCGTGGTCATCGCGAGGCTGTAAGAAAATTAGCCCTTGAATCTGGAGAGTAAAGGTGTACAAAGAGCGAAGACAGAAAAGCGCTGCCGCTCTGTTTCCCCGTAGGGTATACACACGCACGCGTGCGCACAAGTGTGCGAGTAGCTGCACGCACACGCCGGCGTCAGCAGCAACAGGAGCACAGGAGCCGCAGCAAGGAATGCGCTCTCGCATTGCATCCTTTGTGCTGCGCTTCTCGAGAAGGAGAGTATACGGCTCACGTATACAGCTATGTGTATAGGAACAATATACCGGCCGGCAAGAAGAGGATGCGGGACGACGAGCCCAAAGAGGCCCTAAGCCCTCCCGGGCAGAGAATAGCAAAGTTACGTATCCTCCTCTTTCGACGATGCTTTCACTCGACGCGAGCGAGCGATTTATTATTGTTATTTTCTTTTTTTTTTCGGTGCGCCGGAAATTGCGTCGAACGCTTTCTCGCAAGCTGCGCGCGCGCGCATTAATACCGGGAAGGAAGATTGTGTGCGGGGGATCGAGTGACATCACACGGCCTGTGTAATAGAAGCAGGTCGAAGAGGAGAGAGAGAGAGAGAGATTTCATCGTTCATTTTTTTTTTCTTTGCGCATTGTTGCGACGACGCGCACGCGCTATGTGTGTGTTTTGTGCCTTTTAATTAGTTGAAGTACCGAGCGGCGTGGGCGGATCGCGTTGCGCGGTTACGGGAGCGTGTAAAAAGTCAGCGGGATTTACAGAGGACGTGTAAGGTGAGATGAAAGAAATATTCGAGTGCATGCGATAGTAGGAGGGGAAAAGTATAATTAAGAAGACTTTTTCTACATTTTTGCAATATTTTTTTATTCTGGTTCTGTGATACTCTGCTTACGTCGAACTATTTTGCATGCTTCTTACGTAATTTTGATGTCAGCATTACGAGACAATCGAACAAGATCTGATAAGAACGCTCGATTCGCACTTTTGCATACTAATAGTTCTGGTAGCAGCTATCAGTTTGGTTTGGCAGAAGATTTATTTATTCAACATCTTCGCCATCTTCGTTGCCCTCCTCCGAGCATACTTCTTCTGCTGAGATTGTCACTTCATCTTCATCGTCGTCATCGTCATAATTATTAAAATCGTAGAAATCCATGCAATCATCGACCTCGTCCTTTTTCTTGATCTTATCTTTCACCTCGTTGCAGTACTCTTCGATGGTCAAGGGCACCACGACACCTTCCTTCTCAGCTTGGACCTTAGACGCCTGTACTTGACTCTTCACGATCTTGGCGTACTGATCATCGTCGCCTTTCTTCCAGCGTCTGTACATGATCGAAGCGTCGACGTTTGCCGGGCTCGAGATGTTTGGCTCGCTCATTAGAGAGATGACGGACAGCAAGACTGTTCTGACATTTCGAGCTGGAGTCCAACGCTCGGAAGATGATTCACCGCTCGAGGGATCGTTGATCGGCGGATGCAGAATAGAGATGCAGAGTCTGCCGTCCACGAAGACGTTGGGGTGCAGGAATTTGCTCGTGAAGCGAAGACTCGGAGGACTGTAGGGATAATCGATCGGGAAACTCATCTTGGCCTTGAAATAGCCGCCCTGGTAGATGGTATCGGGCGGGCCGAAGATCGACACTTCCCACTCGAACATGTTGTTGTCATTGAGGAGCTTAACGCGGAAACCTTCCACCGGCTCCTCTTGCAACTTCTTGTACTCCAGAGTCAAGGCCCGAACGGCACTTGACGTGGCGACGGCGAGATCGGGCTTTTTCTCCATTGCGACGAGCGATGAAGTTTAAAATTGACTTAAACAGAGCAACGATCTTACCGGTAGCTTGACGGAACTGGATTGTTTACTAATTTACTTGGCAGGACTTGGTTAACTGCTGGCGTCAAGTCGGTGTTGTGTCGGTTTAGGAGACAATAACACTGAGGGATTTTGCTTACTGAGTTCGCGCTTTTATAGCATTTTGCGGTACCCGTGACAGTACCTTAACATTTTCCCCTCTACTTGCCAAATCTCGTCGATGGTCGTTACAGGTTTGTCTTAACGGTTCCACTAATACAAACTTCATGGGTAAACACAGTCTAGTCTTATGGCCAATTTCGATGAAAACGATGATTCTTCTGCATCGAGTTCGACCAAAAACAATCATTCACTTCCATCAAACACGACGGCAAGCCTCTATCAGTTCAGCCCCATCCCCAAATTATCTCCGAATCTCCGATAATACCTCCAGGCCCATCGAGCACTCTGACCGTCAATTGAAGAATTCCTCGCAGGCCTCCGACAAGATTAGCACGTACGCGCGTCCATCGCATGCACATAGGCGGAGAAGAGAGATCCTCGAAAAGGGTCTGTACTATACACACGACGTCCGTGCAACGAGTCTCGGAGGTCAATCGGCGCATCCGGTGCCCTCTCTCTTCCTATCTGCATTTTTAAGAAGCAATTTCCGCTCGGTCGATCGGAAATCGCGTGTTTTCGATGATTTCTTAATTTCCGTGCTGCAGCAGCAACGGCGTCACGAGTGAGAGAGCGCGGATAGACGTGCACGCGTACAAGCTGCAATTGGAATAGTGAGAGGGGGGATATGGTTATGCTAACGATGACAACTGCATGCAGCCGACGAGAAAGTCCGGCGACAAGTGCATTAGAGCAATAGCGCGTGAAGTTTATACGCGTAATTTCGAATCGTTAGCTCTCTCGTGTAACGCACAAGCAACACTCGACGTGTTCCACTCGGCGAAATTCTCTTCGAAAACGGCTGAAATCCGCTTCGACGACGTCATCTAAAACGAGGACGGATTTTCGCATCGGCTGAGTCTCAGGGTCACCGTCGCGCACAGCACACTACTTGTACACGAGAGGGAAGCGATGATGCGATGCTCACACACACACACACACGTGCATAAATATACGTAGCAGTCGAAGCGAGTATAAGACCGGATGTGAGCCGGCGTCGTAGTCTCCGGCAGCGGAGGATATAGCTCCGCGCGCATCGCGTATCTCCT
Source organism: Trichomalopsis sarcophagae (assembly GCA_024372645.1). NCBI lineage: Eukaryota > Metazoa > Arthropoda > Insecta > Hymenoptera > Pteromalidae > Trichomalopsis > Trichomalopsis sarcophagae. The sequence goes on from QLSS01000001.1 coordinate 5,751,835, forward strand.
CTCCCTCTCTCGCGCGGCAATTAAAGCGAGATAAAGAGTCCGCCGGCGAAGATAAAGGAAACAAGGACGGCGCATACACACAGAGAGACGAAAAACGCGCGGGATCGCTTCCCAGAGACGATAAGGAATTTTTAAAGAGCTGTAAATTTTTTCATGCTCCGAATGTACGCTGCAGTGGGAGCTAGGGTTCCGTTTCAAGCTTTTTTTTTTTTTTTTTTTCCGCTGACGACGTTAGATCGACGAGTTGGACATCCGGAAGGCGATCGCTTCGTCGCCTCGAGAATTATTTTCCTTATCTCGCGGACAAACAAATTGAAAAAGAACGCTGCAGCCGGAATCTTATCTAATATGCAAATTCATATCTGAAAGAAAACACATGCATAACCTATACACACACGAGCCGAAATGCGATCTCCCCTCGAGAGCTTCTATTCTTCGGAGAGCGACAAGAGAGCGGCTCTGTTTATGTAATCTCTCCGAGTGTGATTCGTCACGAGTGTTTACGAAAAAACGAAACCAAACCTAGCTCGCCGAGTCGTCCGCGCGATAAATTAATGGTGGCTGTAAATTTTTTATCTTCAGTAATATCGCCGCTCGCCTTTCACGGATCCTCGCAACAATTCACTTCCGCGCGCGTGACGCGCTTTCATCCACAAAAGAGAGAGAGAGAGAGTCATAACACACGAGCATCGGCCAAAAATACAAGCCTCCGCGTACTTTGCGCTCGTAAACTCGTGCACACATCCCCCGAGATCAGAAGCGAGCGGCGGCAGCGGCTCTTTCAATCAGCTTTCCGAGAAATCTCTGGCGAGCCAAATTCGCGCGTGTTTCCGCGCTCTATAAATGGCCTCGCGCACGTCCGGCTGTATAGTCTGCCGCTGCTGCGTCGCGAGAAGTGCAGACTCGTAGGTATACGAATACGCGCACGCGCATATGGAGCGTGTATGTGTCACCTCGTCGAGGGGATACGAGAGCGGAGGCTCGTTGAATTTCCAATATCCACTCGGTTTTTAGGGGATGGCGCACACGTGCTTCTCGTTGTTTTTTTTTTTTTCTTTCTCTCTTCTCTCCGAAAAGGGTGACTAAAAAAAAGTGCACAAGGAGGTCGAGAGTGGGGCTTGCGAGACAAATCCATCTTGAGACACAATGCTGAATATTCATGCATGTGATACGCAGCCTATCTCCTCGCGTGTTTACGCTCTTTTCTCGCTCGTTATTTACGTCGCTTCTTTCTTTCCCGAATAAAAGAAAATCGTCGCTCGCCAATTATCTCAACGACATCGTCGTCCAATTTGCTTCGGAGAGTGCGTCAGCGCCGAAGCATCCCAAGCGCGAATTACCGCAAGGAATGAGACGAAAAGTCGCGTACACGCGTGCCGAACAACCATATAGGAATAATCAACCGCAGCTCTTGCGTTTATCACACGAGGTCGGAGTCAATGCACTTCCCCGTATATCCACGCGAATCCCGCTCTTTCTCTCCGTCGCGCAGGTATGCAGCCAAACGGTAAGAATCCGGATTCGATGCCCCGCACTTCGAGGGAGGCAGAACTTGGCGCAGAGACAAACTTTCCGTATACGCTCTTGCTCGAGAGAGGGATATTGTTTTTGTATACCAACGCTGAGGCTTCGAGGCGAGAAAGTTTTCGGGAAGGTTGTGTATTTTTGTTGATATACACCCGGAGCCCTTCTATGCATCGACGCCGTTAATACATACGATTTCAAAACAAGTCACACATTCTGAAACTAAACGCGTGTCAATATTTGTCTTAAAAACTCGGGCCTATAATGTCCGGACTAATCCAGAAATATTCCGCGCTCTCGCCAAAGCCGCATACCTCTCTCCCGAAGAAATTTTTCTCGAAACGCGCGCGTCTCTCCTTTCAAGCGCTGCGCCTTCTCCACCGAGACACGCGCGCTACAACAATGCCGCTGCAGATGCTGCGCACGAGACATTCGAGAGAGCCGTTGCAGCCGGCCGGCGGCGCTTTTCACACGGCGCATTTAGAAAAGCGGCCCCGTCGTCCCCCCCCCCCCCCCCCATCTCCCAGAAACGGGTTTTTCACTGCTGCATACCTGCCGCCGCTGGCTATACACTATATAGCATCGGCGTACTTTTCCGTGAGCGAGAGACAGAGGCGACCGGCTGCCAATATTGGGGAACTCGAGAACACCGACGCACTAAAAGTGAAATGTATATCCGCGAGCGAGACAATCGTTTACGTTTGTTAGGCGCTGCGGAGATCCCCTCGAATCGTTTTACGAACTGAGAATTTTTCGGTTGTACACTTGGTCCGGAGATTTATCGTGCTGCAGATGTAACGGATACGCCGGAGTGCGATTTTACTGCTGTGCGAGTACGCGGTTCATATTATATTAGGACTCGTGTATACAGGCGATGAAATTTCGACACGAAGTTGAAGGAACGCGTCTCCGCGGCTAATCTCGGTTATGCTAATAACGATCCCGAGAAGAGAGTTTTCTAATTTCCCGACGATACAATTCATCTGAAATTGAAATGAGCCGCTTCTCTACCGATCGCTCCCACACACGAATACGCTTATACAGATATCGACCGCATCGAGCGATGGGCGCGTAAATGCATAAATTTTTACGGTTAACTGTTATCACTCGTAGTCGTGAATTATTATCCCTAGTATAGAATCCCGAGAGAAAAACAAGAAGGCCATTAAAATTATGATCCAAATGTTTTCTCGTGACCGAAGCCACTTGTAAACATCGAACACGAGGCCCTCACAAAAAAAGCTTCGTAAATTCCCGGCGCACAACATCGCGTATAATTCACACGACAGCCGAGAGAGAGAGAGAGTCAGTGTCTTGAGATCCTCTAAAAACAAGGGAAAAAAATTTACGAGCAGCAGGCGAGAAAGCCCCGCCGTCTGTCGAACACGGAGCAGAGAGAAAGAGACACGGTTCTGCAGCAGAGAGCAAAAGAGAGAGAGAGAGAGAGAGAGAAGCTTCGGTCGGCCGGAAATAGGCGTAATAACGAACTCGATTGCCACCGTACGTGTCCCGAATGGCGATAATTCTCTCTCTACACAGTGACGTGCAGCATCGCATACGCGGAACAAAAGAAGACGCAACGCTCTGCACGGATCGACGCGTTTTTTACGAGCGAAGGTCGCGAGAGAGGATGATGCATCGATAATTGGCCGCGCCCGTGTGTGTACACCGGATGCGGAAAAATGCGGGATGGTTAGCGGTAATTGTTTTCTAATAGCCGGGCTTTCATGCGTGTCCACCTGCGCGGATTATTTTTCCGAGAGGGAAAGTCGGTTGAAAAAAAAAAATCGCGGAAAATTCTCGATCCGCCGAAAAATGCGGGGAAAACGAGTCCGAGAGCAAAAACAAAGAGTCCTGAATTCCAGCGACGCGGTCGGGATATCGAAGCTCTTTTTTGTCGCACGCGAATTAGATTTTTCGAGTCACAACATCGAACTTTCACGAGAGGCGCGAAGGCGGAGACACACCTGCGCGTTTCAAAATAAATCCTCCTTCGAGAGTCAGTGACACATCTCTCGAGAAATATTTTGACACCCGAGGTGTCTATGATTTTTTTTTGATATTATACGAACGGTGTTTATGAATGGCTCGTTTAACGTCATTCGTTCGGATTTCCGCGAATAGCTTACGCTCGAGACTGCTGCATATGCAACGGCCGATTCGATGATTATGTAAACAAGAGCATATTGTATAAGTAGCTAATTAATGCTTCTATTGATGGAAGTAGGAGTCTTGTGTAACTAAAGCTATAGTTGGTGATTTGTGTGCGTTTCTCGTAATCGTTAATTATTCGCCAAAGATAGCGCTCTCTGTGTAGCATAAGTGACATCTTTCTTATTTCGGATCGGATGTATCCGCCATCCTTTGAGCGTTCAAAAATTCAAAATAGAATCCGCCTATGTAAATAGAAAGTATACAAGCCCCCGTCCAGAGAAAAATCCTGACCAAGACGGTCTCTCTGCACGGATGACTCACGCTCTCTTTCGAGGAACACCCTACCGGTTTCCTAGATATTACCATTTTTTCTCTCTCAAACTCTCCACGGTCGTTCCTAGTAAACTCGTGACTCATCCGTGCGCGACCTGAAACTCGTCCTGAAATTTTCAATCGAAAGGTCAGCATCGTCAACCGAACTTTTCCAATTACACGCTGACCGAACTCTGCATACGTCCGGCATTCCGAGAATCCGGCGTGTGCATCCACGCGAGAAACCGTTTCACCTGGACCATACGACCGCGCGATGATTCAGTTTGCATCTCCTCCTCTCTCTCTCTCTCTCTCTCTCTCTCTCTCTCTCTGCGTCACATCTTCGCGCATACACACACACACACACACACGTGAGAGATAAAACACAGCCGCGCGCGCGAGTTTTCAAAGTCGCGGCGAGGAGATCTCTCGCGTGGGAATCGCGCATGTGAGCTATGTGTGTATATACGTATAATAAACTCGTTTCTCGGATTCCTAGAGCGTGTGTGTGTGTGTGTGTGTGTGTGTATGTATATATACGAGCGACGACATTCGGCCCACGCGCGACTTTCACGCCTCCGCGATTCCTCACGTGTTGTGTTGCGCGAATCGAAGGAGGAAGAAGTATCGACGAGGATATCTCGTTTACGTGTGTACATTGGAGGGAAGGAAGCTGTAGTGGGAGTAAACAAAGCTATTATTCGCGGCTTAACGATTTTATGAGCTATGTATATATACAGCATCGGAGGGGTGAACGTCTCGAAACGGTGTGGAGGGGCAGTGTGCAAAAACTCGTTGGGGGGCTACGTGTCAAGGTTGAGCCGGGCGATTATAGCGAGCGCAAGTTTACGTGACTCGAGAGCGAGGAAAAGTGCTCGCCGAGGTTGAGACTATAACGACGTTCAGTTTTAGACGAGCGCGATTTCGTACAGGCAATGAATGACTGGAAACGAGGGAGTTGCGTGGAATCGCTCTGATATTTTCTTTGCCCTTTTTTTTTCCTTCGTCGCGAGCGTATATATCTTAGACACACAAAGAGATTGCCGTATGTCGTTTGCTCTCTGTATCTTTACTACACGTGTAATAATCGCACTGATTACATCCACAAATAAAATGTATCGTTTCTCAATGCTCCTTCTTATCGATATACATTTTCGCGATGAATAAACACTCGCGAGCGTACTTCTGTCAGAGAGTTCTGTTTGCGTACTTGACCGCCGTGGCACTTGGCGAAAACACCATTAGCCTGTATTGTACGAAAATGGGGAAAAAAAAAACGTAAACATTAAAGTCTCAGCCGTCGTCGTCATCGCGCAACTGGGTCGCGCGACCCGTATACGCCGTCTTTTTTTTTCGCGTAGGCTGCAAGACGACACCGCTCTGTAAAAGACGAGACTTAGAGGCAAATGGACCAAGACGAGCGTTTTCTCTTTATCGCGAGCCCATAGCGAGGTTTTATAGATTTTCTTCGCGAGAGGGACTATTATATCGGCCTACTTCGAGTCGGAGTTTTCAAAGAGGAGATCGGTTTCTCCTGGACGTCGGTTCCTCTCAATTTCTCTAAGAATAAACACGTGCACCGATATAACGAGATACTTTTTTTTTCTAGACCCAGAGCTCTGCAGGAGCGTCTGTTCAATATTTCCCTGCGCTTGCAGTCGTCGCTGTTTACATTACGGTGTATATACTAACAGTGTCACACACGCGCGCGCTGTTCAGTGAGTCACGCGTGCACACGCTGTTTCATCCACATTTTTCCATTTTTTTTTTTCGCTTACTAATGCCGGAAGCTCGAGCGACCATCAAACGACGATGTCAATAAGGAAGACGCAGTGTGTCGTAACAGCGTTGTTTTATTGTCCCCGGACGATTTCGTTATTACACTAGAAAGAGGAAGGACGCGGAATTGTTTGAGCTTCTTTTTTTTTCGAGACGAAGATGAAAACGTGGTGCAACGCCGCCGAGTCCACGACACACTTTGACTCCCGGCTCAATATGTATGGCGTTGACCATTGGAGAGATTAAGCGAGCGTACGTGAGGCAATTGCACATCGGGCGAATAATGAGCTAGCTCTGCTGTTGAAGAGGAAAAAACTGTGCTCGACGCCCGGAGAGAAGAGACCATTTTCATTGGGATTTCGCGGTGCGTTGCGTTGCGCATGAATATGAATTTCGCGCGGACAGAAGAAGAAACTCGAGTTTTTCCACGCTTAGGCAACGTCGCTCGCGTCTTTCGAAAAACTCACATACGTCTCTCTCTCTCTCTCTCTCATCATAGTTGGCGCAAAACAAGGCCGCCGTGTGTCTCTAATTGTTACGATTATTATGCTTTCGGCCTCTGTGCGCGCACACCTTCGGCAAAATAACGTAACGCGAGGCTCGTGAGAAGTTCTCACGTGTGAATGTGCCGAGACGACGTTATGTTGTTTGTGTGCTCATCCTTCGATGCGCCTCTTCCGTTTGAGGAGGAGAAGCCTAATGAAGACGATGGCGAAAATCGCGCGAGCGAGTGGGAGGAAAATGAAGAGGTCAATCGGTGATGCTCTGACCTCTCGATCGGAGAGGCGCACGCGAGCTTCGGCTTAATTGTACTTTTATTGAGATTCGCCCTCCTTCTTTGATTCTGATTACTGTAAAGATCAAGTCTATCTTCTCCTAGCTTACTTTAGCCCATACAGCTTTCCTTCTCCACAGGAGCACACCGACAGCGCATTATGCAAATCCGTTGCATGAGAAAGCGCGCGCGCGCCTCAATCTCTCATTTCCCCCAAAACAATTTTAAATCCCCCGAAACGTCAGCGGCCTCACGTGCGGGTACACATAGCTACTGCCTCTCGCTCTCTCTCTCTCTCTCTCTCAATTGAATCGAAATTGCGCAAGCGAGCGAACGAGCGAGCTAGCACAGCAGTGCCTCTCGGCGTTAATATTCTTTCTCCTTTCTGCGCAAAGCATACACCTTCTCCCCCCCCCCCCCTTGCGGTCTCGAGGTAACCCGAGAGCAGCAGCACGGAGTCATCGCCGTCTCTTCCAAGGCTAATGCGCCGCGGGGATTTCGAGCCGAGTCTTTTCGACTGTCACGTATAGTTTGCTATGCAGGTATGTGGGAAAAGGGAAAAATTTTTCGGAGCCCCAGACGTGACTTTCCCGAACTGCGCTGTTGCTGCTGATGCAGGTTCAGGCCTGTTGGTATTATAACGAGAGAGCGAGATTTATTGGGCATTCGATCGGTTTCTAAATGCTTGTAATTATTCTCTCTCTCTCTCTCTCTCTCTCTCTCTCTCTCTCTCTCTCTCTCTCTCTCTCTCTCTCTCTCTCTCTCTCTCTCTCTCTCGACTTGGAACGTGTTTTTCTGAGTCGGTGCGGGATTTTTTCAAACAATGCACTAAAATTCGCTTGCGCAAGCAGGAAACCGTGTTAAAAAATGCGATCCGATTTGCGAAATTATTAGCAATAAAAGCGCGAGTTTATTATAACGATTAAAAGAGGAGAAGGAGAAAAAATACCGAGTAGACTATGGCGTCAAAAAGGCATCGTTGTATACAGGCCGTTGCGTCACACTCTCTCTACTACTGGAGGTCTTTTTTAATTGTTACTCTGGCCTTCTCTCTCTCTCTCTCTCTCTCTCTCTCTCTCCGTAGTATACGATATCGCCATAAAGTGAGAGAGATTTTTCGCGCAGCCGCGCGCGATAACGGAAAAGGCGTCGGTCGAGTGTATTCGCGAGTTTAGAGTGGGGATCTCGCGTGACGCGTCTCGTCGCGTTGATTGATAAAAGCCGCGAGCGTTGATTTCATTCTTGAATCGTCGCGGGGAAACACGATTACGCACTCGTCGTAATTGTCGACGATAAGTTCGACGATTTTCGCGTGTCTAATAAGATGTAGGTTACTTCTTTTTCCGAATGTGCGTGGACGACGACGAGGCTCTCGCGTTTGCGTAAAATACTCATTCAAGGCGTCGCCGTAATTGGGCCGTTCGAAAATTAATGGACTAGAAATTTTCACGTCTTTTCGTTGCGAAAGATCGAATTTATTATTCGAGCGCGTTGCGTAGGGCGACTTAAACATGAGGTTTTTTTAAGGACGAACTCGTCACGCACCTGCATTGGGATGGCATTGTAATATTTTTCAAAAATCTGACTTCAAATCTACTTCACGACAATTAAAAGCAAACAACGAGAGCAAATCTCAATAAAAGTCCAATTAATCCTACGTTCGCGTGCTCTGTCCGATCGTGAGGTCAAAGCATCACTGCTGCTGCAGTCTAACTAGAAATATCACGCAGCCCATCTGGATTAGAGCGTAAAAGCGAGTTCGAGGCTCCGATTGACCTCTTCATCGTCGTGTTCATTAGGCTTCACATTTTCAGAATTGATGCTCTGGGATATTATAAACGGTGTATTTTGCATAATCGAAAAAAAAAAAAAATAAACTTATAAACGAGCTGGTAAACCGCTTTAGCGCGAGTCGACTTTATCGCGATTAAAATTGACGAATTTTTTCGCTCGCGGAAACAGGTTGAATGTTCTAGAGGAAAAAGAATTAATCAATGCGACGTCGTTCATGAATGAACGACGCCGACTCGTATACAGCCTACATTCATGAAAATGTTCATTGACATATGGATCGAGCAGCGCGATAAGGACGACTGTAGCCTTAATTTTATCCGCGAGAGATTGCGAGAACAATTTACGTCGTCGTGAATTAAATTGGGGATCGAGGCTGAGAAAAGAGGCGGTATTTGTTTTGTATAGAGCCGGAGATAATGTAACCACCTGCAATAATAGTTGAAAATACCCGCACTTGTTTACGCGATTCGGGAGGAAATATTTTGACGGCTCGAGACGTCGAAGCCATTATTTCGTTGGGAGTTAAAATTAGAGGCATATCCTATTCGCGATTCACTCTCCCGGTATAACGAAAAAAAAAAGAAGTAACGCGGAAACAATAAAGGAACTCCATAAAAATCCCGTGTACATAGACACATGGAGACACAGGGGCAGCGAGCGAGCCCTTGGAGCGATAACCAGCGGTGAGAGCACGATAAATCAGACAGACTCCTAGCTCCACACACACACACACACACACACACGCATAAGTAAGAGAGAGAGAGAGAGAGAGAGAGAGAGAGAGAGAAAAAAAAGAGCGAAACATTGTAATCAAGGAATTTCGACGTATACTTAGTCACTTACGTTTTCCGGTTGCGACGAGCGCCTCTGCCGCGGCACACAGAACAGCGGCAAGCCGCTTTCCCGCTTCCTCTCCAATATAGCGGCTTCCGTTGCACCGTCGTTCACGAAAATTATCTCTGCGCTCTGCGGCGGCTCTCCGCGTAATAGCTTTTTCTTCTTCTCCCGTCGGAAAAGCACTGTATATACCGCGAGAGACTACACCGCGTACTAGTGGACGGACGATATGTTAATAACCAACAACAACAACATAAATAAAACCAAAGAACACTGGACACTGTCTTCCTCTTCTAGCGTCGACTCATCGCCGTGGGTTCCGTTCACCGAGTACGTAGTACGCGATGAAAAGTGCAGCAGCAGCAGCAGCAGCAGCGGGGTCCTGTCTTTCCTGCAGCGGCCAGGTATTTTCTTTGTTTACCTCCTCGCGCGAGTGGGCACAGCAGCAGCGCCGAGTGTCCTTCGCATTTCTCCGCGCGAAAAACTGTAGGTGCCCCTTCGCGGCCGTTAGCACTGAAACTCGTGGATTTCCTATACGTACACAGGTCAGATTCGAGTCCGATGCAGCGCGCACAAAGCGACTTCTTCGCGACGCTTCTGTTTGAGGTTAGGTCGCGCGAGAGAGCGCGGGGCCTCTTTCTCTCCGTGCGGGGCCCAGTATAGGTAGTACAACGAAAGAAGAGATGAGCGTGCAGCTCTCCTCCGATGCAGAGAAGAGACGCGCACCTGGACTGCGGTGGGGGAGGAGAGAGACGCGAACGAGTGTAGTATACGTATAGGTATGCGTACTCGTAGGTACCAGAGCGTGTCGGAGACGCTAACAGGTTGCGCTCCGCGAAACGACTGATGCCGAACCGAGGCGAGGAGGCATTGGATGGCGGGACGGAGGCTCCCTCTCTCCTCGCATACAGCCGCTAGAAAGCCCACGCGTTCCCCCACTCAAACTCCTGCGCCAGCCATCAGAGACGTTCTCCGGTCTCTCTCTCTCTCTCTCTCTCTCTCTCTCTCTCGTGTTCGGCGTGTGCGTGTGTTTCTGTGTGCGAAGAGGAGAGAATCGGAGGCACGGTGCAGCGAGTTACTTTACTCGCCGAGAGGATTTGGAAGCGACGTGTTTCGAGGTAATATCGTTCGTTTTATGTTTCTTGTTTGGGATGACATATCGGAATTTTGCCAAAATACTTCCGGTTGCGCCTCCACCTTCGCATCGGTCATTTGTCCAAATTGCATGTAGTATAAAAAAAAAAAAAAAACTCGACCGCGCAGCCTAAAGACGGATTAAGCCGCGTTTTTTCTTCTCGAAAGAAGAGACAAGGTAAAAGTCGCACCGCTAAAACAGCGACGAACGGAACCGTCTTTCACAGTTTCTACACACAGTGTATATAGTAGAGCTGCAGAGGACGCCAATTTTTTCCTCTCTCCTCGCGCGCGTCTTCCTGTAATTTTGACCATTTATCATCCTCTTCCGCAACGACTTCCAGGCAGAGTAGCTCGATGCGCTGCTGCTTCGTCGTGTGGTATAGCGTGTACAGTTTTAACACATGCGTCGATTGTTCGCGAGCATTGTCTGCTCGGCTTTTTTATCCGCGGGATCTCGTGTGCATCGCGTCCGAGATAAGATCGATATATATATCGTTGCGCAATTGTATTCAGATTTCGATCCAGGCGAACGATGAACGAGTCTGTACTCGTTTGAGCGTACGAACATCACGCCTGAGTAATTTTTTAATCCGCCGCTGCGTTATATCATCGTCTCGTTAATTAAAAGCAAAAACGTTGAATTATTCAATTTTCATGAATATTCGGAGAGCCCAAGCAGCTAAAGTTCTCTCTTGTAATGCGGCCGAGCGCATAGTCGTGAATTGAACTTTTGTGCACTGCTCTGATTAACGTTTTAAGAGTTTCAAAAAAGAGTTCGTACACTGCATTCGAACGAGCATTTCCGAGCCATCCGGCTGTCGATTCGAGTATATTATACCCTCGAAAGGCACACATGCGGGCAGCAGCATGGGTGGTTCGGTCCTCGGGTACGATAAAATCAAAAATTCCCGTACGTCTTCTCTTACGTCTCCATTATGTATCGTTTTCTTTCCTCCTTCGCTTCTCTCTCGATCGGGGGGTTACATCAATTTGTGGATCGTTCTTTTCAATCGACAGCCAGCCAGCGCAGGTATAGTCAAATATTTGCTTCGCTAAAAGACGACGACACATAATAGATGAACGGCTACTTCCTCGTACGCTGCATTTCAATGATGATAATACCTCGGCCTGTATATATATATATATAGGCTTATCTCTTTCCATCCGCGCACGTTCCTTTCTCTCTTTGTCGCGAGGCGCGTCTTCTCCCTTTTTTTCATCAAAGAGGCGCATGCGGTTCTGCGGTCGCTTCGTATCGCCTATACGCGCATCTCTTGCGCTCTATCTTTGAAAAAAAAAAAAAAAGAAGAGAGACTAAGCGCGTGCTGCTGGAGTAACCGAAACTCGTAATCGATACTCGGGAATAATATCGGAAAATATCGTAAGCCGATACGCGAATGTTGGATTATTATTGAACGATCGAGGGATGGATGGGGAAAGACAAATATTTGGCTCCGCGACTATACTCGCAGGGGGTTACGCTACACACAAAAAAAGCGCATTGTTCTCGAGTTAGGTAATATTTTTGTGCGTATCGTACAGCGGACGCACACAAAAATACAGTAGAGAATGCGCCTTCGTCCTACATGTCACGCGAAGCAGCCAGGCTAATTACTTCATAATTACGCGGTTACTCTCGCGTTATGGCTTTTTTGACGTGATAAAAAACTCCGTTGCGAGGAGTCATCGTTGAAAAATAAGACATCGTGAAAGCTGTGTATAGATCTTGGCACCTTAAAATAAATTTGAAACAATAGTTGATTATCCATAATGGATCGTTAAAACAACAGCTCAAATCTAGCTTTGAAGTGCGTGATACTCGTGGATGGCTTTCTCCAGATATAGCGTCGAGATTTCTCTTACAAATTCAATGCAACAAATCTCAGCCGTCGCGAACGAATTTCTCCCGATCCGGAAGACAAGACGCGCGCGACAGTCTCGTTGTAAGCCTCCGCGAAAATAAAATAACACACGTCGCCCATATACTCGCTCTCTCGTCGTTGTCGTGACCGTCCTCGTCTTCTCTTCCTCTTTTTCCCCTGTTACCCTATACCCAAACCGCACACGAGCTCTCTCTCTCTCTCTCTCTCTCTCTCTCTCTCTCGCTCCGGCTCACGATTTATGATTCTTTTTCAATCTTCCCTCCTTCGCTCGGCTGCATTTTATTGTTGTACACTCGAAGCGTGACCGTCGATTCCGTTATTCCTTACTAATTACCGCGAGCGAGGATGATGCGATGATAAGATAAACGGTGGCCGAGAGATGAAGCTGTGTGTAGGTAAATAGAGGATGAAGGTTCGCTGATGTTGTGGTAACCGGATCGAATGACATGCTGGAATTAACGGATTCGTGGCTCTTGTTTTTTGGACTTGCATGCGGATGCCCGTGCAGGTGGATGCGATGGACGTTTGGTCGTCTTGTTGGCGAGAACTTAATTGAAAGCTTGATTCTTACATCGTTTCCTCGATCGGACGATGTCTTTTTCTAAAACGAGAGAAAAAAACGTATCGCGTGTAGAGTATATTAGCAAGATGTTTATCGAGATCTTATATTTGTAAAATATTACGTCGAGATCGCTGCTTAATTTTAACATTTTATTTAAAAACAATCGTATAACAATGATAATCTATTTAACATCACAAAAATAGCTTGGATCAAACGCGAAGCTATCAATGTGGAAGTCGATGAGGAAAGTCTTCTGCCATCTCCTTTAATGTCTCCGCTTGCGAAGCCTCCATGTCGTTGTAATTTTGCAATTCGTCTGGCCTCAAGAATTCGCCCTCTTCGTTATCTTTGTTGTGAAGTAAATCAACCATAGGTATGGAATTTCCTTTACGAGCCGCAAATTCGATTTTACTCGTTAAAACTATCTCCAATGGTCTGCTGATCAAATTGATAACCCTACAATCTTTCGGGCTACCGATTCTTCCGATTCTTCCGCATCTAGTGAGTAATTGTTATCGTTACTATTGCTACGCTAAAAGACTGATATCAGTGAAAGTAGTACCGATTACCTGTGAACATATTCTGCCGAAATCAGAGGCAAATCGAAATTTATAATATCTTTGGCGGTGGTAGTGTCGAGTCCGCGAGCTCCGGCATCAGTTGCAATCATGATATTGTGTATGCCGTTCTGGAATTCGGAAAATTTACTCCGTCTGATCATTGCCGGCATATCTCCATGTAGTGTAACAGCGCTTATGTTAAATTGCTGCAAAAATATGCTGGCAAAGTTGCACGTTGCACTCGTGTTAGCGAAAATAATTATTGGAGTTTTGCTCTTCATTTTTGGCTTAATCACTTTTAGAAGCATCATCGGCTTGTTTGGTCCGATAACTCTGAAGAACTTTTGTCGTACTGTTATTTTATGTTCTTTTCCTGTTCCAATTGGTAATAGTGAGGCTGTCTGTAAATAAGCCATGAATTAATCAATGATATCAACTTGCTATGCAATAAGTTGAATTCCTGTAAATACGTACATCAATGATGGTATTCAGGGTAGCTGGTAGATCTTGTGGCATTGTTGCGGAATTCAGAGTTAATTGTGTTGTGGTTGGGTAATTACCAACTATTTGTTGTTCATCACCAAACTGCAAATTAGCATTTACTATGTTAATAAATTATACATTTAGCAATAATGTTAATTATACTGGTATGGTTCTTTGATTTTTTAACATACGGGTATTTTTTTGAGAAAGTAATGTAGTTTATCATTAAAAGTTTCATCGAACAAAGTATCAGCTTCATCAAGAACCACATGTCTAACTTCATCCATTTTATATATGTTAGTTGTCACCAGTTTGCTCATAACTCCTAGAGTTGCAATTATAAGATCAACATCTCCAACCGGTGGATTAATCATCATTTTTTTGGTTTTTCCTCCAACAAGCGTGACGATGTTTATTCCTAAATTTTTAGCTAATTTTTTCGCCTCTTTCTAAAAAGAAATTTAAATTAGAGAAATTTACTTTGAAGATCTTTTCAATTTGACAATTCATTCAACTTACAGAAATTTGAATGGTCAACTCTCTGCTGGGAGTTAAAACAAGTCCCAATGGTCTATTGAACCCTCTATCACGCTTTGGCTTTAACTGAATGATTTGTTGCAATAGCGGAACCAGAAAAGCGAAAGTTTTACCACAACCAGTCTCTGCTGTTAATATAACATTACGACCTTCCAATATTTTTGGTATTCCTAATTTTTGTATTGATGTGGGATGTATGATATTGTTATCTTCTAGATTTTGCAACAGAACTTCATTTAAATTTACATCTCTGAAGCTTGCAGACGTATCTATACCATCGGAATCAAACTGGAAATAATTAAAGTAGAATCATTATTTTGTATTATAATTAGTAACTATGTATTGAATAATAATTACAGTATCCGAGGGATATATAGTGAAGTAATCCCCATTTGATTTTCTATGATGCCATCCTCTGGATGCCAAAGGTATTGGTTGAAATTTTGGATAAGTCTGTCCCTCGTAAAAGTTGAGCGCTGGGTTCTTGCATTTTATAATCAACTTCCTCTTGGGTTTCTCTATAGGTACGTCGACAGGTTGTAGATCTTCTTTGAATTCGTACTCTTCATCGCCGAATTCTTCTGAAGTTGCATTCTGCAGAGTGTAAATGATTAAATATCCATCCATGTGCAAAATTTAAAAAGATGAATAGAAAAATAAACATACAGAGTGTCGGACAGACGAAAATCTTCTTAATTTGATAATTGATTCATCGACAACTTGATAACAAAGTTTGCAAAATCGTGGAAACATCGTTGACTTTTTTATTTACACACTTTACGCAGGTTTCTTGTTGGCATTATTTTAGAATCTGAAAAACAAGATGGCGAATCATTGGTGTACTTTATCCATAACTTTAACTGTAGATTATAACGTTGCAAAAGTACTAAATACAACAAATATCGACAAATGTTTACTTACGTTTGCAGAAGTGTTCCAGCCGCACCGAACACGTTTTCCTAACCTCGAAATACGGTAGCGCTCTCGGTCCGCTCGGTCGGTAATTTACAGAAAGAGCATGCGCGAAGCTATATAGCACGCCATTGGCGGGCTTTTTGAAATTTTCCTTCACAAACTCAGTATCGACCAGAAGTTTCAAATATATTGTAATTTTTAAATAATATGAATACGAGAAATTGAGTTGGATATAATATAGTTTGTCGAAACGTTTAAAGTCTGAGCCACTGTGAGAGAGAGAGAACAGAATTATCAGAGGTGGGATATGATGAATGAGGAGTTGGAATAAGAAACACAAGAAAGGTAAGTAATAATATTGGTTTACTTAAGAATACACAACTATTGCATATTATACAAATATTCCTTAATCTATAAGTTCATCCTACTTTTCTAAAATGTAAAAAATAATCATGCTCAAAAATGTAGTCACGAATTCGTCTATAATTTTCGTTCGAACAACATAAGCAGAACTGTCAACGCATCGGAATTTCACTCTTATATTTACGCATGCGAGTCACTATAATATATTCAACCGGTTTGGTGAAAAATCTACATCTGCAGCTAAACTGTAACATGGCAAAAAACTTATTATATTCACATAATATACTTTTACGCGATCTCAAAGTCCTTCAGCTCGGCGAGAAACGATCTCTACAAAGAATACGAAAAACCGCAGCAAAATATCCACACATCTCGATCGGCATAATAACGTTATTCCAGCTAGTGACAGCCGCAGCTCTTGACCACCATGTTCTTGTACTTCTTCAGGATGACGTTGCTCTCGTCTAGGAAGTAGAGCACGGATATCGGCGAGAGCTTCGTCGGCGCGCAGCAGGGCTTGGGCACTTTCCCCGGGTTCACCAGGTGCACGAGGGTCTGCACGATGGCGTGGTTGGTCGCGTTCATGTGGGCGTTAAGCGGAAAGTTGCACTCGCCGCTGCAGTAGTAGGCGTCGTAGCCGTCCGGGGCGATGATCCAGTCCTGCCACTGGAGGTCCCGGAAGCTCACGTAGAGCGTCTGGATCTTGCAGGTCCTCGAGTTGTACTGGATCTGGGGGTCGGTGTAGGGATTGCTCCGGTAGTCGAGGCTCGATATCTCGGTCTTCTTCTTGCGCTTGGTGTCGCGCTTCTGCCTGCTCTTGGCCGTGGCGGCGCGACTGCGGATGCCCGAGCTCTTGAAGAAGGCCACCATGAAGGGCTGCCTCTCGGCGACGCCGCGGAATCCCACCACGCCGATGTCCTCGGGCTTCATCTCGTGCACCTGTCGGTCGGCCGGGTGCACCGAGAGGTAGAGTCCCCGATTGCCCGCCGGGTTGGCCACCCAGTACTGCAGGGCCTCGCTGACGTTCAGGGTGACCCAGCCCTCGCGGCCGGCCGTGGCGTTGACCGCGTCGATGTACTGAAGCTCGCGCTCGCCGTCCTCGAGCCTGAGGACCCGGTAGGCCGTGAGCGTGAAGGCACCTCGGTTCTTGGCCGACTTGGCCTGGTCCATGCTGCGGTAGAGCCGTAGCTCGGCGTTGATGATGTGCTCGTTCTCCGGCACCTCGGACACGTCGAACCAGAGCCTCTTGCCGCGCTCGTGCCTGACGCTCGGCACGTGGTGATTGTGCGCTGCGAATGTCATGATGACGTCACTCTGGTCGATGGCGCGAAGGTCCTGCCCGCTGAGGTCGAACTCGGTCTGGTGCTCGCGCGACTCCTCGTTAGCCAGGGCGTTCCTGTAGATGTCCAGGAGGAACTTGGGCGCCGAGCGCTTCACCTGGGGTCCGGGCGAGTTGGCCTTGTGCTTGGGCGGACGGTCCGGCAGCCCGAGGAGGTTCAGGATCTCGTGCTCGACCTCGCGCTTCTCGCGCTGAGTGATCACCCGGTGCACCACCGTCTGGTCGTAGCCGTTGTCCACGTAGAGGCCGCTCATGCGCTCGGAGCACGCCGAGTCCGCCAGGGCCACGAGCAGGAGCGCGATCGCCAGCAGCAACCGCTCGCTGCGCGACATCTTGATGTTGTGGATCCTGTTTGCGCGCGGTAAACACAGCCAGACAGAGACAGAGAGCGAGATTGGTCTGCGTATAGCGATTCCTGCTCACGAGAGACTGGCACCACTGCTCGGCAGCATCGCAGTTGACACACACTGGCGCGCGCAAGGCTCTATCGCGTCATCGATGCAGCAGCGAGCGACCGAGAGGATCGGAAAGCGAAAGCGTCGAGATTTTTCGGCGCAACGCGCGTATTATACACTGAGTGATGGCCCACCGCGCCTGGAGATTTCGTGCGCTGGACTGGCGCGTGGGTCGCTTTCGTCGACTCTCTCTCTCTCTCTCCTTCTCTTTTGCGTCTTAATACCTACCTCTCTCGTTCTCTCTCTCTCTCTCTACATTCCGCAGGTCCGGAGGCGCCTCCTCTCGGTTCTCCCACTTGTTTCAGAATTACGCACGGCCGCTCTCCTATAACTATAGCTATACAAGGTGTTAAGGACGAAGCACACTATCGGGGCGCGAGAGAGGCATCTCGATGTGTCAATCGCGATGGAAAATGCAATTTTCACGGGAGATCTATATTTTAGCTTCGACGAAGTTTAACGAACGAGACGAACGCCTGGCGTGCTGGAAATACAGTAATAATATAGTCGCACGGAGGAAGTCCGCAATTTGAGAATCGCGGCGGCGCTACAGATGTCTGGGCGTTTGGAGGACGGAAGAGAGCAGGTCAGTTTTACGTCTCTATCTCTGCCTTTCTCTCGTTCTTCTTTGTCTCTCATTCTTCGGTGCCATCCCAGGTAGACACGCTTCGAATGCCAGTTCGAGTAGGCTTTTATATTCTTTATAACTACGTTACGAAATCGATTTAGTAAACGTCGCCTTTAATTCGATATTAGCAAGTTATTATATTTTGAAAAGGTTTTCGTTGAGAGAGCGTTTCATTGAATCAATTCAGACCAAATAAACACAAAGTTCGCGGAAGCTCGCTGTTGGCAAAATTCAGCTGGAATCGGAGTGTTATCGAAATTTTCCGTAGTTTCAGGAATGCGTCTAATACTCGCTTACTAGTATAACCTTTAAATATTTACTCGCGCACGTGCGTCCAATGGATTTCCAATTGTTATCCCCGCTCTAATTCATCGGGGGTATTACGCGTATTACGATTTCCAGAAATTCGACGAGCGTCGGCTTTATTTAAACCAACGACGCGATCGAGCGCCGCGTAGTCGAGCCAGAACCAGGAGTTTGGTAAGTTCATTGAATTTTAGCTCTATACGTATAGATTCGATTCTTGGCCGCGTGCTTGTGGAATTCAACAGCTTCGTTTGTTAGACTTTTGTAAATTTCATAATTTTCTTTTGTTTTTTGTGCAGATGAATAGTCAGCCCAGCCGAGTTCGATGACTTACGACGACGTTTGGTAGCGGAGTGTATGGTAAGCATCGAGTGTCGTATATTTTTCCAAGTTTAGCTTATATACCAACAATAATGTAATACACAAACTATCGTTCTTTTTTCCAGTGGACATCAACATGCACGTGGTAGTGTCCGGTATCAAATCTGGTCGGGGTTTATCAGACTCGGCTGAGCCGACCGTTCAGGTGAGAATCAGTTCAAGCAAATTATAGCTTTCGAATTCTTTAATAATTCGCTAATATTTTTCCAGAGAACGCGAAATTGGCTCGGCCTACCGACACGCTGAATTTTTCCCTGATATACGCTTGCTGTCCACCAATTCAATCGGTTGATGGTATAAGTCTATAGCTTACAAATAACCAACTGTACTGATTGGATTTTGCAAAATATTAAAAGCAACACGTTCACTTTCTTCTGTTGCAGGTCGCAAAGCTGCGTAAGGCGAGTGTCCCACTCACGCCAGCTTGATGCCGGTGTACGAGTTCTTTTTTAGGACGCGCGTGCTTGCGCTAGACCGAAGATTTAGATGTAAGCTTAGAATTATAAATATTTCGCTATCGTTTCAAGTGACGTGAATTGCTGCATTTATTCCGCTGCTTAGGGTTATTTATAATATTAGAATTAGTGAAGAAACGAAGCCTCTCGGTATCGTTAGCGGCTAATATGATTTCCACGAGATCGGCAAACGGATGAAAATAGTCAATACTATAATTTGTGCAACAATAGAGTATTTCTCGCTGATTTAACTGATCGGTGGTCAAATGTATACATAAAGTCAACGAGAAAATGTATTTAGTAACAACAAATTTAGTGATCGAGATATTTGTCGAGCGTTTGTAGGTTTCATGGAAAGAGTTGCGGCAGTGCGTATGGTTCTGAGGACTTTGTAATGACGCGTCAAAAATATATTATTGTAATGATGAGATTTTAATTGATTTGAAATCGCATTTAGTCGCAAAACTGTATTTTAATGTTAAATTATTCATTTTGTAAATTGGATACAAGAATATATTTTTCAAATGATATTTACTTGAACCTTATTTATTTGAACAGCGGTTTTCCACTCCATTCCGTTCCCGACCATCCTGTGAAATCTTATTATATATTTATTTTCAAATTCAATTTAAAGTTTTTATAGTGATTTATTCGTTATAATTGACAATTGTTGTTGTCTGACAATTTTAATGACTAAGAGATTATCATTGAAATTTTAAGAAAACAGGCATTCGTCATCGTAGGTATAGATATAAGCAAAGGAAAAGACAGATTTATATAATTGATTTTTCTTTATTTAATAATATTTCTTAACGTTTTATAAAATGTACAAAAGCACGTGTAAGTGAAAAATTAACACCGCAGACTATACGCTTTTATTTTTGATACACAATTTATTTATTTATCTTTTTTTTACAGTTATAAGCTCTTCAAGTTCGTTAACCTGCGAGTTACATACACTACGTATGTACGTGTTCAAGTACATAGTCAAAATATACAAGCGTCATTTTTATTTTTTCTTTATTTTCAAATGCACGAATCGCCGATCCTATTTAACGATATGAAATAATAATTGTATACGTATACTTAGTCTACCATATAACTAAAGATGCAAATTTAAGATTAATAATCACGATACTAGTGGTGGACGATGGTTTTATGAACTGTAATCAGCGGATCGTGCATTTCT
Organism: Trichomalopsis sarcophagae; assembly: GCA_024372645.1. Taxonomy (NCBI): domain Eukaryota; kingdom Metazoa; phylum Arthropoda; class Insecta; order Hymenoptera; family Pteromalidae; genus Trichomalopsis; species Trichomalopsis sarcophagae. Next base: position 5,772,203 of record QLSS01000001.1, read on the forward strand.
TTTCGCGTTCTCTATCTTATATTTTTTTGATACATATTTAATGAACGGAATACAACGTCCGAAACTTAAACAATAACTTTACTTTCTATGTACCGCATGTGTATAAATATCAAAATACGCACGCAGGTCAGACTTAATTTTATGTTCTCCTAAATAATATTCAAAGATAAAGGGAGAAATGTAAGAAAATAACTGCTAAGTCGAATGCGTTCCGCTCAATATTTCATAAGTAACGTACGAAATAATAGTCTTAAATAACTTAAATAATCATGCGATTATTCAAACGATTTTATCGTTGACTTTCACAGATACTATCTTCTACAGAATATGTCATTTCTTGGAAATCTTATTTTACGAATATTAACAATAATTGCGATCTTATCAAAATACTTAGTAAGAGAATATGTAGCGAAATAATGTTTGTAAATTTTATAACAAAATGTATAGTTTTATATATGTCTAACTTCGATTATAATATTTTCAGTACTACGAGATTTATTTCATACTAAATTATGTTTAAAAAAAGTTTACATACAAAACCTAAATATACACGCATACTTCTCGTAGTACTAAAAACTGCTATTCGGAAATATAAAATAATTCAATGTACAAATTTCTTACACGATTCTAAGTGCACGAGATGGCTTCCCTTGTAAAATTCGACTTATTCGTTCGTGAGACACTATCAAAGGCACACTACCAAAACGATTGAGTATATCTTTTGTCGTCACATCACTCTTTACGTTTTAGAGAATTTTTTTATGATATAAAATATCTTTTATGCGAGCCCAAAGCAGACTACAATACATTATAATTATTTTGATAATCTCGAACATTATAAATATGATAACGTATTGTATCGCCGTCTTGCACAAAACAGTTAGAAGTGAATCTTCTTTATATTAGTGACATCCTTGCTATCTTATATGAGTAATCATACAACAATTTTAAATTCTGTAGGCCAACTATTATTACAAGGGAAATTCGCATCTCGGCTAGCGCGCCGTAAAAACTATGAGCGCGCCTACGAAAATTGGACGGACGTACCTGTGATTGGGGATTTGAGACTTAAAGATTTATAGAAGGAAAGCAGATGTATAGAGTTAATATAGTTAAAGCACAAAAGCTAGAGAAAGACAATGCGAGTGTCCCCAAAAACTTCGCAAATCTTATTTATAATATTTATCGACTTATCCATTATGTTGTTAGTGAAAAAGGTTAGACATCTATGATACATATCAGGCGTCGCTCGCTTTCATATCACATCGAGCGACTCTTTGAGAATAATAATTGAAAGTCCTGGCAGTGATCATCTATAACTTTCTATATATAATATACTTCGTAGTAAAAAAAAGGTTTCATATATAAATAACGCATGATCTTTTGTTTCAATTCTATTATTTCACTTAAAAAAGTTGTAAGTATAAAATAAGATTACCAAACTATATATGTATAGATTCAATTCGAACATTGTCATTCATTGGACTATATATGTATATACGATATGAACTAAATAATTACAAATGTTAGCAACGACGAAATTGCTATATCGATGACGTTGATGAAAATATATAACGAATAGACGCATTGTATAAACTAACTTACAAAATAAATAGATTAGGGCCCGAGAAGAGAGCCCGTAAACACCGCTGTCGTCGCGCGCTAGTGAACATTACCAACAAATGTTCCAATAATCGATAAACAAGAAAGCATATAATTAAACGATGTCTCGAACCACGGTGTATAAAATAAAAAAGAAAAAAGGCTATAGAGGGTTCGCGGCATCGTCATGGATAACTCTTTGTACAATTCGTCGTCAAGAAAGATAGTGTCATATGCAGCTATTTACAACGAGCTCTACTCTCGGGATATCTCTATTTTCCAAACGAATTTCTTGAAAACTGCACTTCAGAGATGCCTTCGGGACATCTGCGGTATTACATTACTGAGTGTCTTTAAGAGATCATAACAACGAACGCCTCGGAATTCAAATTCAGCTGCAGTATTCCTAAGATCATCGAAGGAATCTACACTGCATTTCTTCGGTCGTCCGTGAGCGAAAAAAAAAATTTAATTACAGAATATACGCAAAACTACCATGCAAGCTTTCTAATCATGCAAATCACATCGCAGTCTCGAGAGGCTGGCTCTTACTTCTGCCGGCGGTCGAGAGCTGGGTGAGTTCAGTGGGCTCGTTCGGGGCGAACGCGTCAAAATTCGTTTCGAGGATGGCCTCACTCTTGGATCGGAGCGGTCGGTCCTCGTCGAGATTTGTCTCAAGTAGGGCCTCGCTTCTCGGCCTATCCTCGTAATAGTAATTGTGGTGATTGCTGTGATGGTGTGGGTGGGGTAGTGTCGCAGCGCTGTGATGGCTGCTAAAGTATTCGGGAACCGGCTCGGAGCCCGGGGTAACGGGGCTGTTGTCGTAGTGACTGCTGGCGCCGTTCATGCCGTTGTGCACAGCTACGTTATCATAGTCGATCGAAGAATTGGTGGTGCGCAAGTCTCGTTTGAGCTCGCTGATTGAGTCAGATGTACCGAGACTCGAGTTCAGGGGGAGTGTGGAGACGTTGTGCAGGTAGCCCGAGGATACATCCACGTGTTCGCTGCTTGGTGTTGCTAATTCCTATTTTGATTAAAAATTATCATGAATTTGAATTTTTTTACAATGATTCGAAAGTTTAAGCAAAGTTTTGATAACATACCTCAGGAGCAGCGACACTGTTAGCCTCGGACTGCCAAGCGCTGTTATTTCTGGAGGTGAAGGTGGAGTGGTTTCGGAAGCCCTCGTTGCGATATGTTAAATCATACGCGGGATTGTCACCGGCGAATTTTTGCCCGGTAACGCCGCTACTAGTGCCCGGTGAGTAGCGTGGATTGTGCGCCTCGTAGACGTCATAGCATTGATTGTCTTCGAGTGATGAATTCAACTGGGACTTGTCCATGGAGTCCAAGCTGCCGCCATTTGACATCTTCTTGTAATCCAGGGAACGCGAATTCAGTGTGTCGGTAGACTGCTTTGTCTGCAAATCGAGAATTTATTGTTTAATTCAAAGTGTAATTTACTTATTTACATATACATATGGGATTTTTCTTGTCAACTAGAAAAGGGATTCGGGTATAATAATAATTCGGGAATATCAATATATTGACAAACAAGTATTCAATATACTTGTAAAATTATTATGATCAAAATCGACAAACACAAAAGCCATTCCTAAATTTGCGGAACACGGGCAATCGAAAAAACTGAAAGCAAAATGACAGACATGGATGACGAAAACGATGGACGAAATAATAAGAAAGCGCACATAAAGTACGTTTGATTGTCGATTTGTGCTCTAACCTGCATCGGTGGTACCAGAACCACTTTTTTTTCCTTCTTTGGCTGCTTTCGTGATTAATAGGCAGATAAGTGATGGAAAGAGAAAAAAGTTTTTGAACAACAGGCTTTTCCATTATTCAAGAGTTTATACGTAAACTCTTTGCATCGATGCAAAATACAAATATTCATCTACGCCATTGTTAAGATATTACTAGAGTATCCTGTTAAACTATGTGCTTCATACTTTGTCGTAGCAAGTTTCTTTTATTAGTGCATTGTAAGCAACGAATAAAATAAAATAATAGTACAAATAGCAGCGTTGGCCAAGCCGCGGTAAGAAGCGAAAATATAAAGCGGTGAAACTTTGTTTAACAGGATTCTCAATATTTTTATAGGTAAAATTGTACTAAAAGAAAAACGTTATGAATCGTTAACTTTTTGAAAATACCAAGCGCAACTTACCGCTATTGGTTTTCTTCTTTGGTACGCTAGCTCTGAAAAGCCGGATGTAGAACCTACTGAACGTAATGAATGAAGTGACTGTCGGATAGAATTTCTCCTCTCGAGTCTTTCGACTTGTCGCTTCTTAGACTTTGAGACCCAAAGAGCAATGGCAGCTGCCAATAAGAGCAACGCAACTGCTATTGCACTCAACACCCCGACCGCGACAATATCCTTTCTCCAGGACAACGGATCGATGTAAATTCTGGGATCTTTTGAAAATAAACCAAGTTTATTAATTTTTGATTCTGTGCCCACAGTACACGTGATAATTGATGGCAACTTACCGATTTCGCAAATGAATGGATTTGGCTGACCACAATGATCTATTTCTGTGGTCTGATAGGTAAACATCGTACATTGGTCAACTTTCTCAATCTGCTGAATCCAGACGCGTTCGGAGTAATCAAAACGTTCCTGTTGCTTTTTTAAGAACTTCCATAGCTCAATGTAGTCACCCATAATAAATGGCATTGAAGCATTCGCAGACTGTAATCGCAAAAAATTCCAATATTATTTCATCAGTTCAATAGTCAATCGACCAGTGTTAAAATCGTCTTAAGCAAAACTCACTCTGCAGAAATCACGTGCAGCGAAGAAATCCATCGGCGCGCCTATGTAGATGTAACAAGTATCGCCGACTAGGTCCCAAGCCGGCGGACACTTGCCAGTCAGCACTGACTGATTGTTCATGTGGTAAGGTTGGAATTCAACCTGCAGAAGTTCCGGTGAGTCTCCGCGATCACGAATGCGACCGGCCACCGCGAGTGTCTCGTTGTAGCCCCAATAGTTGTGACGAGCGTCGACACTTGATCTCCACATTTCCAATTGACTACAAGAGCAACGTAAAATATTAGGTCTTTTGGCGTCGGTGAGAATATTTTATACTTGGACGATCAAAAAATCAAAGCTTGCGAGCAAAGCGCATTTTAGAACACACAAAGCGAGACATAACGATCAGTTATTGAAATTCTGAAATTTCGTAGATTCATAATTGTATTATTTTGTGCATATTGTAAATTTGTGGTTTTTAACAAAGAAGTATTTTGATTTGTTTTTAAGTCAACAAGATATAAACAATAAAATTTCGTGATAAAACTGAATAATTTGATTAAATTATTATTAATTTATGTGCAGTCATCTAACTTTGTGATTGATTAATGTATAATGTAATTATTCATAACCAAACTTCTACACGGTTATTTGTAAACATGAAACAACTACTCTATATAACATTAAAAAACTTTACTTTGCTAAAGACTGTTCGCTGTGGCAAAGCTATGCACAAAAAACACAAAAAGCACGACGGTTATGGTCGTGTACTTACTTAGTGTACCATTCGGCATCGACCACGCTGATAGGTTTAATAACATGCGATTTCGCAATATGAAAGGAAGAAAAATAATTTGATAAATTAAGAAACAGGCTATAGAGGAAAGACTTAAAAATAATGCAAGACACTATAGAATACGCAGCTGTCGAATCTATATAGAGCATCAGCAATCTATAAGTAATGTACTCTATTATATCTATTGTCTAAGTAAAATACTAAGGGATGCATGATCTATTAATCACAAGTCGTATGCGGTTAGAGATTATACTCACAGTGATCTGTTGATGGTTAACATCTCGTAATCGTTGTCAGGATTGAAGAAAATATTATCCACGTACTGCTGACCCGGAGTACCTGCGACAATCGTACTTCTTCCTTCGCGATCTACTGCGTAATTTCTGGGGGGGGGGGGAATAATGTCGTCATATATCGCGCATTCAAGATAACACTAAATAATTACGTAATTGTTCATATTATACTCACTTGTAAAAACCATTATGGGATGTACTCTGGTAAATTGGAAGCCTAACCCTCTCAAAACCAGAAATTTCCAAAAGGTGTTTTCCCAAGTTACCATGAAGGTAGTTTAGCGTCATGTTACTGACGACTTGCTTTAAAACGATGTTGTTCTCAAAGCTAGCGTTGTTCTTGGTAAAGTAGTTCCGGAATATTGTCACCTCTTGGTACGGACTACTTTGACGACCTTCCACGTATAACGCTGGTTTGTTGTAATTTTCGTTGAACAGGTTGTTGTGAATCCAACCTTTGAGCGAAGTTGCGGAACCGCGTGAATCTGCTCTAATTCTCAGGCCCCCTTGGTTTTTCATGACTAAATTATTCTGGAAAACAAATTAACTGTTAGTTTTTGAAAATTGTGGTAAAAGCTAAACACGATTTATCAATAACGTTATCTTACTCTGAAGTAAACGGATTGGGTGTTTTGAATATCCAAGGAAACAGCAGCACCACAAGTACTAAAGTTTCCATATAACTTCTCACAGTTCCCCACGAATTGATTCCTCTCGAGCGTGATAACAGCATTAACTTCTCCGGCGCTCGAATATTTTACAGCACCTTCTTGACACTTTGAAATTACTGAGTAAGATATGTTGTGCTGCACATCTCGATCTATAAGTATATATCATAAGTAAAATTAATTACGTTTCTTGATAAATAATTAACAAGCTTAGCATTAAAATCACTCACTAAATCCAATTGCAGAAATAGGTAAGGTGACAACTTCTGCAATGAAACCATGCACGTTACTGGCACCAGTTGCAAAAAGTTTGACGCTTAAGCTTGGTCCTTCTGTTCGGAACAGTTTCTTCTCCAAAGGACTGTTAGCATATAGCTCGTCGATTTTCTTGACGGTTACATTGTAAATGTCGCCATCATAAAGCGTTAAGCTATCCGGTCTGCCTGGTTTCCCAGTAGAATTAAATAGATTGAACTGCAAGAGCCTAGAAAAATAATTTTGAGCATTTCAGTTACAGGGATAACAACTTTAAAATTTCAATTTCTGATTTTTCATCAAGTTACCTGAATCCAAAAGGCTTAGCACGGTGACTGCTGCGGAAGATTTTGACGCAGTTCACCGGATTGTTATCGTACTTGTAGTAAATAAGCACGCGCTCTTCTATAGTAACCTCTTTAGTAGTATCACAGATGTCGACGATGCTGAACAGATGGTAAGGTATGTTTAGATCCTTCAGTGGAGAGAAGGAACTTTCTTCTGCCTCGCGACCTTCGCCCGTGAGTGACAAGACGTTGATACCGTTACCAAAAACGTCTTTCACTTGATTGAAAAGCAGCTCGATCTGAAAAATCATCAGTCTTACTATTGCAAAATAATAGTTTAATGATATAAGTATTATAAAAAGTGAAAGAAAATTAAATTACCGTATGTGTAGGTGAAATAACATTGATTCCATGATAAGCGCTTTGGTTAACGCTGACCCTCGTAACCGAAGGTGACTTCATGATGCTCTGTACAGCAGGTGATCTCTCATTATGCAGTATACCTGCTCCAGTAATGTTGACATATTTTAAAACCGATTCAACCCTACGAAGTGTCTCGTGAGTGATGACGTCGTGAATTCGGTACTCGTAGAGGTAGTGCTCGAACTCGCTGTTAGCGATGCGAATACCACCCCAGTAGTTGAGCGCTGAATCGAGGTTACGCTGTCCACAATGAAGGAAAACAAATTGTCCATCCCAAGGACATTCGTAGCGGTGACCGAAGAGCTGGCCATTAAGACGGATCTGACAGTCTTCTAATCTCTCCTCGTTGCCCGTACACTAGAGGTGAAGAGTAATAGATTATTAGATGTTTTTAATACATTTTCTTTTCTAACGGGATAAGTTTTACATACTTGTAAAGGTTCTGGCCATGACCAGATTCTGGATAGTGACCCTGGATGTAGTTCGTATCGTCTGTCTTTCGAGACGTAAACGTTGAGTGGTTCAAAGCCTAGCTGACGGCAGGCTACTTGCGCATTGCGCTCGGTGAAGCGAGTATCGCAGAGCGGTATCCATTGCAGGGTAGTGCGATTGAAGTATTCCACAAATCCTGAAATAAAAGTAATGATTAGAAATCAAGGATATAAAAAAACTATTAAAAATCAAATTGGAATCAAAATGTTTACCTTCATTCGTAGAGCTGGTGCAATTCTCCTCCTTGCAAAGCCTAATAGTCTCAACATCAACATTTCTTTTTTTGGCCATCGGCACTTCATTGCCATCGCTGATGGGTCTCATGACAATTTCATGTCCAGGAGCTCCGACAGCTTTCAATGTGCCAAGTACTAAAATACCGACGTTCGGTGCAAATTCCATTACGACATCCGGATGGATATGAAGCGTGGCATCAGGCATTACGGTAATGTCCGAGCGTATAACGTAAGGTTCGGCCCTTGGATAAAGAGAGAGGTTGTCGACTATGCGACCTCCGAGATTGTTTAAATCCACTTGGGTGATTGGTTCGTAAGAGGCTGATATCGATGAATCGAGTGAGTCAGTAGTTAAATAGGGACGGAAGTCCGCAACCGCGTGATCGTTCCAGTCATCGAAGTCAAAAATTCGTTGTCTGTAATTAAAATTAGATTTACAGTTATTGGAAATTTCTTGAGAGTAAAATTTTTACGATAAAAGAAAATTATCTATAAACTGACCTGATCTGAAGATCCTGAGCAGTTCCCCACCAGTTCTCGGTAACATCTACCTTGTTGTTTATCTTCGCAGTTTTTATTCCAGCAAGCAGCTCGTAATCCAGAGAATTCTCGCCAAATAGATTTCTGTTTACGCGCACCTTCTGAATACCGTGAAAACCCACAACATAGGTTGGCGAGTCGAACATCTGGTGGAAACCTCGACTGCCTACGATCCCCTTGTTGTTCCCCTTGACTTCGTTAAACATGAACCTCGCGTCAATGTCTCCCATAATTTCGGACTGACTGTCCGCTTTGAATTCTACCATGAAGCTTCCGGAGTTTCTCTCGATTTTGTTCGCTTCGATCTTCATGCGCTTCTCCATACCTCGTACCGAAATTAGACCGGTCTTGCATCGGTTGCCATCGAATCGATTGCGAGACATGTTGAAGGTAGCAAAGTGGCCGTCTACTACGAAGCCAAACTGCTCGTTTGCCTGCCAGGTATTATTGTCCATGTAGATCGAGTGAGTAAAGTTCTCGTTGTACTGCCAAACATAGGGAAGGGCAACTTCGAACCCGCCCGCTTGGTTACGCTCGATCGTACTGTCCTTAATGACCCAGTGGAAGAGGTTGTTGGACTGCCGCATATCGCGGCTGTACTGAATTATTCCACGGCCGTTGTCGGTAATCAAACTAAAATATCAGACATAAAATTAGTTTCAAGTAATTAGCTAAGCACCGTCAGTTTTGTAGAGATAATGTATTTATATTTTTGTAACTTACGTATTGTTGATATGGATGGATATCTCAGAAATGTTTGAATTGAATACGTTCCAATGAGGAGAGTTAACGAAGATAGCCTCCTCGTAATTGTGAGAAATTTCACAATTAATCAGCTGAATAGACTCGTTGGCCTTGCGAAGGTAGTGGTCGCCGCACTCGTCAAGGTATCTGTTGTAGTACGAGGCGAGCACACCCTGTTTGTTGCCACGAATTTCGGATTTAAATACTCTCAGAGTAGGAATTGGGCCGCGAACTATGCGATTTTTAATATCCTGAAGAGGGGCAGGAAGTGCAGTAAGCACAATAACGGTACCGCCCAAAGCGTTGTCACCGCTGTGGTACTCGAACACAACAATATAGGAGCTGGAGGTGACCGGAAATACCGTGAGATCTCTCTTTACATGCCATATGTTTCCTCGATGCTTTATGTTCTGCGAGTCGTGTAAAATTATCTGTTCGGTACTTCTGTTTTGTATCGGGTTCAGCAGCTGAATGCCGACTACGTATCCTGGCGTGCACTGAAATTAACGTTCCAAAAACGTTACTCGTGCACTCGATGAAATCATATGAAATGAAATGAAAAGAATAAAAAGATCGAGAATACTTACTCTAATGTGATGGTATCGGTCGATGGCTTCACCAGAGACCTTAGAGGTGACGAGATACTTCGTCTCGCCCATGGCCAACTCAATATCGGCGCCGTGTTCTGGAACAAGCACCGGATCGTAGGTGGAATCGAGCGACGTGTCTGGCGAACTAATGAACCATCCTGCAAGCTCCCTCTGCTGAACTGCAGAGAACGCGGGATTGTGCCGGATACCGGCGATCTTGTTGTCCTTGAGTCGTGAGTTGGTGATGCGGAGTCCCAATTGTTTGAAACTTATGCCACTGCCCTTGTTGTTGGAGAAGTCGCTGTTGCGGACAGTATTTACTGCATCCGCGGAGTATATGTCGGAGTAGAGCACGCCCAGACCGTCCTGGAGGTTGTTGACTACTTTCACACCTTCTAGCGAATGCCGGGCAAAGTCCATCTGCAAGGCTGGCTTGAATGAATTGGTAGTGTAATCCAACAAGCCGGCCTTCTCGATGGTGATGTACTGCAGATCACTCCTGAGCGCGAGCGGTCCCAGTCTTAATCCAGCCCAGGCAGCCTCGGTACACCGGACCCCGACATCGTTCTCGTGGGTGCACGAGTTCTCGAACTCGTCCATGGTCTCGGCCTTGCAGCGCGAGACGTCGATGTCGTCCTCGGTGCACTGGACGTTGCTGAGGATAATGTCCTCATTGGTGCCTGCACTCGGAATCTGATTGCGTTCGATATACCAGTTGTCCGGATCGAGGGTCAGCCCCAGCTGATGGCAGACCAGGGCCGCATCGCGCATCGTCCAACCATAGTTGCAGACCGTGCCCCATTTCTCTCCAACTCGCACCTGTAGTCTTCCCTCGTGACTGGTCTTGCCGCCGAGCAGCCTAACCGGTACCTTGCTAACTTCAGGTACCACAGGCATCTCCATCATGGGCTCGGCGTTATCGCCCATCATCATCTCCTCCATCACCGTCTCGTTGTCCGCACTAACGACTATCTCCTCCTTCAGGGTCATCAGGATGTTGCTGGGCTTCGTTCCGTGCGCATCCAGTTTACCCGCGACCATGATGCCGACCGCGGGTGGGAAGCGCAGTGTGACTCCAGGCTGAAGGATCAACTTGCCGCCGGGCCGGACGTTTATGTCGCGCTTGACGATGTACTCGCCCGCCTGCAGGGTCTCCTGGCCGTCGACCTCACCGCCGACGATGTTGGTGCCGGGTGCCAGGAAGCGCGGCACAAAGGTCGGGTTCGGGTTTATCGTATTCGTTGCCGGATTACTGCTGTGCAATAGGTATGGCATGTACTCTATCTTCGCCAAATTGTACCTGTCCTTTCTGAAAATCAAACGAAAAGAAACGGTAAGCAGTTGCGTGGATTTTTTAAGATGTACGTATTTTTTCGTTCGTTTTCTTACCTATGAAAGAGTCTCTCGAATATTTCCGGCTGCTCTCCAGAGCCCAGCCAATTGTACGTGCAATTAATTATCTTGCTCTGATCTTCTAGATGTGAACCGATTTCATAGTTCGATTCAGGATTATGCAGGATATTCCTGAAAATGTGGACGTTGCTCGACGAGACAACGACCACCGCAGACACCCTCGATCTCGGAATCAAACTGGATCCCTGAATGTCTCCGTTATCGAACGGTTCTCTGACACGATTATCCCTCAAGAAGTTTCTCGTAAACAGGAGACGCTGAACGTCGCTGTAAGGAGAGAGTCCTAAACTAGCAACAAAGAACCCTTTATTGTCATAGAACTCGTTGTGCTGAATCAACAAATCAGCCGGAAGAACGTTGAACTCTTCTAGGAGGGGATTGCGCACGAGAATACCGCCATAAGTGTGCTCACGGAAGTGGTTGTACTCGATGACTCCATCCACGTTCAGAGCCGGGCTAAGTTTTATGCCCAGTTTAGCGTTTTGCACGAACATGTTGTGGCCGATCTGGAGCTTAAGTTTGTTTTGATTATAGCGCCAGCTAGATTCGATCTGAACTGCTGTCTCGCTGCTGCTGTTGAACCAATTACCGGTTACATTTACGTACGAATTTCCCGTTGAATTTCCAACCTGCGAAGCAACGATTGATTTGTAAGTACCGTGTGCTGTATTTCGCGTGTTTCTTTCAAAGAATGCTCTACTCACCAGAATACCGATATCCTTATTTCGGAAGATCTCAGAATACTCTACGACAGTCGTTTGATTGAACGGCACATACTCTGTGGACGAGCTATCATTGAGCCAAACGGCGAAACCATAGCCGCGGTTCGAGGAGATGCTGCTCCGTGACACGTTACGACTACCACCGGTAACGGTGATATTGATGCCGTCGCCTCGGTTAAAGGCGATTCGACTGCCGGTAACGTTGACTTCGGGAACTCCGCCTAGCACGTGTACACCGGCCACGTGGCGATTGTTCGACACAGCCGTGTTGTCGATGTGAAGAGCGGAACGAAGCTTCTCCGCGGCAATGCCTCGACCGCTGTTGTCGGCTATCGTACTGCCGGTCACGTTTAAATCGTATGTTTTTTCTGCAAATAATAGTTTCGAGAATTCAAGAATTTTACTTGTCGCGAAGCAAATTTTCAAAATTATCAACGGTAGATCAACTCACTGTATCCCGACGTTAAACGCAGGAAAGCAACCATGGAAGTGCGTGGTTCCGCAAAGAATTTAATGTACAAATTCTGCCTACTCGTGGTGACACTCTGCGGCAGTGTTCCGTTCCTGACTTTGACGCGAGCCAGTAACTTTTCTCCGGTACTTATTCCATCGTACACTTCGATAACAGCACTATCGTTCCGGTCAGTCTTCATTTGTAAAAAGTGCACGGTCAGAACGTGGCCCGGTCTCGTGAAAATGTGCTGCAAATTGAAATTTATAACGCTCAATATCGTGGCCCCGTTAAAAGTTCACACGCGAGCTTTCGACATTAATCGAAATTGATGCGAACGACTCACCTGGGGGCAACGTTTCTGATTCGGCGCGTACTTGCTTTGTCCTACAGATATCGTCACGGGGAAGGTTTGACTAGCCGTCGTGGGGAAGGTGCAGAGATCGTAGACGTCCGCCCGGTCAGGTTTATCGTCTGGCCGCTCGTCGTGGTGAACGTACTTGATCCCGTCCGCATCGTTGCCTACTATCACACAGTTGTGTATGTGGGCCAGTCCGGTGGAGCTGTTCATGTAGATTCCGTATCCTGAAACGAAATTCTCGATCACACACGCGCGCTCGACTGCCTTTGCATAAGCTCCGATTGGAAGGGCCGATCGACGTACCTTTGTTGCTTTGTATGGTACAGTTGTCGATTACAATTGGCGCATCGGGAATGGTGACGTTGATGCCGGTGAACGACGAGCCGATTATCGAGATCGATTCCATTCGTGGCGGTACGCCCTCGACGTGCAGCGCCGACGTCACGTTAAAATCGCGCCCAGTTCCCGCATGCCTAAAATCATCGTTAAATTAACGAGGAAATACGATTAAAAAATTATTATCCCCATAGCGTCGTATTTTATAGCGTTACTCACCGTATCTCGACGAACTTGAGGATAGACTTGGATCGGCGCACGTACAGCGTGTTCTCCTGTATCAGTGGCCTGTCGTACAGCGCTTGCTCGAAGCGCAGGCCTCTCCAGTGCTTGATCGCGCCCGTCGCTCCGTCGTGGAACGGCGAGCACGAGATACCTAGGTCCGGATGGTAATCTGCGAATCGAAATAATTCGATTATAGATCGCGTTGAATTAGCTTAAAAAATCTCGTCTATATAACGCGAGACTTACCGCACACTCCGGCACCGAGCGCCCTTTGGGACCATCTCCCGCAGTTTTGCAGGGACGACTCGGTGCCGCGACATTGTGGCTGCTCGTAGAGCAGTCGAGGCCGGGCAGGCCATTGCCGGTCCATCCAGCTCCACCAACGGCCGCCCTGGTAGCCCAGCTCCCGGCATGCCGTCTCCAAATCGGCTCTCGTCCAGCTGCCGATGAAAATTTATCGTTTTACAAAATTCCACGAATAAATCGAGCATAGCAAATCGACCCGCACACGCTATATCGATGAAACACAGAGGGAGAGAGCGAATACACGTATAATCGTCCTTGAGATAAAAAGTATAATGTACTCACTTTCTCGAGTTGCTGCAGACCGATCTCCATTCTCCCTTGTGCAAGATCTGCAGTCTGCCCTCGAGCGGACTCGGACCATCGACGAGTCGGACCAAACGGGGCTCCGCCCGACCGGACGGACCTTCCGCACCCGTCAGCACGATCGGCTGGCTCTCCTCCCCCTGGAACACACGAATTAAAAGAGACTTTCGATTTTTTTCAAACTACGAGCGATCGATTTTCACTTTATGTAAAGCACACTACGTATATATATATATATATATCTCGATGAAAAGTAAATCGAGACCTTGACCGATCGCAAAAATCGTTAATGGAAAGCGCGTTTATAAGGAAGAAGCCGGCCGTCGTTTGTACGCGTACGACTGAGAGAAAAGAAAGGGAATCTCGACTTCGAAGATCTTACCTAACTCGTTACTGTGACTAGACTGACGCGAGCTCAATGACTCCGGCGGTTTATATAAACTCGACCGGCGCGTTGAGTAGTATACTGAAAAAGCCGCGCACGCACGTGCGCCTCTGCGGGTATACGCTGCGGGGGTGGGGGACGATATATTACACGACGATTGAATATTATACTCTAAATGGAAATTGGAGTTTATTGAGACTTTTATATAAGCCAAAATTTTAATTTAATGACAAAATTTTATTCGAGTATTTCTTGAGCGATACATCAGTTGAAGTATCTATACACTTTTACGTTTTAAGCGCGAATCCGGTTCTGCGTGTATTTGCAACCGGAAACGCGACAGATGCGGTGACTAACATCTTCTCGCGTTGCATATAAAGTTCTCGCTGGGAGTCATGTTCGGTATGTTCATTCAACAATCTGCGAGTCACGTTTATAGCTGAAGTTAAATGTTTATCGGAATCTCGATCTCTCTCTCTCTCTCTCTCTCTCTCTCTCTCTCGTTGTTGCTCCAGCGAGAAGTAGCGTCTCGCGTTTTGAGGTAAATAAAATACCGGTCACGGAAAAAGTGACACGTTTCCTGCTTAAAAACTCTGAATCATCGGTGAATGACTACTACTACGGCAAGCTTAATTGATCGTAGCTCGGAGCCAATAAGGCATGATGCATCCGGTGCGGTTTTTAAAAATACTACGCGGCTACTCGGAATACGTACCAATCTCAGTCTCTCAATGAAACGCATAAAACTATCGCACCGAATTCCCCTAAATCCGCAGAAAAGCCGTCAGTCGATCTCGCACATGTTATACCCATATAGGCTTCTCCGGGAATTATTGCTCGTTGATCCGTGACCCGAAACTCCAGGCGGCGAGAGTTGAATCACTCATTCACTCAACTCTCTCCCTACAACACGCACGCGCGCATGTACTTCCCAGTTTTTAAACGAAGGAATTAGACAAGGCTGAATCTTCCGCCGTCGGATTAATTGACCAATTGCGCGCGGAATTCATCTGAGAAAGCGAGAGCCAGGCGCCTTTTCTTCCGGCGTGTCGCGCGAGCGCAATGTTTACCATGCTAATGAACGCCTCGTGTCGTCGCGTGTGCGTATATCTCTCCCGTCTCGTCTCTTGTTTTAAAGAGATGTGCAGCTGGATTTAGCGTAATCTACGAGAGGGTTTATGGATTCAATTGGCTTTGCATAATACGCAGGAAGCGGCTTATTAAATCTGCTTGTGTCTTTTATTTTTCGACTCGATTTTCATTGAGGAGTATTGATTTTAATTGTTGGAGATTCTCCGAATTTTTCGGGGAATGCCTATAGTAGACGTAAACATGGAATTTCAGGAATTTCTGGATTCGTGTTATTCTACAAGCCAGAAATGAGTGTACACTGTATCGAGTAAGGAATTCACGCGAAAGATCTGGAGTAAACCCTGACTGAATTTAGTGTATCCGAAAAGAATATGACCTATAATTAAATTTCCCGAAGATATTCCTCTGCTGCACAATTGCGGCTTTAAAAATAAAAGAGTCATCACACGAATAAAAGCGATTAAGGCTAATCATCGGACATCTCCGTCAGCCGATGTTCTCTCCGCACAAGCGTGTGTGACTAACGAAATAAAATTTGATGGGATTAAAGCCAGTTGACAGCATTATGGTGTTTCCAGAATCACTATATATCAGCGCAGTTATACACGATTAATACACCGTTAGACAAATCATACACAAAGAAGCTTAAACACCGATCGTCAATCATCCCGCTGCAATCGCTTTCTTTTTTTTTATTAGCTATATTCAGCGCCAAAACAAAACTCACGCGCCATTTACCTCAAGCATCATCGAAGGCGGCAGGTCAGCTCGTAAAAAAAAAGGGGCAACGCGTCGGTCCCCCGCGCACGTGTACGTCGCGCTATTTACGATTAATTTTAATTGCCGCGAAGCTACGTGCGCGCACTTAGCCGACGCACGATAACGAGGTCGCCCCCGCCTATGGAGAGGAATGTGTGGCGCGACGGCGAGATGAGAATTAAAAAAAGGGCTCAGGGCCGGCGTCTTCACTCGTTATCGTCTCCTTGCGAGGGGATTTCGCTTTCGCTGTTTGTTATGAACATTATCGGTGAATTAGAGCCGGTCGAGGCTCGATTTGTAATTTTAGTTTTCCTTGGGTTCGCGCATCATCAGCGCGGCGAGAGATGGAAATTCCTTGGTCATTATATACGCCGGGAATGAACCGCTGGAGGACAGTATAGAGCGTGTTTATACATTTTACCGAGAATTCTCGAAATTGGCTCGTAATCGCGCTCTACATCCTTCGCCGCGCGAGAAACCTATAAACAAAACTCGAGCTGACCCTAATTCTACTCGTTAATTAATTTCCAGCCATAAGCGAGCGACGCGCCTATATCCCTCCCGAATTACACCGAAAAACCAGCAACGACGAGGAATCCCGTATAGCGGCCCTAAAAAAGCCACGGGCGCGCATCGATCCGCGTAAGCGACTTTCCGCAGGATGCGCCGCGCGCAGCTGTCTTGCAAGGAGCAGGAAATTCGATATCTCGCCGAAAAATCTAAGAAAGGCTTCCTACTTCCTGCGAGAAAGCGAGCGAGCGTGTCGACTCCTCTCTAGACGCGTGTCTAGCTTCGGCTCTTTTATTATCGCTCTTATTATTATTATTATTGTGCCAGTCTACCGGTGTTTGCTTAATTGGGTTTTCTTACGCGGGTATATACGGGATACGCTTGGACGAAGCTTCGAGGGCGGAGGAAGCCTGTTTTGAAAGGTATATTTTTAGCGCATTTGATACAACGTTATACGTTTCAACACGGCGGGCCAATTAAATTTAATATTTTCGCCTAGCCTGTGTGACGTAACGCGTGCATTGTGCATTATGCGTTTTGCGAAATGTACAGTGGGTATTATAAAATAGTGTACGAGCTACCGAAAGTCATATACAGGCGCAAGTAGCCAGAAAAACGAAAAAAAACGGCGAGAGAGGCCGGCTTTATTATCGCCAGTTTCCTACTTTCTTCGTTCCTTTGTTTCCCGCACAGTCGGATCGTAAATTGCCCCCTCTAATGAACATCGTAAAATCATTATCGGAAAAGGTTTCGAGATGCTCTTGGAAAAACCGCAAGATAATTTTTTTTTTTTTTGATTTTGAGAAATGAAGTTTACACTCGAGGGAATATTCCTTCCAAGGCACATTTTACAGTTATACACAGTCGACGTCGGCGTCAACCACCTGTAGAAATCGATTAACTCCAAAGCACACTCATCGCCAGAACTTTATCCCCTCGACTGTTATGCATTATAGGACTCGCTGCTCTCGGCGTTTCCGGCACGGCAGCCATTATATACAGTATACCTTTGCTATAGGGCATTTCTCGGTGTATATAGAAGTCGTTCTCGGTCCGCCGCAGGAGAGAGAGAGAGAGATTCGGGCCACTGATCTTTCCGGTCAGGACCTCACCGAACTGTATCGCCTCTCTTTCTCCTCGCTGCAGTCTCCCACTTCTTCATCTTTCTCCTCTGTTTTCTTTTCCTCTTAGATCCGCGCTAGCGATGAAAGTCGGGATTTTTTATTCTTCCACGTGTTATAGACACAGTGAACGCGGGACGAATTCAAAGTGTCGGGAAACGCGCGCGGTTCCGCTCCGGGTGTGAAAGTATTGCGAATTTGCGAAACGGTCGACGATGGAAAAAAAAAAGTAACGAGAGTCGAGATTTTATCCGAGAGTATCGCAATTACCTCAGTTTATGGGGTTAAACAATGGCTCTTTTAATAAAGCCGCGCGGCTTAGAGGCGACGAAACGGAGACTCATTGACTATCCGTTAAATATTCCTCCTACGATGATTGGTTACCTCAGGGACATAAACTCCGCGGTGAAAGTGCAAGACTGCAATTAAGACCGGCTGAAATTATAGATATTGGATAATAATCTCGCAAAAACCAATTTTTCTCTTACACACCTATTGGCCCTGAAAACGCCGCACCCAAAATAATCAAAAGTAACATCGTGTACTCTGAGCAGAGAAAGCCATTGACGCTAAATAACCCGTCCCTTTCCGACTCGTAGTGAAAGTGTGTGTACTACTAAGCGCAACATACACAAAAGTCACAGTCGACAAAAGAGCGAGTCGAAAAATTCGGTGCGTATTACAACGATGAAAAGCAGCAGCGAAATAAAGGAGACAGCAATACGAATAAAAAAAAAGAGAGCGAAGCATATTGTGGAGCGCGAGCGCGTTATATGCACGCTGAGTGGCATAAGTACCCCATTCACGTTTTTCTGGAGTTTCCGGTGCTCGCCGTGTAATTTTTATGCGGAGTCCCTTTGCCCGCCGATGTAAAAAGTTAAATGCGCGCGCGAGGGGTCAGGTCTCGGAAGTCCGGTGACTTTTACTTATATATCGGGGGTATTTTCGTTCGATTTTTTTTTTTAAATACGAAAATGTGGGACAAACTTGTCGCGATCAATGTGCAGATTACAATTTGTACTTGATTACCCGCATCCGAGAGTTATCGAAGCTTGTTATATACGCTCTGTGATTCCAAAAATTCGCACCGAAACCATTAAGGAAATTCCCATCAGCGACTAACGGTTCGCCGAGAGAAAACGAAAGCTCTGAATTTCGAGTTCTCAAAATTCCTATTGTTCGACGCTGTGTATTGTACGCTCACGATCCCGACGCTAAATTGGGTTTGTCGAGTAAATATATTCAGCGACTCGCCTATATATAGACTCTGCTACGGTATACACGCTGTGGTTTAGTGTACAGACTAGGCTATTCGAAGCGTTCCGCTGGATGCGTGCAACAGGTGAATTGATTTTACATACACGTATATAGCAAGTCAGAGTGTCTATATGTTAATGCCCGGTGGATTCTGTAATAAGCATTCGATAGTGCTTTCACTTTAAAATTGTATACACCGTCGAACGATCACGTGTAAATATTATGCAGTCCGTAACACGACTAGATTTTTTTTTTCTTTTCGATCACGAGAATCCGCAAATAATGCTCTGTAGTCGGAAACATTTCTAATTGGCTCGTATAATTGAATAAAACGAAATCCTGCAGTATAATCTCTATCTCTCGAGATGAGAAGCCAGTTTGAAACGGTGTCAAAATCGAAAACGATTCACACGCACTTCGCTTCTAAGATGTTAAACGAAAGTAAATAGAGCTGCAAGAAGATGTTAACGTCTCGCCGACATGCTGCACGCATAGCTCGTTCTAAGATTAGAAGTAAAAACTGTATTAGCATATTACACGCCGGTGTGATCGAGAAGCAGCAAGAGATATCTCAACTAAAAGCTGCGATTTAAAAATAAAACCCGATAGCATCGTCTCCTCTCTCTTTCTCTCTCCCATGGACAATTACACCCTCTAAAAAACCTTCTTCTCTCCGTAGAGGATATTCCCTCCTCGCGAGTATAGCGCGTGCAGCTAAGCAGCGCAGCGCACGCTATAGTGCACAGTACCTACTCGTCCTAGCCGGTGCTTTGACCTCGGCGAGTCGTTTACCTTCCTGGACGTT
The DNA here is from genome assembly GCA_024372645.1 of Trichomalopsis sarcophagae. Taxonomy (NCBI): domain Eukaryota; kingdom Metazoa; phylum Arthropoda; class Insecta; order Hymenoptera; family Pteromalidae; genus Trichomalopsis; species Trichomalopsis sarcophagae. The sequence goes on from QLSS01000001.1 coordinate 5,791,951, forward strand.
TAATCGATACATACGATTACAGCGCGCGCGGGGGAGAGAACCTTCCGCTCGCACTGCACCTATTCTTATATATATATATATATATATTCCTCTGTACGCATACGTCGTGCGTTCGAAGCCGAGATGTAGGCCGAGTCGAGTATGTCTGGAATTTAATAAGTCGAGAGGTGTGTGTATTTCTGGCGGATGATCTAGCTGAGATGAAAAGCGGATCAGGAGCCGTTTAAAGCTCGAGATTACACATCGGATGCTTCTGTGGGTTAGAAGGAAGCGGGCTCGTAATGATATTCCATCAGAGTGCAAAAATAAAAGATGCACAGATGTATAGAAGAGTAGCTCGTGGGTACCTATACATAAAAAAGTTAATTACCGCCAGACGCATTAGGGCTGTGAGAAGCAGCCGCGAACAAAAAGCGGCTCTCAGAAAAGAGCGCCGCGGCGACATTCGAGACGGCATGAGAAAGAGAGAGAGAGAGATGAGCCGATAGCGGCAGCAAGAAAACCACTTGTGATTGTGTTACGGAGGAAAGTGCAGAGGACGAGATCCACCTCTCGTATATACATATAGTATTATGTTTTCCGGCGCGACGCTGCACTTTTTTAGGTCAGCGCCGAATGAAACTCAAGTCGTCGTCCTTTTTCGTGCGCGGGTGTGGACATACATGTGCCGGGGGGCGAATTACGCGCGTATCGCCGGACGCGAATAAGGATCGCACTGTGTACGCGTTTCTCGATGCCTCGAGAGTTTACCGTTGCTATACTGAAAAATGTGTAACGATCGGAAGATAATCGCGTGGAAATGCAACCGTGGCCTATATATTAGCATCTTATAGAGGAGCGTTTATCAGTTATCGGGGGGGGGGGGGGGGGGCATTAAACATATGAAGACTTGACGATTTCTTTGCGGACAATGCCGGCAGCGCTCTCGAGCCTTGAACATATCGAGGCAAAAATTGCGAAAACGAGAACAAAGACTTCGTGTAGAGCGATTTGCTATGTGTATTAAATAACTGGGGCGCGATACAATAGCGCTTAGGTTCATCTAATTTCGCTGCGGATCATCAGCGTTTACACGTAGCGTTACAACGTTTTTATAACGGATAGACGTAGGAAAAAACTCGATCCCGAGGAATTTCGCGATGATATATATACCCTTTAATTATACGAAGCTTAGAGAGAGAGAGAGAGAGAGAGAGAGAGAGAGAAGATGCTCGTCGGCTGGAAATTTATCGCTCCGAGAAACAATCAACACCGCTGCAGCGTCCGAAGAAAGCGCTCGCAATTCGCGATGCCACGAATCATCGTAACGAGCTTCTCTCTCCTAGTGCATAGCGTATATATATATATATACTATATATCCACAGCCTAGCCTACAACTCGCTCGAGTCCGGTCACGGACAAAGGTACAGCGAGTCTACGCCGTGTGTATATATATATAGATATATACGGACGGAGCGCGCTGAAAAGGAGCAAAAAACCGCAGTAGTAGGTGCAGCCGCTAATAATCCATAATGCACGCGCGCTGCTCGAGAAGAAATAGTACGTTCGCTTTTCTCTCTCTCTGTCTTAGAGTGAAAAATCGTCGCGAGTCAGTCCCGTAAATTCGACGATGATTCCGCGGCTTTTACTTTCTCGATTGACGCGCCGCAAGTGTCGCGAGCACGCGAAAGAGGCATTAGACGAGCTCGCGATGACTGTACGCTGCAGTACCAGGTGATGATGGTTGACTTTTTTGATTTATAGCGCAGTGGTTTTGAACGAGGAAATCGACGGCTGTTGGTGTAACTGTACGAGATGGGAAGAGAACGTCGAGGAGAACAGTTTTGGAACGAAAAATTTTAAATTCGCACGCGTGCGGTTCTGTTCCTGGGACATTTGCGCGCGGCGGCGGAGGTCAAGAGAGAGACGGTTTCACCGTTAGAAGCGGCCAAAACCGCGCCGGTTTCCCTCGTAACCACTCCATTTTAACGGTCAAACTCGCGAAGTGTAGAGAGAGGATGTTGACCCGCTACGTTATATCATCGTTGTAATCACGTCTGTATCTCGTGAATCATAGCGGCGACATACGCGAAAATCTCTCGAAACCGTTGTCTCTCTCTCTCTCTCTCTCTCTCTCTCTCCCTCGACTAATTACACTACAACAACGGCCTAATTACGGCCTGACTGAAACGAGAGCTCTGCTGCAGTCTTTCGTAAATAATTTACACTGCGAACGCCGACTTGTTTTTTCTTCAAACTCGCTTTATTATACGCGCCTACGCTGAGCTCGGCGTTACGCACGGTCTGTTTATCACGTCGAGCTATATGGTGCGCTGTTATACACAGTCGTATACTCGTGCGCGATGGAACGTCGCGTCGACGAGAGGCGGTTGTTGCTCATTCGAGGTGATCGAATGCGTGATTCGCGCGGCGTCGGTTTCATTGCACGAATAATTTCGTAAACGCGTCGGGCATAAAACGACAGAGAAGCTATATCCTCATCGCACGAGCGAGCATCGATGAAAAGAGAGTCTGTACACTCGGACGACGACGCCGGTGTAATTAGCGACTGGTATCCCTCTGTTAACGTTCGCTTACGCTATATATATATATATATGCCTCTTCGCAAGAGCGACGAGCCCATACGTGACTCTGCTCTCGCATCAACGCACACACACACACACGAGGAGCAGCGTCGAGTTATGCATGCGCGCAGCATAAGTAAGTATATAAGACACACTAAGGTTGCGGGAGTTCGCTGGTAGCAGCAACAGCGCACAATGCGTCTGGGAGTAACGGACATCGAGCGAGGGGAGCAGCAGCGGCTCGTCCTTTCCCAGACGCCTACGCGCATCTATAATATACGCACGGAGGCTTTGCGAGAAGCAATGCGTGCGCGGACAAAAACGCTGATCGCGATTTTATATAAGGAGATTCTTCTTCTTCTACTTCTGCTACTTAGCACAGGTGGGCTCTTCTCCTTTGTTAGTTGAAATTTCGCGAGAGCCGTGAATTATACTCGCCGCGATTTGCATAAATTGGTCCTATCGATCTATGCAAACGCGAGCGTTCCGCTTCTCAATTTACCCCCCACCTCGACTATATATATATATATATATATAGTACCGTCTCGTAAATCTCGCTAACTTTACACCCGAAATTTCACGCTTGCGACAGCCGAAAAATCACATTCCGCTCCTCTAGCCGAGAGAAAGCTCGGATAATCTTATCGGCCGCCTAAATCAGCTCTCTCCCTAGCGATAAGAAGCCTTGCTCAACGCTCCCGATTTCATTTTCCACCCGATGCCTATTTATTACGGGGAAAACCTTACCTCGACAAAATCGACTCTTTCGGCTCGTCTATTATCGATTATTCGGGGTGAGGCCGGTCGCCTAAGCTACTCCAGCCGAGCACAACAAGCGCCCCCCGACTCTCCGCAATGCACCTGATGCACGAAACCCGAGCAGCAGTGCGCTTATCTTATCGTCGCCGGCGGCACACGAATCCAGATTAGAGAGACGCGCGCCTCTCGCGTGTGTGTATTGTACGGAAGTGTGTCGTCGAGTCGTCGACACCTTGCGCAAACCGAGAAATGATTCACCAAAGCGATGCTACTATATGCGTGATTTTGGTGTTCGGTTCTGCGAAATCCGAGCCGGAATGAACGAAGCTGTTTTTTTTTAAGGAGGAAGAAAGTCGATTGAGATGATGCGATGAGTATACGATGGGTGTGGGCTCGAACAATCGACTATATTAATCGTATCAATCAATTGAATCGTCGCGGACGCTATGAGCCGTGCGGTTATTGAACGTTATATATTACACGAGCTGTAATCGGGTTACGTGATCTAATTTTTTACTCTAATGTCATGTCCGCGCCCGTGTTTTTCGCTAATAAAAAGCCTCGCGCGTCTTTTCACCGATCGACAAAACGCTTACTCCCCGACCGCTTGCGCAACGCCTCTTAATTGCTATTCCAGAAACACGGCACGTCCATACTCAATAGGAGAAAAATCACAATAGAGCATCGCAGCACTCGGCAATCCTTTTACGGCGCCTCAAAGCCGAATCACGAAAATGAAAAGCCTTCCGCATTATCGCGTACCGAGAATTTTCCATCGAGAAACCGCGGCGCGCGACGATTATCATCGGCGGGTTGTGAAACAGCTGACGAATGCGACTCGCGCGCGAGCGCGAGCCGAAGTGAATCACACTCTCCCGATAATAATACTCGTATACGGCGAGTATATGATTCACTATTCGGAAATCGTAATTGCCACGGAGCATCGTTTTTTTATCAGCGTTACAAGCCTGCGGGGTATTTTTCTTTTCTTTTCTTTTTTTTTTTTATTGGCTGCCGGAACGCTCTCTAAACACGATCATTGCGAGAAACCGGCGCTTTCGCGCGAGTGCGAAAAGCCGCGAGGCGCGGAAAAAAGGCGGCTCGACAATGCTCGCCAATAGTGAAACTTATTTTATGATTTTCCGCACCTTTTGCAAGAATATAGGACACTTTGAATATTCTCGGCGATAAATCAGAGCGAAAGAGGAAAAAATAAAGTTCGAGAGAGATGGCGATGCGCTCGGAAAGTGAGTCAACGACGACACCTGCGTTCTAAATACCGTAGCTCAATATTTAACCTCCATCGCACTGCACTAAAGTTTAATCCGAACGAGCCCACGCATTTAAAATCGAGCTTCCTTTTTCCAAGGTGCGGGCTATAAATAACTCCTCTCTCACAGTGCGGATGAACGTTTCATCCTCCGAAGAATTCTTTTACACGCGTCCGGCTGTTCGGATTTACGAGCCGGTGTGTAATATTTTTCACGATTTTACACGCCCCCGCGACTCCGATCTATTTTCCACGCAGGAAGGAGATTCCGTCCGTATACGATCCAGTCTAGTGTGCGGATTAACGGCGAGTCCTAGTTACTTTTCTATGCATTATGCGCGAATAACGAGACTCGCGCGCGCGTGTGTGTTCTACGAATCGGTGATTGCGAGAATCGCTTGTTTATTTTTATTCAAAAAATTCGAAAATTATCAAGGACATCATAGCGAGGAAGAATTTCCAAGCACCACCGGATAAATTCCTTTCCCATCGCTCTCCGCGGCAGCTCTTCCCCTACTACTACTTTTTTTATGCTTCTACTTTATGCTTCGAATTACATCTCGAAAAGTCCCGTCCGCACCGCTCAACCCTTTATTCGGCTATACCGCGAACCATGATACACGTGTGGCAAAAACTACCGAAAATATTTGGACTAGACAAAAAGCCCTCGTTACTTAAAATGCAGGCGACGCGTGTCGCCGTAAGAAAGCAAACAAAACAGAAACTTATACGCGTATACATATGAGAGGAACCAAAGAAGGGTCTGTCTCTTCGTATACCTGCTTCTCTCTCTTCTTCTTTACGGGGCGGGACAAACAATGCGTCGGAGGCGCTAAATCGAGTCAAGAAGGAAAAGCGTGTTCGGGCCCCCTGCGCGCGGGGCTTTTCTCGAGATGCCGTTATGAGGCCGGAATGACTTTAGGGGCCTTGGCTTTGATTTTTTTTTCTTCCTCGAGGGTTCGACGAACCGAAGAAGAAGAAGAGGCACATGGAAAATCCAAAGTTTTCTTCTTCGAATACATACGTGCCGGAGATACAGGTTTCAGATACAGGTGGAATGGATGACGCCGGAGATGGGGAGGAGTGTACGATAAGCTTGACTTTTTTCTCTCCCGAGGGATTTTATCGTTTGTACAAAGGAGAGATGGAGACGTTCGAATTTCGTTTATCTACGCGAGTGTTTATTCTATACAGATGCATCGTAACGAGCGTGTCAACAGTATTAACATACACATACGCACAAGCGAGATGTTTGAATAATTCATCTGTACTCCCGGGTGTCATCCACAAAGGAAACGTCAAATTACAAGAAGATTCGAAGAGTGTAAACACGAAAGAAAAAATCTGAAGCAGCGCGCGAATAATTATACTCTTTACATAATCTCCCTTTTCCGGAAGCTTATTATAACTCTCCGGAGAGAGAAATTTCACCGAACCTCGCGCGGGCATGTAACGCCGAGATCGATTCGGTAATTCGCGGCAATAACGTCATCTCTCACGCTCGTTTTCTCAGAGAGAGAGAGAGAGAGGGAGAGAAAGACACGTCTCACCGCGTCGAACCTTTCTCTTTTTCTCTCTCTCTCTCGTTGCGAAGAGACGCGCGATGTCTCTCGCGCCCCGTGAACTTTTTCTGCGCGCGCGACGCGCGAGCTATATATGCATCATTCGATCTCTCAATGAACAAAGAACATTCTTCGGGCGAGAGAGAGAGAGAGAGAGATGCATCACGATTTCGCGAGAGCCGAGAAGAAGCGCGGAGTTAGATCGTGGGCAGAGGTGTGGGTTTACGAGTAGTGGTCGGTAGTTGGATTGCCATTGACCTTTGGCTACGTCTCGGAGTATATCCTCTCGTCCGAGCCATCATCGAGAGTTTCGGAGAGACAGCGCAGAGAAGGTTTAAGTGACAATTAGTCCGTCAGCGGTATACCCCGATAAAAAGAGCGGCAGTCCCGGCAAAAACAGTTTCTCCCGTGGTACAATTGTGCTGCAGCATGGGAAGGTGACGATTCCGCAGAAACTCTATCGAGACTCCAGCAATGATGAGTAATACAGTAAAGTCGAATAATAACAGCGCTCCCCCCCTCATAAAAGTCCTTTACATAACCTTCGCTCCACACACAACAACATCGAAAATCCGCGTCCTACCTCAACTCCGCAGCAGCAGAGCAGCAGACATTATACACATATCTATAGTATAACCGCACAAAGAACTCACCTCGGCCAGTACGACGCCGCGTACGGTGATGCCGATCATGGGCGCGAAGCGCACCTCCACGCCGGCCTCGATGCTCAGCTCGGCGTCCCGTTCCACGAAGAGGTCTTCCCGGAGCACGTAGGGACTCTTGGCTCGTTCGAGTAGTCTCCGTCCCCTGACGATCTTGCCACCGGGCAGCTCGGTCAATCCCCGGTAGCCTGACTCGACCGAGTTCGAGCTCGCGTAATTCGGCTCGGTGTAGTAGATGGACGAGGGTTCGGTCGTCTCCTGCAGCACCGCGGCTAAGAGCCCGCGAGCGCCGAGCAGCGATAGAAGCAGACAGAGTAGCCGAGGCATCGTCGTTTTTCTCATCGGTGAGTGTCTCGTGATATTCCGTGCGAAAAAAGCGGCAGCGTTATCGCTCACTCGTTAATTACACAAGCTTATCGAGTGCGAATCATCAGCTCGCCGGTCGTCGCGTCGTCTTCCTCGCATCGTCATCTTGATGATCGTCATCTCTCCTGCTGTGGCTCGCGGCTGCATCGACCTTCTCACTCCTGCAGTCTCTCTGTGTGTGTGTGTGTGTGTGTACTTATTTTCACTTTCCGCTCACTTTCGTGTACGCGCGCACAATTCACACTCGATATACATACGCACTCGCGGCGCTTATCTCTCGCGCAACTTATTCAACAAGTATTATCGAGATTCCAGGCGTTGATGCACGCACGAAAATACGTTACTACTCTCCACCGAGCTAGCAAGCAGTTCCGAAATCTCAAAACAGGTTTCTCGGTCCAGCGCTGAGGCTACACTGTACACACGCGACGTAACGGCTACTCCCGCTCGCGGGTGGGAGGTAAGCGTGCGGCTCTATCCGAGAACTTTGAATTCAAAAATTCACGACGCCTGCTCTTCCTCCGTTTAATAGGTACGGAGCACGGATGCGCCAGACGTGGTACTCGGCTCCTCGCGATAAGCCACGGCCTCCTCGGGAGACAATGGCGAGTGGGTGTGCGAGCGGACGATACGTGCGAAGAACTGGCGCGCGCGCGCGCGAACGAGCTCCTGGCGCTCCGTTGGGTGCGGTTTGACTGCTGCTGCTGCAGCTCGCGAGTCGCAGCGCGAGCCTTTACTCTCCTGGAGCCGAGAGCGCGGTGAACGCGCTGGTGTGCGTTATGTTCTCCTCCACCTCTCTCCACGAGCGCGACTTCGAACGTCGACTGGTTGGAGGAGCCGAGTCACGTGGGACGCTACGTCACGCAGGTTGTGAAACAGGTGAGTCCCCTCTAACTCTCGCGCGCGCGCGCGCGCGCTGTGAGAGAAGCGAGTGTATGTTTATGAGGGGTTTACACTATAGCTTTTTGCGGTTTGGATTCCGGTTGGAAGCTGAAATTTAAAAAGAGACTTTTTTTTATGAATCAGTGAAAAATTGATATTTTTTTTTAAACTTTTTTGAGCTTGGTTATTTTATAACTAGATTCAGAGAGTGAATCTGAGAGGCAGAAGTGCCAGTAAGCTAATTTTCCAACCGATGAATAATGTCGAAGGCATAGAATTCCTCGATCAAGGGGAAACAGATGATTCATGGAAGTTTATAGTTAACGAGGTCAGTGAAAACGAAACGAGTTCATACATCATACCGATACACTCGATTATGCAATCGATCAATGCCTTGTTAGAAAATATTACAACGTTTTTTTATTAAAATCCAAAGGCTTTCTTGAAAGTTTTTTTTTTACTCCGTTCTCGATATTTCTTTGCATCTCTCTAGAAAAAAAAATCCGCACCAAAAACTCGCCGACCGTAACGCGAACACCCCAAAATCCCACATTAAACGTGCCCGATGGCAAAAACAAAAGCCGCGCGCGCAATTGAGCCGTCAGCATCGCCGGCGCGCGCAGCGACAAAAAAATCCCCGCAACGACAGTCAACAATGGGCCGACAAAAGCGCAAGCGTAAACCCAGCCTTACACCTCTCTGTATACTCTCTTTCCGCTGCCGCAGAGCAAAACACAAGGGAACAGAACCGACTCACCTGGAACGGCGGCGCTCCGGTTCTCCAGGTTGGCCGCGCACAAAGCTCGCCCGCGGTGCCCTGCGCTCCACTGAGCCGTCCGCACACTGCAGCAGTGCCCTATATAGTAACTATATTCTTCTGTGTACGCGCGAGAACCGGCTCTGTAGCCATGGCGACGAGAAGCTCCCGTGCGCGAATGTGCGCCTGAGTTGGGGGTACCGGAGTGTGCGCGCTCGTGTAGGTGGTTGCCGGAGCGAAGGCGGGCTTTGAAAATCAGCTTTCGGTGCGAATATTCAAATTCAAACGTTTAACGCGCGAAAAATTACATCGGCGCTCCATCCGGTGGAATTTTACTGAACTAATTTTTCATGTCAGCCCGCACGCCGTTTTACCTGAATCGGCTGAATCTCTCTCGTCGCCGCCGGCTTTCCCCCCACCCCCCCTCTCCGACCCTCCGCAGCCGATCCGCAAGGGTCGATCGTAAACAGGTCGTTAAGGCAGCGTCGCCGGGCTCGTTGCGGTGATTTTCCGAACGCACGTATACGAGTACGGTATATACCTATATACATCGCAGTTTCCGCACGACGCGGCCCTTTCTGACGCTCAGCGCCGTAAACACAACAGCTTCGAGCGTCGCATTCGGCTATGGAACGTTGTGGGCAACAGATCGGTTTGGCATATGCGTGTATAGTCGATCGGCCGCCGAGGACAGCATAGGCGTCGCGACTGTCACAGTGTAAACAACATTCGAGAACTCGTGTATACACCAGGATGATGGAAATAGATGCGCCATCGAACTTCGCTTCAAAGGACGACGAGGTGCGCTACTGGATGGACGTCGCTCACCAAATGTGCCTGAGGTACGTAAACACTAGGTGATACGTTTGTGCGTTCGATACATAATTTTATACTTATATTATATATAATACGCGATCCTTACCAATTAATTATTGTTGTTCATTTTAAAGAAAAGAGGAAATTGAGCGCGAAATGATCGAGTTCCAAGAGAACTCGGAGCTCTACGAGAAGGAGCTGGAGACGTCATTCGAGCAAACTGACAGACGAAATCGTGATTTGTGCCGCAGGAACGAGACGCTCGAGTCCGAGAGCGTCCAGCTCAAGCTTCGGCTTAGCGAGCAGATGGCCGTTCAGGCGAAACTTCAGGCACAATTGCACGAACAGAAGAGGCACAACGATCAGCTGCTCGTTTGCATAAGGAAACTCGAGCAGCAGAACGATGATCTGGAAAAGGCCAACAGAGAGTCGAAGACGGCCGAGGAGGAGCTGGAGATGCAGTATAACAGTGTGCTTGAAAAGTTGGCGTTGCTTCAGACGGACGTCGAGGAAAAGGAGGGATTGAAGGTCGTCGTGCAGCGGTTGAAGGACGAGAACAAAGGTACGCGAGCGTGCATTTTCTTCCTTTTTTTTTTTTTAATGTTTTTATCGTGACTGTAAAAGTGTTAAAATGTCAATTACTCGTTACAGATCTGAAGCAGCAAATTCAAGTCGACACGAGACAGTACAAAAGCAACAGCCGGCTATCCATGAAATCTGAGGAAATGCAGAATATCGCGGTGAGTGAAGTTTATGAACGTATGATGGAATTTGATCGACCGCAGAGTAAGAAAGAGATGCGGAACATGCGAGATATGGAAGAACAAATCGACAGTTTGCAGGATGCTCTGAGGTAATACGGCCTCGCGTATAAAATTGTAACTTCTGTTTACGCGCTTGCAAAATTTTTCCAAATTCACTCAAAATCGGATTTAAAAAAAATAGGATCAGTAAAGAGGCTCAGGAGGACATTGCTTCCAAGTTTAACTCGGCCGTGAATAAGATCGCATCGCTCGAAGCGGAGCTGAGCGAGAAGAAAAACGTTCAGGCAACCATCCAGAAGCTTCAAGACGAAAACAGAGACCTGTCGCAGGAAATGGATGTACGTCTTCGCGCGCACAAAAGCAAGACCCTTCTGGAGAGGACACGTTCCCACTCGATCAGCAATAAGTTGCAGGAGGAAAAGCAGAGAAGCTCCGCGGGCAACCGCGTGAGCCGTAACATCGAGAACAGGGTTAAGAAAGTCAAGGAAGAGGAAAAGCGCCAGCAGAATCTCACCTGGTTCCTCAAGAGATTGAGATACTCCCAGCCCAACTGGATGCGCAGAAAGGAGCAGAATTAAAAAAGCTAACTGCTTGTAAAAGCTTGACGATTATTTAATATCGATTGATATTTTTTATGTTCACTCAACGGAAAGAATTTTATTTTTGGACAGTTAATGTAAGCGCTTTACTCAATCTTAATAAGTTGTGACGCTTTAACGTTTTACAGTTAATATTCGATTTATTTCATTTTTCATAAGTAAACTTATTTACTTATAATTTCGTTAGCATTAATCAGTTTAATTTTTCGGGTTTCCATTCTCTATACATTTCGCGACACAATGTAAAAGTTTTTTTTGTGCAATTTCCGTGTTATTAGTAAAGAGACGTAATTCAAATAGCACATTTACCTTCCTCGTGTGAACCGAGGTATGCAATAAATAAAACAGCATTTATTTTTATCATAAAAAACGATTAATTTATCGACAACGTCCACTCCCCCTCATTCATTCAAACATTAGTAGGCAGCTCTCCGTCGGCCCACTCGATGTCAACAGTCTTACCGGACCTCGCGGATTCCTCGCAAGCCGAAGCGATCTTGCTCACCGCGAGAATCTCCTTGGCCTGGACAGCAGGCTGGGCCTTGCCGAGCACAACGTCGAGGAAGTGCTCCATCTCCTTGTAATAGGCTAGTTTGAATCTGCTGGCGAACGAGTACCAAATCGGTGGCCTGCGCTGGCCGTTCTGGCCGTACTGGGTGGTGACGCAGTGCATGGGCTGTTCGTTGGTTGCGTCGACGACGCCTCGCGGTCCGAAGACCTCCATACGCTGGTCGTAGCCGTAAACGGAGTTGCGGGAAAGGTCGACCATACCGACGGTGCCCGAGGGAAAGTGGAAGATCGCAGCCACCGTGTCGAAGTCCTTGATCGCCTTGATCTCCGGGATGTGGGCGCTCGCGTGCACCGCGACCTGTTGAACCGATTTATGTAAATATTCTCAACGATCGGTAAGCAAACTTCTTCTCACCTTAGTGGGATACTCCCCGAGGACGTAAGTCATCAGGTCGATGTCGTGGACCATGCAGTCGTGGAAGATACCACCGGAGACCTTGAGGTACTCGATCGTCGGCAGGGGCGAGTCTCTGGCGGTCAGCCTGATGGTATGGGCATGACCGATCTCTCCGTTGCGGACTCGCTGCCTGACGTTCTCGTAGCTCGGGTCGAATCGACGGTTGAACGCGCAGAACAAGGGCTTGCCGTTCTTCACCGCGCATTCGTAGCACTTGGCGGTGCCCTTTGGGTCCTCGGCGATCGGTTTCTCGCAGAACACGGCCTTCTTGTGGTCCAGGGCTTTGGTCACTATCTCCTCGTGGGTGTAGGTCGGCGAGCAGACGACCACGGCATTGACCCTGACGTTTGAAGTGAAAAAAATTTTTATTATTACGAATTGTTCAACTTTTTCGTCGGTGTATTTTTAGAAGGTAAGATGTAAAAGTAAACCCGATTAAAAAATCCATAACCATGACTTGCAAAAATGATTATCTAATGTTTGCAGTCAGCCGGCGATAACAGCGATTTTTCGTTATTTCGTCGACGAGTTTGCGATATACTTTCTTTTGTGATTACGTTGAGCGTTTGCGCCTTTATCGTGACTTTGCGGGTTTATTCCACAGAATTAATTTATTTTATAGAAAAAAAAAAAAAATACGCACTTGGGGTCTTTGTAGACTTGGTCGGCTTGTTTGCTAGAAATCACGGGGATGTCGTCGAGGCGCCAGTAGCTCTTGAGATCGTTCCACTTCGATTCCATGTCGTCCACCACATAGAGAAGCTTGACACGTGGGTTACTGACTAGATGAGACATGTGGATGGTACCGGCACGACCCAGACCGAAAATCGCAACTCCGATGACCGGTTCCTTCTTCTTGTCACTTTTCAATTGACAGTCGGCCACATATCTGGAGTAAAGTGAATTATTTAGAGATTTGTTCAAAAACTCGTAACTCAAGAACTTACTTCTTGTAGAGATAATCCTCGGGCGTAGGCTCAGGTTTTGGCTTGAGATAAGGCGAGTCGTCCCTGAATCTAGAGGTTGCCATTTTTTCTTTTTCAAAAGTTTATCTCTGAGCTTGCGACGGGCCGGCCAGACGAGAAAGTGAAGATTCAAGCCTCTAAGCGGTGACTCGAATGGGACAGTTTCCGAAGAATCGCTGGATTTATAGATCCGAGATGAGAGCGAGGGTTTGGTGGGAGATCCGAGGGATCGTTCGAACGATGCTGTTGACACAGTCCATTTGAAAATATTTTATTATTGTTTACACGAGCTGCTTAGTTGAGATTTTTTATTATAGTTTAGATGAAAAATGACTTGAAGTATATTCTTGCCCACTGCACAACATCTTTTATTTTTAATATCATAATTCTCTGGCTCATTCAAGTTTATTTATTACTCGATATCATTACGCAAGAGAGCGAGCGAAAATAATTCACCTCAGTTATCACTTTAGCAGTGGAAATTTTTGATGAGCAATACTTTCAATTCCATTATTAAAAATTCAGACGTCAAATTTGTTCATAATCCAGCTACAATAATAACGTCATCTCGCCGATGAAACTGCAGCGACATTGAATTTTTGCCCAGTATCACTTCATAAACACGTCTATGCAGCGTTCAGGGTTATCTCCGCTGTTATCGCAAATCGGACAAACTATTTTTGTTTTATAGTATACTCCAGTTTGCATACATATAAATATTATAATATGTGTGCACATATTCGTCGTGCGGCAGTGGAAAATATGAGATAATTTATCGTTACATCACAGTTTATTACTTTTTTTATATTGACCATTGACGTTTATGCAGCAATAAGCTTTTAAATTTCTGAATAGAATTTACCATGACTATGCAAATTTCTCATACCGCGCGAACGTTCGACTTTCTGTAATGTACTTTCGAAGCTATATTATAAATTGATTTCAAATTTGAATGAATTTCCGAATAAATGTGAAAGAATTATTTCTTCTCCTGAAAAGGTAATTTTTCTTACGGGACCCAATTCCCAACACACGCGTTGAGCCGACATTCCATCGATCTCCATTACTGCATCCGGTGAAACTGGTAAATTGACTTCCTCGTCATACGTCGTTTAACTTTTTTTCGAGCTTACAAATTCTCATAGTACAACGTTAACAGCTCCTCTTTGATGTTTCAAGATGTCAACTATATTAGCGTTTGTCGTGTTCTTTCATCTGTCGCTATTATTCCTTTATTCGATCACTTACCGTTTGAATTGCATTGCATCGTTCTTCGAATCAACGTTGCTCATTTATTTCTTCAGCCAATGATGCATTTCGATAGTTTGTAAGTTGGATATTACGGATGTTGGATTTTAATTTGAAAAAGAGACAGTAATTTTTTAAACAATATTTTTAATATATTAATATTGATGTAACATAATAATTAAATATTAAAATTAGATTATCAATGAAATCGCGTACAACCGTGATTGTGTCATTCGGCAGCAAGGCTGCATAACAATGGATTAAAATCCTTTTTCAAGTCTAAGACTCACTGATCTTTCAGATTCATTGGCGGTTAGATTCATTTTTTTTTCTTCGTTTTTCTATTATAGTCTACGTCAATGCTTCGACTTTTTAAAAAAAGTTTTCTTAATTCGTCGCGCATCTATACACTAATTGCTACAATCTTCTTTTCGAGTGTTGTTTTCATTCGTTAAACTTAGCTCTTTCCAATCTTCTCTTGACACCGACTTTACGTCGTGATTTGAAAAAGCATTCGAATCAAACTTTATCTACAGTTCTCATTATCGTCTACGATACTTAACTAATTTGCTATATTTTTTCACGACTTCTATTAGGAATTACACATGCATTCTTACATTCGCATACGCGCACGGCGGATTCTCGGGCTTGCCGTCATCAAACACTTGTCAAGCTTTCATCTCCTTCTGCGATTCTTTCCACGAGATAAATGTATATTGCTCATTCACAGTGGTGCCTAACTTATTTTTTCTAACTCAAATACAAAGTGGCTTTCCAGTGTTCATCGATAATTTAATTTGGGGACAATGGAAACTATGATTAAAACATCAAAAGCTTTGATTATTATAACGTCTCATAAAAAGTGTATAAAAATATCACTGAACTCAGTACCTCTGTTCATTCTCGTTCTACAGTTATACAATTAAAAAGGACCGTATGTTCTTAAATTACGTATTGCACCAATCGAATTTTCGTTAAGTTTAACAGCCAAAAATTTTAAGTCATACCTGACATTCACTTTATGCATTCCAAAATGATTTATTCAAGTCAATAAGTTCGATGTCAAAGGCACAGCGGTTTTGTACAAGATTACAACATTGTACAACAAATTTTTCCAAGAAAGATTTGTTAAATTATATGCTATTCGTTTCTCGTTGAACAAAAAATGGAATGTATCTCCAAGTATAGAGGATTTTTGTTTTTCATCTCACGCAATCGCTTTGACATGCGCTACACATGAATCACAAAGATAATTAAAATAACGCGTAAACTAATAAACACATGTACGCATGACGCCTTTTCTCTTCGCACTTTATATATAGAACAGTAATATTTATATTTATAGTATGTATAGGTTGCATATATATATATATATATATATATATATATATATATATATATATATA